>CM044006.1:89859508-89934508 GCA_024085815.1 Flaveria linearis | reverse complement strand
TTTTTAAAAAGTTAATATCACTATTTTACAACTTACAGTTATTTCTAATACATAATTCAGTGATATCATTTCTTAAAATATTATTTTATAATTAATAAATTTTGTTATATTAATTTTTTATTTATTCAACCCGTGTAACACACGGGTTACTATAGCTAGTACATATATATATATATATATGTGTGTGTGTGTATGTATACATACTTTTAGTGATAACTATAATCAATAAACTGTATTTTAAAAATATTTACAATTATTATTTGTAAAACAAATTAACAAATTGAAGCCTCCTTTTAAACACCGAGGATTATTATTTTTGAAATGAAAACAATTTAGGATCGTATTAAAACACAACGTAATTTACGTTAAAATGTAAAATACATTTCATGATTATGAATAATTGTCAAATATCATTTTAAAGTTTGAAAAAAGTTTCCTAAACTAATTTGAAAAAGATAATATAATCTACAATTTTGATTTAAAGATAAGGGTATAAACTTATATTAATATAGTAATATATTTTTTTATTTAACACGTATGATACACAGATACATAGACTAGTAAATTATATGCATACACAAGCAAGATTCGTGAAAACAGTGAAACAAGAACACATAATATATACGATATTAGCATAAAGTGCGAAATGAAAAGGTCAAAGAAGAATAGGAATTCAAATTTTGTGAGTTGAATAAGAAGTCGTCTATGACTTGCAATTTGGAATCATATGACATTTACTTCTTTAACAATCAATAATTGACTCAAGAAGCACAAAGTCATCAACTACATGCCTTTTCCACAAGTAAACGCTCGTTTTTATTAACTATTACTCGTTGATCCAATTCAAACTTATTAATACTCATCTTACAAATAAATAAAAATATTGTTGAAATCTCCCTTGCTAGTATTCTTAAAATTTGTATTGCGGCTAACCCAGCGGGAACACTACCCCAACCCTACGGGTTTGATGTCACAGGTTACAAAGTTTTATTAAAAACGTTATTAAAAGCAAAGTGATGCGGGTTAGAAGCTACGGGTTATTATCACGGGAACACCATCATAACTTGTTAGGGGTGATGGCAGGAAAACAAGTTGCACTCTGCCTAGCCTCCCAACTTTTTGAAAAAAAAAAAAAAAAAAGCTTAGAAAAAAAAAAAGAAACTTCAAACACAAAGGGTGACAAGGATATAAGACGCTTGACTTTTTTTATGATTTTGATAAAAATCATTATTGATGGGCTCAAAGGTTAACTTTTGTAATTTGTTTCTTAAATTTATTTATACTCCTTTATAAATTGATAATAATATTGAAATTTTTTCCTTAGCTAATATTCTTAAAAGTTGTACCGGTAGGCACACTTCCCTTCCCCTATGGGTTCGATGTTGTGGGTTAAATATGCTAGTTTACTATGCCAAATTGAAGCAGGTTATTGGTGGGAAAAATGATGTGGGGTATAAGCCACAAGTTATTAGTGTCGAAATATCATTCTGGCTTGCTAGGGATGCTGTTGGAAAGACATGTTAATGTTAGAATTTCTTTTTAACATTTTTTGATTAAATATTTTAAGGAGCACCGTCTACGTGGGTGTTTGGGAAATCTATTTTTTAATTAACTTTTAACTTTTTAACTTCTGAAAAATTAATAAGTCAATAAATATGTTTGAGAAACATAGAAAAAGAAGTTAATACGTAGATTTTAAAGGATTAATACATAGTTTTGAAAAGTTAAATGAAGTTATTTTTGAAAAATTACTTTTGTAAAGTTACTTTTTTCTCGTATTTTTTTTTTAAATGTATTTATCAATTGAGTTTGTAGGGTTTTTGAGTTTTTGTGAAATTGTGGTACATACATGTGAGATTAAATGATTTCTACCGTAAAATACCCTTCTCTCGATGAAAATTAGTGATTTATTTGCATCTCCAATGAACAATTCATTTTTGGTTCAATTAGTTTAGCATCATTCTTAATCACAATGACATGCTGTTCACTTAATAAGATTTCTTGGTTTGTGCTTGTGAATTCTTGGTTCATATATAGACTACAAGCAATTGTGTGGCTTTTTTAGTTTCTTTACAAACACAGATACTTCTTTATTGTCTTTATTTTTCTCAATTTATATATGCTTGCTCATTGTTGGACTCAATTTATATATGCTTGCTCATTGTTGGATTCACTTGGTGACACCTCATTATGTATTTCAATGGACCTTGTTGCTACAAAGTTTTCTTTATATTCTTTTTTTATCATTTCATCATGTCAAGACCATCCCTGAAAATACTTGAAAAATTTTGTGTCATGGGCGAGTAAAAAAATAGACCCCTATAATATAAAGTTAATAACTCGTATGTAAAAAGTCTATGATACGACAACTGTTTATACTAATAAAAATAATCTAATTTACTAATTCACCTAGAGTTTTTGAAATTGGTATAGATTTGATAAATGGTAGTGAGCATTAAAATGTTAATGGACCCTAAGTTTTAATAGATCAATATTATTAAACTGCTATTAGGTTTGTTAATAAGTTTGCTAAAAAGCTTATAATTTTTTTTTAAAATATATATACAAACATATATAATATAAAAATTTTGAGTCCATGAGGAGATCGATCCATGAATGGTCACCTAACCCCCTCGGCATTTTTAGTTTTGTGAAAAGTTCTTCGAGTCATGTCTGATCCTAATAAAACAAAGGGGGTTGTTTTTCTTTTTCTTATTTGAGGAGGAAATTGGAGGTAAAAGTTGAATTTTGTTTAGATAATGAATAATATGAATTATTTTAAATTACATTAACATGGTAATTTTTTTTGTTAAATTCATATACTTGATAATAATAATTAAAAAAAAGCCTTGGGCCAACAAGTCATGACTCATTCCTGCAAAATTTGCGTCGATTGGAAAAAGAATATTAAGTGATCAAATGAGTTAACAAATTTGGGACCTAATGTTAAACGTGATTTAGTATAACACTTCATATATTAAGTACTATTCCTCCTTTACCATTATACTAGTCGTACATCGTCGTTGATCGATGGATTTGTTGAAGAAAGACACGACGAGCGGGTGCCTGAAACGCACGCCATGTGACTTGGAAAAGGAGACTGCGGCGGTGTTGCCGGGCGACGCCCAGACATGTCGTCACCTCACAGCATCCCCGCCCCTTCTACGCTTATACCTCTCCATCAACATTAATTACCGCTAGCAATGTACCCGCGCGATACGGCGGTCGAAAAAAATATTTAAGTACACATTAGAAACATACATAAATATTACATTTTTATTAAATTCACGATGAAGATTACATTTGTATGGACTGAACATTGTATCATAAGGAATTATCTCAACATCACTATGAACATCAACCTGTATTATAACACAAGTAAAACCTAAAAATATGTATATGTAGATTTGAGCATATATTTGTATAAATGGAATTATAAACATAATATTTAACAATCAAACCTTTGAAACAACCACTTTTGTTTCATTCAATTCACAAGAACACTTAACTTTTGCTTTGATTGAATCATTCTAAAAATATAATAACTGTTATCGGTAACAAAAGATATTAAAACAAAAAATTACATTATTAATAATGAAAAATGAGAAGCACGATTAACCTTGAATGGTTGGTCTTTCAACATCTTACTACTCTGCTCCATATCTAATTATCAATTGTAAGTTAAATAATCTGATTTACTCTATTTATAGACTGTTTTAAAAGTTTAAAATTATATGTTAATAATACCAAGCTATTTATTATTTTTTTTTTTTGGTAAATGTTGATATCTAAAAGATAATTCATGTTTGAAATTTAAAGGTTTAAAGTTGTTTTTTTTAATTCACGTTTGAAAAGCACACACCTGAATAAAATTCCACGATTGAAGATATCATACACTGCACTATGATTGAAGAGTTGAATAATTGGTTCATAAATTTCTAAAATAATACAAATTTAAAATATCAAATAGTTTAAATTTGTTAAATCTTTATGTAAGTGTTAGTAATTGTAAGGTTATTATGTAACTTAATCCGTACATAATGATATAATTATTATTAAAATACTATTAAAAATAGTTGTACCTTATGCATTGAGTAATTATTATTCTTAATTTTAGGGGATCTTAGAATACCTCTATATTTAGTATAGATATAATTTATTTTATTATTTCCGGCAAAATATATTATCTCTTAATTATATACAATAAGTTTGCCTTGCACTAAATTAATCAACTTTTTAGCTCTTGGTTTACAAAACATAATCTACCTACTCTAATAAAAAGGTATCTTACGATGACACGTGGCAACACCACAATCATTCTCATCAAAATTTTCCCGCCTCTCTCCCCTATTAAATAATTACCTTAATTACTAATAATATTCTTTAATAACTTTTTAGATTTAATAAATTAAGAAATAATCTATTTATTAATGTTATTTCTAAATAAATAATTTTTTTATATAATAATAATTTTTTCTAAAGCATATTTTTTTTAAAATACAATTTTTTTTAAAATTTGTATTTTTGAAGAGACACTTTTTTAAAAACAAAATATAATCAAATTTGAGAGTTATAATGGGAAAATTTTTAAAAATAATATTTTTATACGATTTGGTTTAGAACAAAATATTTATTTTCAGAAAAAAATTAAAAACAAAATTTTAAAAAGTTGATATTATTATTTTATTATATATTAGAATATAATTTTATAATTAATAAATATTATTATATTAACATTTTATTTATTCAACCCGTGTAATACACGGGTTTACTAAAGCTAGTCCATTATAAAACTGATAGAATCCCGATTTGAAACATATTAAACGTCATCGATTCACCCTTTGGGTTAAATTTAACATTATAACCTGTTTATCGTATTATTTTACAGATTATTTTAGCCATTGTGAACCATCGTCTGCAATCTGCATCAATCCCTTTGCATAAACACGATACTTATCCACATCATCTGTTTCCGAAGCTAAAATATTCATATTCACATCTGATGTCACTTCTATAATCCTCCATTACTACAATAAGCAAATGAATACCCAATCTCCATTGAAAGCATAAAGCTTCATGATACAATCATACACCACCATTTTCTTTATATCTTTTCAAGATCTAAAATGGCGGATAGCAGGTGTTTGTAAGTCAACAGAAAGTAGATGAATGATTTTGAGGTACTGCATAAGCTTATTGATTGCATTAATTGCAGAAAATGCCTATACACAGAGTAAGTTGTTAAACTTGTAATATTTTTCTGCTATTTAAAGTTCATCTAATCATAATAAATGATAAAGATTGAAGCTTTTTGATGGGTTTGTTATCAAACTTCAATAATTGCAGAGAAGACGACATACAGGTGACTCCACCTTCATTTTCACACATGTTGGGCTTCTTGAAAACCTTAAAGATCAAACGTCAAACGTTGAAGAGAAAATAAAGGAGAGATATATTGATGAAAACTAAATCACGATTTGAAAGAGAGGGCCCATGTTGCTGCCACGTGGTCTTGCTTTCATACCCCATAATTCCATAAACCATAACTTCTCCCCCCTTTTTCTTTCTTTTTATGTAAAAGGGGCTGCTTTATTCAATCTTGATTTGGTTAATACGAACAAAGGTTATCACTTTAAGGTAATTACTTGATCATATGTAATGTTGGATTTCTACTTAGCATGATTTTGAGAAAATGAAATATATTCCTGCTAAATTCTAGAATCTTCCACTGAAATCTTGACTGTGTGCTTAGTTAGGTTGGTGGAAGTTTGGTATCTATCATGAACTTTGAGCATGCAGATATGAGTGAGAGAGTAAAGTGGTCCTTAATATAGCTTTGAATCTTGTTGGTTCAGTTTTGGTTTGATTGATTTGATAATATCATGATGCAATTGCTGTTGAGTCATGTGATTGTGATATTTTTCTTTTTCTCAATTGTGACTTTACATTGTAATTACAATGTTAATTAAAACTCTATAATTACAGGAAAATATGAAATTAGTTAAATTTAAAGTCTTCTCCAGTTCTATCTAATTCTTAACCAATACATCTATTTGGATTTAATTCGTTTTGTTGTTCATGTACATGGTGTTTGTAAAATTAGGGGCACATTGGTTATGACTTATATGAGTGAGTTATGGGTTCTTCTCACAAGATAAATACTTTCTCTATTGGGTAAAAGGAAAAAAGTTCAAATCTTTAACTCTTTTTTCTTCAAACATGGCATCTTTTTCACTTTTCAATGAGTGTGAACTGTATTGTTCACATTAAGTTCTTGAATAAAGGTATGGGGCACCATTAGAGGGTTTATAACAAATGGGTCACACTTTCTTGAATTTCAAGATGCAAATGTGAAGTAGAAATCAAAGTTGATTGATGATTTCATGTCATGTTTCATATTTGAAAGCTGTATCAACAAAATATTCAATTTTCATGTCTTTTGTTTCAGCTGGGATCTGCAGTTAGCACTTAGTGGCTTCCATTATCAATTTGAAAGGAAACTGTGAAGCATGGATCTTGACAATGGAAAATGTTGGCAAAACTCTAAGGTCTACCCATTAAAGCTCTAGTTTTTTCTTCATTTTCTGTTTTAAATTTGTTATTTTTTATGAAATATTGTTGTTACGTGTATTTAGAAAGATTCTTGGAGGACAACTTTGCTGTTAGCTTATCAAAGCCTTGGTGTAGTCTATGGTGATCTCAGCATTTCTCCACTTTATGTTTACAAAAGCACATTTGCTGAAGATATTCATCACTCGGAAACAAACGAAGAGATTTACGGCGTTCTTTCGTTCGTTTTCTGGACTTTAACACTCGTCCCTCTTTTTAAATATGTGTTCATAGTTCTCAGAGCTGATGATAACGGTGAAGGTAACCCCTAATTCTTCTTCTTTATCTCAAAAGATCACAACTTATTAGAAGTTAAATAGTTCTCTAATGTTCTAATTATTGTTTAGGTGGTACTTTTGCTCTTTATTCATCAATATGCCGGCATGCTAAAGTAAGCTTGTTACCAAATAGGCAAATTGCTGATGAATCGTTGTCTACATATAAGATGGAGCAATCTCCTGAGAGAAAATATGATTCTAGAGTGAGAATGCTGCTTGAAAAGTATAAATTTTTGCATACAGCTTTATTGATATTGGCTCTTCTTGGCACTTGTATGGTAATTGGAGATGGGCTACTTACCCCTGCCATTTCTGGTAAAAATATTATCTTCTTAAATATGGTTTTTAAGGTTTGTTTAACTTTCTGATGATTAGCATAATTTTATTTATACCCCCCCCCCCCTTTTTTCTTCGTTTGCAGTTTTCTCTGCAGTTTCTGGCCTTGAGTTATCCATGTCCAAAGATCATCATCAGTGTGAGCTTTAAAGATTACTCTGTTACACTAGACTTAGTTTGGAACCGAAATTTAGTGTGTTTGGTTATGACAACTCAAAATTCAAATTTATGGCGTCTAAACACTTTCAAAACGCACATCCAAACACCCCTATAAGTAATCAAACATATTACTTTCCATAACTGTATAGATGTTATGGAGGTGTATTCTAAGATAGTTTCTACTTACAGATGCAGTGATCCCAATTACCTGCTTCATCTTAGTGTGCTTGTTTGCTCTACAACACTATGGAACACATCGTGTTGGTTTCTTTTTTGCTCCAATTGTGTTACTATGGCTGATATGCATCAGTGCCCTTGGATTATACAATATAATCTATTGGAACCCACGTGTTTATCAAGCTCTTTCACCATATTATATGTTGAAGTTCTTCAAGAAGACCAAGAAACAAGGATGGATGTCTCTCGGAGGAATTTTACTGTGCATAACGGGTAAAAAGTTCAATCCTTTACCGTTCTTTGAATTCTTGAATATTTTAATGTGGCAATAAATTTGACCTGAAAAGTCACAGTTGTTTGACAATTGATCAACTACACTTGCAGGCTCGGAAGCCATGTTTGCGGATCTTGGCCACTTCTCTTATGCTGCAATTCAGGTTCATCTGGCTGGAACTTAAACCGACATTTTAACACTTGGCGATGGATATTCATGAGTGTTTTTATTTCCTATCTTGCCCTTGCAGATCGCGTTTACATTTCTGGTTTATCCAGCACTTATACTTGGTTACATGGGTCAAGCAGCTTACTTATCAAAAAACCACCAAAATGCTGACCATATCAGCTACTATGTGTCGGTACCAGGTATGTGGTTGACTTACTACATGGTCAAAAACTCAAAATGTGAATTATCAAGTGATTTGACTCTAGCCCATGTGATTTCAGAAAGTCTAAGGTGGCCCGTGCTTGTGATAGCCATTCTTGCTTCTGTTGTAGGAAGCCAAGCAATCATCAGTGGAACATTTTCGATCATCAACCAAAGTCAATCACTAGGTTGCTTTCCAAGAGTCAAAGTTGTGCATACATCTGACAAGATTCATGGTCAAATCTACATACCTGAGATTAATTGGATACTCATGATCCTATGTATTGCTGTAACCATTGGTTTCCGAGACATCAAACATATGGGAAATGCATCAGGTAAGTGCCACAACGCCTAATCAATAACATCATTCTAAACTCCCAATTTGAATTCTAATGTTTAATGTTCATATTCAATACAGGATTGGCGGTAATGGCAGTGATGCTAGTGACTACCTGTCTTACATCTTTAGTGATCATTCTTTGTTGGCATAAACCGCCAATTATCGCTCTTTTTTTCTTGTTTTTCTTCGGGTCAATAGAGTTACTCTACTTCTCGGCTTCTTTAGTCAAATTCCGCGAAGGTGCATGGCTTCCGATCCTATTAGCACTCTTTTTAGTGACCATAATGTTCGTTTGGCACTACACTACCATCAAGAAATATGAATATGACCTTCACAATAAGGTCTCTTTAGAGTGGCTGCTAGCCTTGGGTCCTACTTTGGGCATTTGTAGGGTCCCCGGGATCGGGCTTGTGTTCACCGATTTAACTTCAGGAATTCCTGCAAACTTCTCGCGGTTTGTCACCAACCTTCCTGCTTTTCACCGTGTCTTGGTGTTTGTCTGTGTGAAATTTGTACCCGTCCCTTTTGTCCCTCCAGCGGAAAGGTACCTATTAGGTCGTGTGGGTCCTGCATCTCTTCGGTCTTATAGGTGCATTGTGCGGTATGGATATCGAGACGTGCACCAGGATGTTGACTCATTCGAATCTGATCTTGTTCAAAGACTTGTCGATTTCATCCACTATGATTGGTCACGCCAACCAACTAGTACTAATCAAGGTAATTCAGTTTAACTAAATAAGTCAAACGGATAGAACATGTCAAATAAGTTGAAAAGTGTTTCGGGTCAACTCAACCTGGTTCAACCTATTTTGACCCATAATCCTTTTCAACATGAACCTGTTTTAACCTATTGCCCAACCCTTCCATTTATGCTATGGGCCTGTGCAGGTAACGGGGATCATGCATCTGCTTCGGACCGGTCTTCGGGCGAACACAGGCTAGCCGTGGTAGGAAACACAGATTTCTCTAGAAACCTTCGTTTTGAGGCAAATGAAAACATGCAACAAGCAAGTGTATCTTTCGGGTTCCAAACAGTTGAAAGCATAGGTGATATCATTGAGATGAGTACACCTAAAGAGAGACGGGTGCGGTTCGCCATTGAAGATCCTGAAAATACTACCTATGTTCAAATGAGACAAGAACTCGAAGATCTGGTGGCAGCTCAACAAAGTGGAACCGCCTTTATGCTCGGGCATTCACATGTGAAAGCAAAACAAGGGTCGTCAGTTTTCAAGAGATTAGCGGTTAATTTTGGTTATAATTTCTTACGGAGGAATTGCCGGGGCCCGGATGTTGTACTGAAGGTCCCTCCGGCATCCTTGTTGGAAGTTGGTATGGTTTATGTTGTATAAACATAGTTCTGTGTATCTAGTTTCTGTTCATAAAACTGAAATGTGAAAGATACGGAGTTTCTAGTGTCAACTCTTTTTTGTGTTTGATTTCACAAATTATTCATAGGTCTATACATAACTCTATAGGGGCAGTCCGCGGTGGTTTTAGGGTGGTTGGTGCCAGTGTTGAAAACCAAAGTGGTTTAAAATGAAAGTACAAAATCCATAATCTACTGATGCATACAACAATGGCAACATTATTAAGGAAACCGTATATGCAGGAAATACAACATTTATTTATTGCAAGTGGTTTATTTTTTGTATTAAGTATAAACTCACGATTGATTGCTAGTCTGCGTACTGTAATCTCGCTCAAGTTCCACGAAGATGACGAACACGATCCTGAATCAACTTCCGCTCCCAATCTGCCACATTCTCAAAGGCGTATTCAGGAAGACTCTCAAAAGGCTCTTTTCCCGGGTCGTTTTTAGCTAAATCATAAGTCGCGCCTCTTATTGCTTTTTTATTTGGCCCACACGGTCGTATTGCAGTGAGGGTGTCGTATGATGTGTTCAACTGCACATAACATGTTTCAAGAAAATGTTAAAGCTTTGTATGATGAAGGTAACTGATTTATAGATGTAAGGGAAAAAAGGGTTACTTACATCCATGTCGCTAAACCAGAACATGTAGGCAATGGCGACAGCTGGAGCCCGGCCTAAACCTGCTGTGCAATGAACATACACTCTTCCTTTCCCTTCTGAAATTGCCCATTCCAGTGAAGAAACTGCTTTCGGTAACATGCTCCTTAAAGACTCAGGATCAAAATCTCTTGCCTACCCAAATCAAAATATGTCAGGAAATACTAACTTTGTCGGTTTATCATCTTCGTTTTTGGGTCTTGTTTCTGTTACCAAGAACATGACCCATAAAACGAATAAAGGAATGATCTTTTATATTCTTGACGATTTAAGGAATTGGGCATGAAGATCATTCATGCCCAATTCCTAACAAATTAAGAAGATGGTGATAGTTATAATTTCTCATTTTCATTGTCCTGTTTTTGTTACCATTAAATGGGAACCACAAAATTAAAGAGAGAATTCTTGCAAGTATTCGAGTTAGAAAAGATAAGAGACGTTTTGCTTACAGGCCTTCTCATGTGGCGTATTCCAAGTTGTTTGCATCTGTCGACAATCGACTCTAAGTCTATTCCCCAATATGCAATGTCCCCATCTTGCTGCAAGTTGAGAATGTATGCAACATTTTGTTCCTCTTTAAGGTGGTCTATATCTTCAGGTCTTTGAGGCTGAGAGCCAACAATCAGATTTTCTGTTATCAGATTATAATTCATGCCTGAAGACATCAGATAAATCTTGTTAGTTACTAGCACTGGTGTCATTTTACATATATCAAAACTTGTATAAGGTATGCACTGTACAAAAAGATCTTTGACTTCATTTCACAAATTCTCAAAGAAAGTCGCCATTTTTACTATAAGATATGGTCCACATAGGAATAGCATAAAAGAAGGTTATATATACATTTGTGTCCCTTGTTTTCAACTTTCTTTAATTCATTTTGACTTTTGATAGTCAAGAAACAAAAGGGAATTGCACCATTAGTATAATTCTCAGTTTAAAAAGCCATTACACTTTATTCTTCTGGATGAAACTGAATAGTGAACACCTTCTCAGTTGATTTGAAACCCTGGCCATATGAATTGAACAATTCCCAAAAGTAGTATATAGATCTTATAAAACTGGCAATTAACAAACTTTAATCACAGGAGTTTAAAAGCTATAATTAGCAATCAACTACAGTAATTCAGTAGGTTTCATCACAAACATCAATCAAACTGAAACACATTCAAGTAATCAAAGATAGAGAGACACTAACCAAGATCATGGTGATACTCATAAGGGTTTCTCATCATTCTCTTCATGGCAGTGTTGTAATCTTCCATCTTGTGGGTTGTTGAGCTTTCGTTTTTCTTGCTTTGCGGTGTTTCATCGACCTCATTTTGCGTTTGTTTGCAGGAAATTGCAGTTGAGTTGAAGGTTTTTGACTTGACAACTAGATCCAATTGGGGTTTTTTGCTTAGATTTCGCAGGGATATTTTGCTATCAAGTGAAGACGATGCAAAAGTGAAAGATGAAGACGAAAATGGAGCAAGAGACTTCATTTCGCACTATCTTCTTCTCCTCTGTCATGTGCTCCTCCATCGTTTTATGGTGTTGGGGAGATTCAGTTTCTACGTTACCATCCATTGATTTCGTTTGGGGGTGATTGGCTTGTAATTACTGATTAGTGCTTTTGCATTTGGATTTGTACGCTAATGGCATCCACACAACAATTGTAATATTTTTGGATGATTTTACCCTCTGTTCTATAAACCTTTCTTCTCGTCTTCTATCAATTGTGGAGTGGAGGGTACGTTAATAATGAAAATCTGATTATTATTATTTAGAGGTAGAGTAATGACTTAATATTCAAAACTAATCTAGTTTTAATCGGTTAGCCTAAAGATAACACGTTTAGTGAAAAGGTTAGTCTAGACACAACACTTTTAGTAAATGAGTTAACATATGGTAGTAGCCGAACATCAAATGGGTTGTTTAAATTGTTATCAATCACTGGGTATTACTTATATCCGCAAATGAACATTAAATGAATTGGCACGAACACAACACGATTTGAACTTTGAAGTTTGTCTAAAACAAAACTCAACTTGACACGTCTGACACCACATATCTCTTATGTAATATGAAACTTAATGAAGTTATATAAACTAATATTAGTTTGATGTTTGGATGCACTTTTATAAAATATATGAATTCATTTTTAGTGTTAAAAAATAGCTGTAAGCATATAATTAGAACTAATGGTGGGCTTAAGTTTTTTTACTATATATGATTGTTTTACGCGTTGTGACTAAGCGTATAGGTGTTCGAAGCATTATCCAACTGGTAAAGAGAGTAGCTCATCGGAAACCATTCCTCTCTGGAAAGCAAATCTAACTGCTTTTAGGCTGCTTTCGAAACATTATTCATCGACATGGAGCAAGCTCGGTCATTACAATGTGAGGTACAACAAATTGCTTTCTTTTGAAGAATATATGGCAACGTGAGTAATTTGCACTTTAATCTTTATTGTCTAGTTAATTCTTGTTATTTATCATATCGTAATTCAAACGAACAATATTACACCAGGAATAAAACCTAAACAAATAAGAGTGTTAAATCCTAATAAATAAGAATTACATACATAAATTGTCCTCGTGTGTTACAAAGCTTGTTATAAAAGAAAGGTTTGATATCTATGATCAAACGAAAAGTTGATGCACAAGTCTAAGTCACGTGTCAAATTAAAGTGCATATTTTAGAAAGTATGTCCTATAGTTATATTATTTAGACTAGGTTATAAATATAGGGAAAAAAACGAAATAGTTACTTTAATACTGTTATGTAACATATAATTTACGGTAAGCTTCTATAACATTTTACTAACTATTAAAACACAAATCGAAAAGCAGTAGAACACAACGGTTACGCACCCTTGCGTTAGCATAACACAAATTTCATTTTAAATCTTACTAACTTACATTTTAGCCATCTCAAGTTTACCTATTGCTACATTTTATATTCTATACTATTATATTTGTTTTTGACCTACTTACCATTTGTTAATTTTCTCATATAACTTTTAAAATTAATGTTTTATAAGATTTATAATATATGCAATGAACATGTTTATTTTTATCTTGTTTTTGATGTAAATTTCATTCAAAAACGAAGTTGTGTGTAACATTTTCGTTTTTTACATAAAATTCTAAATATTATCAAGGACCTTATCACAATGCACAGATTTGCAACGGTTTTATTTCATAAAGTTGAATGTTATCAACAACGTACAGGTTTTGTTTTTTTTGTTTAAAGTTATGTATGTTATCAATACTCCATTCAACAAGCGGATTCACATAAACATTTTAATGTTTGTTTCTTTCATGGTTTTACACCCTCTGACACAAATACAGTGTTCTGTTTTTTATATAAGTTTTTAATGTTATCAATAAGGTCGTAGATTCTTTTTTCTATGGTCACATCTGGGTGTAGGGTTTGAGAATGCTTGACGTTTATGTGATACGTAGTTACATGAGACTTTACTTCACTTTGGTTTGTTGATACGCTAGTAATTGAAGTGAACCAATGTGATGATATCTGTGTGTTGATCTCATTAAATAACAAAGTGTGTTAATTACTAGTGTTGAATAGTATGTTGGTATTGTTTATGATTACATCATACATAGTAAATTATTTGGTTTAAAGTCGTTAAATGATCATTAATGTGATGGTAGAAATTTGTGAAATATTGGCTCACATAAAAAATTGTTCATGCAAGAAGACTCTAAATTTAGAACACTGGTTCAAAAATGCAAACAATATATGTTTAGGTAGTTTAGGTGTTACAAGCAAGTCCTTATGGAATGCTCAAAAAAGTAAAAAACTAACGTGTTCAAAGGTGGCAAGACTTCCTGCTACCTACTATTTTCAAAGGTTTTTCACCACATGTTAATATATTAGAACTAATAGGACGTACCTGGTGCTGCAAAGAGTTTCCGCGTTTTCGCAGGGTCCAGGGAGGGTCCGTCCCATTTAAGGGAAGATGTACGCGGTCTTTCCCCCACATTTTGTGGGGAGGCCGTTTCCACGGATCGAACCTGAGACCTTCGGTCCCTTAGGAACAACTTTTACCGTTAGGATTAAATAAGCTAACTACTTTGTTTAATGTATATATGCTTTCATGGGTCAAACATGTTTTACAAACCAAAGAAACTTGTGAACAAATTCACATTAGTTCTTAAATCTTAATTATTATCCAAAGCTGGGAGCCTGGGAGATATATGAATGTCCCTGTGACTTCTATCCCTTAATATCATCTGTTTATGTTATTTGCTTCATTGACTTATTTCAGTCTCTATCAAATCACCACCATTTGATCTTAAATTAATTGATAATTAAGTTTTCACTGAATATTCCTAAATCATCTCCCACATGTTTCCTAAATCAAGACGGTGGGACTGGGTGGGGATGATACACTCTCGGATAATGCTAATATAACTTGGTTTATGGCTCGGGTTGTCTAGTGTTTAGTCTTCTGGACATTAAAAATAACACATCCTATAACTTGGTGGACATCCCATAACTAAAGTGCAATACATCAGTAATAGCATGAAACAATGAATGAGCAGCATTTTAGTCTTTCTACACAAAAATTCTGTTTTCAGTACCTAAGTCCTTTAGCAACCTCAAAAAAATGAGCAACATTTTCCTCTGGTGTACCTACAACAATACCATGACCAAGATTCAGAATGTGCTTACCTCTCCCTGCTTTCTTCACAGTATCATGTATCCTGTTGGTGATGAAATCTTTTGACCCGAACAACACACCAGGGTCCACATTCCCCTGAACCGCTATATCAGTCCCTAACCGTTTCCTCCCTTCAGCCATATCCACAGTCCAGTCCAAGCTGACCACATCAACCCCGGTCAAAGGTAGTCTCTCTAGCAACCCACCTGACCCACTTGCATAAAGGATTAAAGGGAGATCCGGGTGGGTTTGTTTAACTGTGTCCACTATTTGCTTCAAGTAAGGGAGACTGAATTCTTCAAAATCAGCTGGGCTGAGCTCGGTGGCCCATGAGTCAAAGATTTGAACAGCTTGTGCACCGCTATCAGCTTGGTACTGAATGTACCTAGCCATTGAGGTTGTGAATTTCTCAAGCAATGCATGGAGGACCTGCAGTGGAGGGTTGATTGAGTTATAACTTATGCTACAAAAACATTGAATATAATGTGATAAATTACCTTAGGCTGTGAGAAAGCAAGCCTCTTAATTTTGGAAAAGTGCTTCGATGATCCACCTTCAACAACATATGATGCCAGGGTAAAAGGAGCTCCAACAAAACCAAGGACTGCAGCTTCATTATTTACCTGAATATAAATCATGAAAATTAGAAAAAGGCAATAAGATGAATTGTAGAAATTTACTTCTTAAATAACAAACACAGAGGTTTTAGAAAACCGAATGTATATTATATGAAGTATGAACACACACTAAACAATACCTCTTTTCTCAAAATTGTTAAAGCCTCCCCAACATACGGAACCCATTCTTCAGGAGTGAATTCCCTCACATTTTCCACGTCAGCAGCGGAGCTTATTGGATCAAATATTATGGGACCCTTTCCTTTAACAATGTCAAAGGGTATGTTCATTCCCGGTAGAGGCGTAAGAATGTCAGAAAATAAAATAACCTGCAAACCTAGCCAATGTTACAGAATGCAAGAAATTGTATTTCGGTTTATGAAAAACGTAACATGATTCCCATGATTAAATGAAGCATATCTCACTCCATCAGGCTTAAAGACTTTCCAGGGCTGTAGAGAAATCTCCACAACAAGATCTACATTCTCAGATCTTTCACGAAATGAAGGATGTTTCTGGCAGATTTCTTGATAGCTCTGCCACAACAACACAAAGATAAGATTTAAAGTTGAACATAAACAATATGCATAGTGTTTTGGTATAGCAAAATAAACATATATAGTAGAGAATAGTGGTTTAATACAAGAACTATTAAAAAATGTGGTTATATAGACATGCCTTCATGTACCTCCCTGCTTGTCTCATGAGCCAAACTGGGGGTCTTTCTACATCTTCACCTCGAACAGCATTAAGCAGTAGTGGCTCAGTTGTAGCTTTTTGTTCAGCAACACTCACTGGATGTCATAATGTAAGTAATATACAGATACGATTAAAATTTTCATATTTTGGATGGCAAATCTATCATGATATTGGAGCTCAAAAACATGAATAACAAGCAGATATGGTAATTTAATAGCAGGGTCTAAAGATAAACATCTAGTGTATTCAGTTTGACAAGTTGAATAATTGAATTACAAATCATGTTACTTGTATGTAAACAAACCATTGTTCTTACAGCAAATATCAAAAGGAAATGCTATAGCATTCACCAATGAGTAAATTTTGATAAATTGCAGAGATATGAATGCAAAAAACTATTTTGCTTAAACATTTTGGTCCAAAATATATAATTTCGTCAAAAACATACGTTCTAAATGCAATTTCTTGCCCAGAAGACGTAATTAACAGTTCTATAACTCCATAAGTCATCCCTTCTTACTAGTGACACATGTAGCGGCTCAATTAGCAAAATTCATCGTGAATAAGTTCATAAACAAACCTCATATAGGTTTTATGTATTAGTATACCTAAATCTGCACAGATTAAGTTCTAATTTTGACTAAATTGATAAAACAGGCTCATAAAAATGGGATCTGTAAAGAATTTGATGATCAAATCCCCTTTCTAGCCTTCAAAATCAAATTGCAGAAAGCGAAAAAGAACAATTACCTCCGGCGGAGCAGATGATTCGATTTGGGCGAAAAGTGGTTGAATTGGAAACCGTGATCGAGGAGAATGATGGAATCGAACAGGTGTACATGATTGACATGGTGTTTTGGGTAAGAAATTCTCTGTTTAGGTGTTGAATTTTGTGGGCATTTCTGTTAATGAATCGATTTGGATTGGTGAAGATGGTAGTGGGTTAAAAGGGGTCTGGATAAAATTAAGATAAGGAGGAAATCCACATATCTATCGTCTTCTACTTAACGATCGCACAGATATCTGTTTGCTTCTGTAATTCTTGTATTTACAGTAAATCGGATTTCAACAACTGTTCATCGCTAATCAAAGGCAACTACAAACTACGAACCAAGACGATTTTCAACGCTTATTGGCTCTCCTCTCATTTTCCCAAATGTCATATCATTACATTAAAATAGTTTTCTTATTTTCTTTACTTTTTCTGTTTTACTAGTAACAATTTTTCATTTTTCCCACATAATCATATTTACAAGTAAAAAGAGATAAAGAACAACCCGGTTTAAATTCCCCCTATTCCCAAGAATTGGTTAGTTTTCTCAAAAGAATCCTTTTTGATAGAAACTCGGTGTTACCACACAACTACAAATGCTCCTATAATGCTTTATGGTATCAAGTATTGTTAACTTATTAAATAAAAGCATTAACTTTCAAAACATCTAACGTCTTATCACGCACCTCAGCTATACATTTTTTTTTTAATTTGTTATTTTCTCTATCTTATATTTACAGCTTTAAACATTAACTAGTTTATTTTATTATCATTTTTGTTTAAAACTACATTCTAAACAGCTTGGCTATCAAGTTGTATTTGTCGATGATAGTATTTTAAACAATTTAAAAATATGAAAACTTAAAAGTAAGACGAAAGTACATAATAAACTAACATTGGCTATAAATCATTTTAACAAATTAGCAACATATAGAGAACCTGCAACATTCATAATAACAGACTCGTTACTCTTAGAACCCACAACTAGTGAATATATTTATAAAGTTTTTATGTAACCAACAAAAACACAAAAGTATGAGGTTAGCATCAAGTAAATTGAACATACGAAATCATATGTACTAGTATCCAGTGTTCTAAGGTGATTGTTTCAAGCATGACCACGTCTAATCATGATTTCGCTTTGAAGTTCCTCAAAATATATTTTTTGCATTTTTGGCATGACACTGACGTCCATCATCATAATTCGTTGATCTGATTCTTTTTTTGCAAGCTCTATTTTCTCGGCCTTTAGCCTCAATCTTTCATCCTTTTGACGAATTTTACTTTGCTCTTTTTCAGCTTTAATACTCAACTTCTCTGCGATCAATCTTAGTTTTTCATTTTCAAGATGTAACTTTTTTTCCTCTTTCTCCTTGTCATGCTTCATCTTCTCCACCTTAAGGCGATAAAATGCTTTCTCCTGAGCACGTGACTCCTCTAAAAGAGTATACTTCAATTTTCTAAATTGGATAACTTCATCTGCTTGCCTGCCTTCAGCCTTTCGTTTTCCTTTTTCAGCTTCTTTACTTGTTGATTGATCAAATTCGATAACTTCATCCTCAATCACATGATCAATCTCATGATCAAAAACCGAATCATCTACAGGGACCAAACTTTGAGTTAGGGTTGGGGTTGGGGAAGAGAACATCGTCTTCCTTTGCTTTACATCATCCTTTGTGGCACGCGAAATCCACTTAGGCTGGTCTTTTAATAGGTGCCAGCAATGCTCGAACTGGAAGTTGCATTTTTCTAGTGATTGGTACATAATCTTCGCTTTATCAAGCTTGTATTTAAATGAATAAAATACACGTTAGAAAAATAGTCTATAATTAATTTCGCTCAAAACAAGAGTGAAATTTGCACCTTATCTTGCTCGGTCATACCACTTCTACTTATCCCTTCAACTTGAGCTAGTTGTGCACAAAATTTATTTGTGGCCTTTGATATTAATGACCATCTATTTGTTAAGGATTTTATCGTCCTCTCGGTTGTGGTTTCTTTATATTGCTGAAAGTACTCATAGATTTTATCCCAGAGTTGAGATTGCTTCTGATCTGATCCCTGAACTGCATCAAGGTTACAATTTAGCCATGCAGAGACAAGTAACTTGTCTTCTTCAAGGCTAAAGTTCAATCCCCTGGCTGACTTTTTGGAGTTGGTTGGATTGTTTGGAGGTAAGGGTGGAGAGTCATCAAGGCTCACAAGAGAGGTTCCACTTTGCCCATCGTTAGTTGAACTGAATTGAGGATCTTGGCTACGAACGTTGGTGATGTATATATCTTGGTCTTGTGAATCCATATCTTGTGAATTAAGGGCCTTGCTTGAAACCTATTGATGAATATCAATGTAAAGAATGTCAATGTAATTAGATCAGAATTTGCCTACAACAGAAACACAGTCAAATAAACTTATTAACATTTATCTCAAAATTTGCCTCAGTTGTTTTTTATTCTCTGCGGAAACATAAAACAAGAATATCAAATCCAGCTGTCCCTGGATTTCTGAAGCTTAAACCAATAAATTGATATATAGAAAAATTTGAACTCTCACCATTACTACAATCTACAAGACCATAAACAGTAAAGGGCATATACTAAAATCAAGAAACCAAAAACACAAAGGGCATAACTAGATCAAACATATACCAAAAACTAGATCAGTAAATTACCTGCACAACTTAATTTGTATAAAAAGGAAATGATATCCGCAAAATAAACAATTAGACAGTGTAAAACATATCGGACCATGGAACTTTAATCACATGAACACAATATACAAACAAAGAGTTTCAATCTTTTGAAAGTAATACAAATCCAAAAGTTCTTTACAAAACAAAGATATGAACTTAACAAACTTGTTTATTTACGAAACCTTTTGAACAATAGACTGTTTTAGTTAATAAGTTTCTTGCATAGCCATTGAAGATGAAGTGAAAAAGAACAGGAAGCTGCATTCTAAAAGATGACATTTGATAGAAATAATATGAAACTTCAGATGTACAATAATACAAATTGATTGAAAAAAGGTGGAAGTTTGATCAGTTTGCATACAATTCAATTGATATCATTCTTGTCGAAGCTAACTGTACTACAGCTGTTGTTGCAAATCAACAATCATTTTGTGAAAATACCAAATAAATACCACACCTCCTTGAAGTTAATATTCTGTTCGTCGAATTTGGAGGAACAAATGAATCATATCACTTGTAATTTTAACTTGTGAGCTCGTAAGAAAAGTCAAATATCATAAGGCGCATGAACAGCAAATATCAAACACAAACCCTAACGACCCAAAAATTACATTGCAGAAGCACATTTATAACTTGAAATTGAATAAATACGAGAATGAGATATGTGTTACTAAACTGAAATTAACCACAAAGTCGACATTAATGCAGAAATCGAACCTGATCTTTGATTCTTCTGTACTCCATTGAAGACTTGAAAATATTTAGGAATTGCAGATTGATGTCGTTTTGAGGAGTGTATATGCAGCTGATGGTGTGAAGAAGAAGCGGGAGAGAGCGATTGTTGGATATGCAGATGAATTAGGGATCCTCCGTATATGGGAATCAAACCCTAAATCGAATCCCTATTTTGAAGTTTCTAATGAATAACACAATCTTAAAAAAACCTTTTTTTTGTTATATTTTAAGATAAAGATAAACATGATAATATTTATATATAGTTAATTGTTATTTTGGCCTAAGAATTTTGATGGTTTTTATCATCTTCGTCTAAGAATTTATTTTTTCTGTTTGTATCCCCGACATCATAAAAACTTATTATTTTCGTCCATTTTCGTTAACTCTGTTTGTTTTACCCATTAAGTGGACATCAAATTTGAATATTATAAACAATCTAATGATGTTTTAATGTTCGGGGAAATGGAACAATATTTGTATAGGTTTTGTTTTTTTTTCTAAGTAAGGTGTCAAAGTACCTAAATGCACCTCACATGATATGAACGTGATAACTACTTAACTAGGTAAATAAACAGAGTTGATGAAAACGGATGAAAATCACAAGTTTTCTAAATGTTAGGTACACACAAGAGAAAAAAATTGTTTTTAGATGAAAATAACATAATACATCAAACCTAATGGATGAAAATAACAAACAAACAAACAAACAAACATACCCAGTGTATCCCGCTGGAGGGCAGGGTCTGGGAGGGGTATATGGAGGCCTGTCTTTCCTCTATCTAGAAAGATAGAGAGACCGCTTCCGAAGAGACCCCCGACTCGTTAACAAAGTCAACGAGTAAAACATCAAAGTAAAACATCAAAGTTTTATACTTATTTATAATATCAATCCATGTACAAAACTATTTAGATAAAAATAACAATTTACTTATTTATAATATCAATCCATGTACAAAACTATTTAGATAAATACATAAAATATTAAAGTTTTATACTTGTCTGGTAAAACATCAAAGTAAAAAAGTACACCGGTAATATTCTTGAGGGATAACACCTTGGTTATGTTTAAAAGGAAACTTTTGTTTTGGAAAATTTCGACCTACGTAATTTTACTTTTATTAAGTGTTTGATTAATTAATTAATTAATTAAATGACGTGCTTAAAACAATTAATTATATGATAAATTACACAAATCAAATTGCATTTTTATTACTTAAGGCATTGGGCCTTGTGGCAAGACCCAGACCGTGGGCTTGAAAATAAAACCCTCAACCAGATTCCAGCAGTCCAGGCCTCTAAAAAAGCAGGCCATCAAAAACATTTAAAAACATTGTTCGAGCCCGTTTTGCTATGTGTCCGTTAATGGGTCGTAATACTAATCTCTTTTAATAAACGGATGTCATCAAACCAAAAGTTTTATCAGGTCATTTTTTTTTAAGTTTTTAAATTTATAAATAAAATCTACAAAATAAAACTTATCATTAAACTCAATAGTAAATATAACTTTAAAAATTAACCCATATGGTCTTGATCAAAACCTCCTAGCCTAACCACTATCCACTTAAAAAAACAAACTGGATCAAACGGGTGGAGAGTCTGATTTCTAGTCCGACCAAATAGTCCTGTTCATTCTTCAAAACATTGGTTAAAAGAAAATTCTTGTGAGCATCCATCCGATCAACATACTCATCTTTCCCTGTCAATAAGACTTTATCATCTCAGTTATGTAAAAAGCCGGTTTTTGAGAGCCTCGGCTGCACTTTTTTTATCCCATGCTTTGTGGTCTCGGTAAAGGTAACATTTTTTTGGTAGTATGACGATGGGAAGAATGGTAAGTTGGTTTGTTTTGGTTCGTAAGTAGAAGTCACTAGTTGACATCAAGTTTAATAGTAAAGAAGAATAGGAGTATGAACAAAGGTAAATTATAAAACTGGTCAAGTATTCCTTCTCATATGTGAGCCAAAAATAAATCAAGATGATTATTTGAAATAAGGAGACAAAATGATTTCTTTCGATTTTAAAATTGATATAAAAACTTATCTAAGAGTTAGAGGACTCATATTTAGGCCAATTGGGCAAAGACAAACAAGATAGAGAAATAGCATAGATTGACGTATGGTGTAATAGTGGAAGGACATTCAAAGATATACCAATTTATTGATTGAGGTTATTCTTTTTTCTTTCTTTTTTTTTTTAATTCCGCTATGCATTAATGATAAATAATTATGATACCTAAAACAGGTAGATAGTTTATAAATGTTATACGAAACAACACTTGGGTACAAAATAAAGCATATAGTACAAGTATCATGGTGAAAGTTATTTTTAACTCTGGTAGGTAGGATGTACAAATCGATGTTTCAAACTGAACCGGTTTTTTCGTCGTTATGGGGTCAAACTGTTTTTTTAAACCGGTTTGGCTCACTGAATACTCTAATCTGTTAAAAGGTTTTTTTTTAATAAACTGTTTTTTTACCGTTCTAAAATTTTTATTTGTGAACCGGTTTTGAAACCAGTTTTGAGTATGGGTCTACCAAACCGGTATACAAACCCGATTCAGATCAGGTTGGAAACTAGTTTGGTTCAAAACGATGCCGTTGTTTTGACCGTTTTTTTTTTCGCGAACCGGTTTTTGTACACCTCTAGTGGTAGGTATTCTTTTTTAGGTCAAGGTCCAATCCCTATCTAAGATAAATTGATGTAATTTAATTTATGGTGTAACTAAAATTAAAATAACATTCACCGTTAGAAAAATAGTATAACACAATGTCAACTACTTATTCTAATTTTACTCTAATAAAGCAAAATAACTATTAGCCACAAAGTTATTTTCTAGTATTTCCACGTCATCGCCACCTAGATTTCACTAGGATTGTCCATTTGTCATCACCATAACAAATTATGATTTTGGTAAAAGTTTTAACTTAAAAAAGTATTCTTAATAACTCATATTTAATACTATACTAATCAAGAAAATTTCTTTCTAGAATAAATAAAAAATTATTAAAAATACTTTAGTAAGACTTAATTTTGTTAAAATATAGTTGGCCTAAGACTAATGAGTTAAGTGAAATCCTATCAGCCTTGAAAGCAGGGCCTAATCCTCCAAACTAGGACTATTCTTCCCACTTTCAGATTCGCTTCCTCGTCGCTTTTTTCTAGCGACCAGCTTCTCAAGTAGCTAATTATTATTAAAACTAAAATACTTTAAAATGTATATAAAGAGGTTTATGGATATTATGAATAATAAAATCTTTTTTCTTTTTATAACTTAAATATGTTAGTTATATATAATAATGTAATTGATATGTTATCTATAATATATATTAGATTGTATAAATATATAATCTATTATATAACTAAATTATTTATTTCAACTTGTGTAAGATAACGGTATCTAATATGGTATCTTAAATAATATTTATGTATGATACAAACCTTCATCCATAGTTTACAAGTAGTTGGTTAAGAGAGATGGGATCTCCACTCTCACCAGACTCCAAGGCTCCGATAGATGCCACATTGCCACGTTAGTCTATATAAAATAGACGATATACCAATAATCCCTTGGACTTTTATAAAAGTTTTTTTAACCTATAACTATTTTTTCAATCGTAATTTATTCTACTCTTACTACTAAATTACACCAATATACATTATGTTTGAGTTTAAACCTATGACTTACTTTCTAAAAGACAAAACATCAACCAAATAAGCTTATCGTATATTGACACCTATAACTAAATTATCGTTTTCAGTTTTGGTTATAGAAAGATAATACATGGAAGGAAAAAGAATGATATTTTAGCCTTTAATTTCAAATGTGTTACGTAATTTGCATTAT
The DNA here is from genome assembly GCA_024085815.1 of Flaveria linearis. Taxonomy (NCBI): domain Eukaryota; kingdom Viridiplantae; phylum Streptophyta; class Magnoliopsida; order Asterales; family Asteraceae; genus Flaveria; species Flaveria linearis. The sequence continues at coordinate 89,909,909 of CM044006.1, read as the reverse complement.
AATTTTGAAATGACTGGCATAAATTATGAAGAATATTTCATTCAAAGATTTTATAAATTGTATTTTAAATTACGAAATGATAATTTATGAACGAAAACAACGTGTCTGGGCAATACTTCACGATACTACATATCATAGAGAAATAAATCAAGTTCTTATTAAATTTGACAACGACACGTTGTGTGTAAAAATATATGAGAGGATTGGGTAGATGTATTTGATATGCTATAACTTATATGCACAGGATGATTACTAAAGGTAAGCGTTGAATGAATAAATAACTAACGTATGGAGTAAGTTATAGGTGTAGTTATCCATTTTACTTGTTGCAGATGATATATACTCGTTTGATATTTCTTTTAATTAAAGTGTTATGTAGTTATAGATTGCCAAATATAAATAACTAGCTTTAGTAAACTCTTGTATTACATGTGGTGAACAAATAAAATATAAAATAGAATAAAGATTATTAATTGTAAAACGATATACTAAGACATGATATCACTGAAATTACATATATATGATGAATAACTATAAATAATAAAATAATAATATAAACTTTTAATTTTTTTGTTTTTTTTCAAAGATATATTAAACATTTTGTTTTAAAATAACGTTTTAAAAAAATTTATTTTTAAAAATATCCTTACTATAACTCTCTATTTATTTATTTTTATTTTATAAAAAAATTACTTTAGAAAAAATAATTTTAAAACATTGCGTAAAAATAGTTTATTTTTTAGGAAAATATTGTTTTTATAAAAAATATTACTTTAGAAATAACAATAATAAAAAGATCTTTTTCTTAATTTATTAAACAATTAATTAGAATGTAATAATATATAATATTATTAGTAATTAATCTAGTTATTTGATGAGAATGAATATGTTGCTAACACGTGACACCCGTATTTACTCTTTTATTAGAGTAGAAAGATTTACTTTTCCAAATTAAATAACATAAAATAAATATAGTATATTAACAAGAAAGTTAAGTCGACAACATAATATTTTTGCAACTCATAAGGCCTTCTCAATCTCATAGGAACACTCGTCCTCTAAATTGTTTTAACTTTAGTTGATTAAATATTTATTATTCTCTCTCACGGATTTATTCTCTCTCTCCTCCGCCTTTCATTTAACACGTCTAAGGATGCAGACGGTCTTCCAATTCACTCTATAGCGTCTTAAGAATCGCCGCTGGAGATCATCAAATAAAATTTTTAAATTTTTTATTTATAAAAAACAAAATATTAATTTATTGTGAGATCTATCTTGAACAATTATGGATGCAGGGACTTTTAAATTCATAGGAGTTTGAGTTGATCAGAATGTGAGACGTGTAGTACATTCTCTCACATGTCACCTACACTCAAAATCATTAAAATTAACATCTATATTTATTATTCATGATTCATGATGGCTCAAATTACATAGTATACGGGTACATATCTTTTTCTGGATTCATTTTCGTTTTAAGTGTTTTATTTCTAGCTAGACGTGATATAAACAAACAAACCCAGTATGTCCCACTCAAGAGCAAGGTCTGGGAGGGGTAGGTGGTGGCAAGTGTTTTCTCTATCTAGATATCTAGACGTGATATAACTGATATACAAATGTTTAAGTGTCATGAAGGCTAACCCAAGAAAAAGAGACATAAGTCTTATTTGGGGTTTAAATCTTAAGCAAGTGAAAATATGGTAGTTTAGGTGTAAAATTTCATCTAGTTGAAATTATTTTTTTTAGACCTTCTATTTAATGGGATAAGAATTACGGTGACAATAAATATAAAATGACAGAAAAAAAACAATTTTCTGTTTTATTTATAACAAGTTCATAATTATTCTAATTTTAATCATATTATCATCTATATGAAATCACTAATCAGATAAGACAAAAATAAATTAATTAAGAACATTAACGGTTTCTCTGTAATCAGATTTGTATCCAAGCCGATCAAATGAATTTATTCATATAGGGATCAAATCTTCATAATGATTGCTGAAAAATATGTTAGGATTTTTTGGCTATATGAAAAGTTCCCATCCCACATTGGTGCAAGGATGAAAGCTTGGGAGGACTCCAAGCTTATAAAAGAAGTCCAAGGCTTTGGTTTCAAAGTGCCCCAACTAAAAATACACTTGAAGTGTTTGGTTCTTTCTTTCTTTTCTAGTACTCTTGTCTTAGAGTGTAGAAGGTTTTTTAGTTAAACACTTTGGAGAGTGTGGGTGTAATTGGGCGGGGGGAGGCTTGAGAGATTAGTCTATGTGATTGTAACAATTTGTCGCATAGTGGATCTTTCTCTCTGGAGGCCCATGGTTTTTCTCCGGTTTTGGAGTTTCCACGTATATTCTTGTGTTCAGTTATATTTCTCTATTGTTAGCATTGGGAGGGTTGTTGGGGATCCTTGAGACCGCTTGTTTCCCAACAAGTGGTATCAGAGCTCCAGGTTTTGGGGGAGGTCTCGGTTTAGAAGGTTCGTAGTATGCTCTGTGGTTGCAGCTTAGTCTGATCTTCCACATCAGAAACGAGTTTTCGGTTGACTATTTTGTATACGATAGAATTATACAGGAGCCGGATATACGCATTTGTCCTGAGAAGGTTCTGGCTAGGAAAGACTTGGTACTTAAGTGTGTCCATTGTGACCCACCTCTCTTTCCTGGGAATCCTTTGTTGGGTAACTGCTTATAGGCTTGGTGTATATTTTCTAGTATACAATATTGTCTTTGAAGAAACGGATACGATGTCGAAATACAGTCCCATGAGGTTCGACGTAGAGAAATATGATGGAAGAATCAACTTTGGTTTGTGGCAAGTTCAAGTCAAGGATGTGTTGATTCAATCTGGGTTACACAAGGCATTGAAGGGGAAACCGACCCCTGTTTCAAGCAAGGATTCAAGCGGAACCAGTAAAGACGATGATGAAGAATGGGAAGATTTGGATTTGAGAGCAGCAAGTGCGATTCGTTTGTGTCTAGCAAAGAATGTTCTTGCAAATGTGCATGGGATATCAACTGCAAAGGATTTGTGGGAGAAGCTTGAGCAATTGTATCAAGGCAAAGGCATCTCAAATCGGTTGTATCTCAAGGAACAATTTCATACCCTTCGTATGGATGGAGATACAAAAATTTCAGATCATCTAAGTGTTCTTAATAATATCGTGTCAGAACTGGTGGCTATTGGAGTAAAGGTTGAAGATGAGGATAAAGCACTAAGGCTCATATTATCTTTGACATCTTCCTATGAGCATATGAAGCCCATTCTGATGTATGGGAAAGAAACCCTAAAGTATGCGGATGTTACTGAGAAGCTATTGTCTGAAGAGAAAAGACTAGGAAGTAGCAGTCATACTTCATCAGAAGGAACAGTTTTAATATGCGGGAACGGGAAGAAGAAGCACTCACAGAAGATTCCTGTATGCTGGAAGTGTGGACAGTCTGGGCATGTCAAGAGAAATTGTCCAGGTGGAGCAGATTCGGCTAGCAGCTCCAAGTCAGCTAACAATGTCTTCGTCGTTGTTGACGATGATGATTGCCTTTGAGGTTATGTCATCCCTATGGTATGCCCGCGCTACCATGAAAGGGGATGCAATTTTGTTAGCGGGTTCACGGATTTACACATGGGCATTGGGTTGGCATAGATGCAAGATGTGTGGTGAAAAAATTGATGTTGATGGCTGATGAACTTCCAGGTATGCCAAGGGGGAAAGTTGCACCATAAATTTTCAGCAGGTTTTTCAACATGTGCCGAGAAGAAATTCTTAGAATGGTCTATTCTAAGTGGCGATACTCTTTTATGGTGGAGTATGTTCGTCGGTTGAAGACGGTGTTGCTTTAATGTGGTTGTTTTTCATATATTCAAGGTGGAGATTGTTAGGATTTTTTGGCTATATGAAAAGTTCCCATCCCACATTGGTGCAAGGATGAAAGCTTGGGAGGACTCCAAGCTTATAAAAGAAGTCCAAGGCTTTGGTTTCAAAGTGCCCCAACCAAAAATACACTTGAAGTGTTTGGTTCTTTCTTTCTTTTCTAGTACTCTTGTCTTAGAGTGTAGAAGGTTTTTTAGTTAAACACTTTGGAGAGTGTGGGTGTAATTGGGCGGGGGGAGGCTTGAGAGATTAGTCTATGTGATTGTAACAATTTGTCGCATAGTGGATCTTTCTCTCTGGAGGCCCGTGGTTTTTCTCCGGTTTTGGAGTTTCCACGTATATTCTTGTGTTCAGTTATATTTCTCTATTGTTAGCATTGGGAGGGTTGTTGGGGATCCTTGAGACCGCTTGTTTCCCAACAAAATATTACTAAAGAGATATTATAGCCAACATATAGAGTTAGCAATCTATTATTTTTGTTAATATTGGTTTAGTAAAATCCGAAAATGTCTAAAGTAAATTACGAAGGAATTTAAACTTAAAACGGAGCTTATTTTAGATTATATGAAAAGACCTAGGCTCGAATCATTTATAAATTTATACTATCTTCTCCGTAAGTTTAAGGGAAAGTGGTACAATTAATTAGGCCCCGACATGGGAATTAAATTGCAACCAAAAATTGACACAAGATTTTAGCAGCATTGATTTTTTTTCCACATATTTTCTAAGTGATAAATATATATCTTTTTCAATTTCTTTTACTTGTAAACACATAAAATAGCTGCTTTTGATCACTCTTCAAAGATTTGTTAGAAATAATGTTACGCATGTACAAAGTACTCAATTAAATTATTTGTGTCCACTCAAATTATATAAGTATCAATAAGAGTCTAATTAAATTATACATGTCAAAACATAGGTCTTTAACAGACATGTTAACAAAAAAAACAAGTCCAGATGGTTCACCCAACTTGACACGAGTGAGTTGTTTTGCGAGATTTAGAAGGAATAAAACAATAATAATAACTTATTATATAGAGTAAAATGTCATTTTCGTCCCTGATTTTTTGTTTAATTTAACATTTCAATTCAAAAACTTTTTTTTTTCATTTCAGTCACTGTAGTTTACCAAATGTTATCATTTGCATCCGCTCAACTAACTCCGTTAAGATATCCGTTAAATATGATGGTTATTTAGTCTCTTTCAACACTGTAATTATCTAATTAAAATAAAATAATCAATTAATATTTAAACAAACAAACAAACAAACAAACAAACCCAGTATGTCCCACTCAAGAGCAGGGTCTGGGAGGGGTAGGTGGTGGCAAGTCTTTCCTCTATCATCAATTAATATTTAAATAAAACCAAAAAAAACATATGAAGCGATTAGTGAGACCAGACGTTTCGATTTAAAAGTTTCGATTAACTCTAAATTATATTGTTCAATTAAGGTCTGTTGTAACATTTTAATTGATATTTAATGTTTTGTTCGAAAGTGCACCGTTGTTCGATTGATATCTATTGTTGACATATTTTGTTTGATTGAGGTCTATTGTTGTCATGTAACATGACAATATCAGATATCAATCAAACACAGCATGACAACGGCAGAACTCGATCCCACAGTAAATATCAATCGATTAAATGTACATGTAAGAACATAATATAAAGATTAATTGAATCTAAAAAATATACCCCAATCGAACAACATGAGTTAGAGTTAATCGGATATTTTAAATCGAATCGCCCAATCTCACTAGTCTCTTTATATGTTTTTTTTTATTTTAATTTAATATTAATTGATTAATTTGTTTTAATTGGATAATTAAAGTTTTAAAAATACTAAAATATCCTCATATTTAATGAAAATCTTAACGGAGTTAGTGGATTGGATGAAAATGACAATATTTGATAAATTACAGTGATTTAAATGACAAAAAAAGTTTTTGGATTAAAATGTCAAATTTAACAAACATCAGGGACGAAAATAACATTTTACTCTATTATAAATAATGTAATGATTATAAGAAAGAGAACTTTTGACATATTTTGATAATTAATTGTGTAACTATTTCTGTATATGCCATTAATAAGAAATAGTGGGCCAAAAACGGGTTATGGGGTTTGGGAAGTTTGATGCTTACGCCATTCATGGTTCATGGTCCATTACCTGCAGTTGCATATTATTATTATTACATAGATATATTTTTTGTATCTATATTGGTGTAATAAGTTAGCTGAGAAAGTGCATTTAGTGAGATCATAAATATGACATGTACATCCACGTGGTCCAATGATCAGAACTCGTAGCAATTGTTACTTTCATACTTTCTTGTCCATCAATATATAAATATTACATATACTTTGCTCAGGGACGTCTCAATGTTTTTGAAGGCCTAAAGCGAAACTGAAATTTAAGGCCTTTTTAATCATTATTATAAAAAAGTTATTCATTATGTATTTGTTCATCATTAGTGTTGTTAGGTTGTTCATTACGTATTTGTTCATCATTAGTGTTGTTAGGTTGTTCATTATGTATTTGTTCATCATTAGTGTTGTTAGGATTGTTTTGAACATCACAATTTTTTACCGTTATGTATCTTAACAATGACCCTTTTTGAGATTCAATTAAAGCTTCTTGTTCTCTTCTTTTTTTCTCTTTGGTCCAACCTGATTCATATTTTCTAATTCGCTTTGACATGTTCAATCAAATGTAGATGACTAGATGAACCAAAATACCAAAGCAACTCCTAAATCAAATTAAACAATAATAATTAACAATTTTCAAGCAAATGCAAATCTAAAAGCCCTAAAATCAGTATGTTTAAACAGGAGACAAATGCCCTAAAATCTGAAAGCCCTAAAATCTGAAAGCCTTAAATCAAAATATTAAATACCAAAGCAACTAAGAACTAATGGAAAAGAACTAAGGCACTAACTAAAGTCTAAAGCACACAATTATATTAAAAAGGAGACAAATGCACTGTGCACTTACTGGTGATTCGGTGAAATAGAAGACCCTTTTTCTTTTTGAGATTAAAGTGAAGCACAACTGCACAAGCAAAGCAGAGGCGCAGAGCAAAACTGCAGAAGCAAAATCGAGTGCACCTCCCCCTCGCCGGCGGTTGAAATCGAGTGTGGAACTCCCCCCTCGGCCCTCGCCGGCGGTCGATTGTGAGAGAAATCGAGTGTGGAACTCCCCCTTCGCCGGCTGAAATCGAGTGTGGAACTCCGAATCAATTCGTTGCGGTCGAAATTCGAATCGTAGCAGCGTTAGCGTAGCAGAAGTGAGACGTGAGAGAACCGAAAGTCCGACCGATTGGATCTTAACTTCACATTTCGTCCGTTCGTTTCAGCTCCTCGCCGCCGCCGGCCGGCCGACCGCCCCAAGCCACCAATCAAGAGTCTGCAACATTAATTTTCCATCTCCATTCTCCCGAGACCCGAGTTCCAATTTCTGGTTTGAGAATCCCGATTCCCGCTTTCTGGTCTTTCCTTTTCATTCCCGTCATCAACAAAGAAACCTAGTTTAAAAAATTTTTTGGGCTCAATGAGATTTGAACATATGTGGGGGCCTATTACATTTAGTGGGCCTAAAGCCCTAGCTTGTTTTTACAAGCTAAAGGGCCGGCCCTGACTTTGCTAGAAAATGTTGAATTACAACGAGGAACACGGGTACAGTGAAATTAATACCATCTTACATATATTACAACAAAAGTTTGACCTGTATACAGCTTTTCATACACTTTTAAATAACTTCTTAAAATTTCACATTTATAGTTGTTGCAAGATGACTGTATTTCTAAAAGAAAAGTTATAAAAATAACAAGATTTTCCACACTTATAAGTGCATAAGAGAGAAATGTTGCCTACACCTAATAGTGCACATAAAAGATTTTTACATCCCATAGTTTTTTATCAGGAATAGCAAGAAAATTTAGCATTGATCTGATCAGGTTAAAACTCCGATTAACTCCTTCGGTTTAACAAATTATGATCACTCTTCAAAGATATGTTAAAAATATTGTTACATATATGTACAAAGTACTTAATGAGATTATTTGTGTCCGCTCAAATTATGAAAATATCAATAAGAGTCTAATTAAATTATTTAAAGTACTGAATAAGATTATTTGTACGTCCACTCAAATTATTAAAATATTAATAAGATATGTTAAAAATAATGTTACATATGTTACACTGTCACTTGTATTTTTTCTTGTTATCTTTTATATGAGTTTACATATGTAACATTATTATTTTTATAATATACTTTGTACAACATCTCTGTAAAATGTACATTGTGAAAGTATGTTGCATTAGGGTACACATTTGTGAAATCATTTCACATTAAATGATATGACATTATTAAATCTTTTTCCCCCTACACAAATAGAAATTTACACAGATAATTCTATTAACATAATCCGATTCTGTAAATAACAATACTCATGTTATATTAAACTACATATAGCTTTGATACAATTAAACAAATGTTTAGCAGTAATCTGATTATATGTTTAGCAAACAACTAACAAATGATAACCTTCTATATGATTGTATTACCATCTTGAGTAGGAGTAATATTTATTTCACAGTAACCATAACTTCTTTTTAATCTCTCCACATGTATGAAAATTGTGAAACATACATAATGTCCTAACAATATTGGCATATGCATTAAATAACACGCCCAAGACACATGGCTTGCTCGATATTAATTTTCAGTTTGCAGTAATTATCTTTATTCAACCAATGCGATCTCAATGCCTATATCAGGTTGAAAAACCTTCGTGGACTACTTGTTCAAATACGAAAGTCTCATTTATTATGTATCAGATGAGCACATCCATTGATTGAAGAAGAAGAAGATAAATAATATTAGAAGTAAACGATATAATCAACAAAAGTAAGAAATGACTTTCGTATTTCAGTTAAACCATGTGTATGATAATATTGTTAGTTAAACTTCACGACTCAATGAACCAACAATATTAAGCTTTTAAGGATTTAAGTAATCTAAGTATCAACGGCGTTGTTAAGGGTTTGAGTCTCTTTTAAGATAGTGGTGTAATTTAGGATAGAATAGACACGGGTGTAATTTAAGATAGTATAGGTTAGTATAAAGCATGTCCGGTAAAAAAAACAATTCGTATAAAAACGTATTGAAAACTCCGAGGTTAATTATTAAGAATTAACTTATATAGCGAAAAATCATTTAATTGGTTTGCTATGACAACTTAATCTCCTTATTTACATCGGATGTAAATTGGTAAAATAGTAAATAACTTTTAAAAATGTTCCAGTTAGATAACTTAAGTTTAAAAAATATTTTAATTAAAAAAATATGCATAAGTGATTAAACTTAGTTTTTACTTTATTTGTTGGCATTCTCACATACTTTTTTTTTGAAAACATTTATATTCAAAATCAAGTAACTTTTTGTGCCAAAGGCATTATAGCCCAGCGGCATCTTGGCGGTGGGATAAGACTTAGGGCCTATTAGGGAATGGGTTCGAATCTTACAAGGGGGGGGTTCTCATAATTATAAATTTCCTCCTGATTTGATGACTTGGTGGTGGAATATGATCGCGTGGTAATACTGGTGGCACGATGATACTCCAGTGATCCATGAGTGATTCCAATTTAGCTGTTCAAAAAAAAAGTAACTTTTTGTACTGTAACTATAACGACCATAAGTATCGTTGCGGTAGCATGACCAACCGAATCGCTGACAAGTGAAAAACCTTGTTGCTAGTATTTGTATAATCGAAATCAGTTCGTATTCTCTTTTATGGTTTTCAACTGTTGAGGCAATCACAAACAAACTCACGCCACGTAACGTGAGAGAAAAATACACACTAGATGACTCGAGGTAAAACAGCTGGACTCTCGTAACGTAGTGCACGAAAAAAAGTAGTTATTGTTATTATTTTTTTTTTATATTATTATCGAATTTTTCCCTTTTATATTTATGGAAACAACGACTTCTTATTTTATTTTCTTTATTATTAGGCAAAGTTTCTCCCGTCCTCGCGGGCCGGATCCGCCATGATCATGTCATCAGAAAATCATCAAATTTTAGTTTTAAAATCAAGTTTTCCTAAGGTTTGAAAGTTAGTTACCACTTAGCAATTTAAAAAAAAATTAAAGAGATAATAAACTGATAAAAACTTTCAAATTCAAATTCAAACTCAAATTTAAACTATTTTATCACTAGTTAGATATGTTGAACCAAGTTGTACTGTTGACAGAAAGAGTTGTACGCAAAGACTAACAGTAAAAGATCACATTTTGAAATACTTGTACTATATGCATCAAAACTTGTACGTAGGTTACCATATATGATATATACACCATCATGATAAATATCCTTAGAATGAAATAAATCAATAATAACCACAAAGCAAAGCTACAAGCCTTGCATTTCTCTTTAAATCTACTCTCTTCTCACACAACAACATTCAATCGATCAATCACATTACAATGTATAGCGGAAAAGGTACAACACCCAAAGCATTGCAAACGAAACAACATGATGAAAAAAAAAGCAACAATGGAGTCGATGAGTCGTCATTCAGAGTATTATACTACGGGAGTGCATCAGCAGGATCTGTGCCGTTCATGTGGGAGTCTCAGCCAGGTACCCCTAAGCACGCGCTCACCGAATCATCTCTCCCTCCTCTCACTCCACCACCTTCGTACTATCAATTCAGCCAAAAGTACAACTCACCAATGCAAGTGATTAACCATCACCACTCTCCAAAAAGATCCGGTTTTTTTCGCACCATTTTTCTTAATTCTTCTAAACCGAATGCTCCTCCACCTCCGTCGTCTCTTTCATCCGGTTCAGTCTCCTCCTCCTCCTCGTTGTCGTGGCGGTCAACTCCGATGAAGTTTGGGTCGGGGGATGACGGTGGTTCGCCGGAGCATGTGGCGGAGGACGGTGGTTCTCCGACGTCGACGCTGTGTTTCGGCGGTGGGTTTAAGAGAAGTTATAGGGTTAAAAGTATGAAGAAACAAATGCTATGGTTTGTACGTAATGGTAAGGCGTGATTATTACTTTATTAGAATATTTCAATGATCTATCCTCTTTTGATAAATTGTTCATGGATTGAATGAACTTTTGAATCATCGTAGTTTGTATTTGCGTTTTATTTCATGCAAAATTTAAAAAGATTGTAGAAAATAAATGGTTGTTAAGAAATTGCTATATGACATATAGTAATTTTTTTTTCTTGAAATAATATTGTATATTTGTATATAACATATTTTAGTCATTTAGGTGAGCAATATGTAAGATACTTGGTTTGAAACAAATTAATATAGCACGAACCTTTATTTTCATGAAACATATGTTTATCGTTATAAGAGTTATAAGTTAAATTGAAAAACACGTCTATCTAATAACTTAAAGTATCTCACATACTAAAAACATATTTCTTAAATTTTATGGATGAAGGATTCAAATTAAATAACATGTTTTCTATTTTCTCTTTTGTCACTTTTCTTTCTTTCTTTTACTTACAACTAAAAACATTAATAATACAGGGATTAATTATATAGACAATAAATAGTGAATCTTTGTGTTTAAGGAATTATTATAGTTTTCTCAAAAATTTTAAGTATGAGGTTTGTAAATAGAGATCTAGGTTGGAATAAGATAATTCTACTCATATTTCTTAAATTTTATGGATGAAGGATTCAAATAGGAGTATATGTTCATCTTTTGAAAACATTCTTAGCTATCATGCGTTTACTTTATTTTGAAATTCTGGCTCAAATTTAAATGTGACAGTGTATCAATTACAAGCTTATGTTTCATAAATCTTTGTTTCTATCACAAACTCATCCATTGTTATTACGATTTTAGTCCACTTTAGTTAAACTTTGACAATGAGGAGACGAAGATAATTAATAATATATATAGGGAATTTCTTATTCTCTAATGTGCGGAAAAAAGACGTTGGTACTATGATACAAACATTAAAAATAATCAAGAGATATGTTGTATATATATATGACTGTCGAGGTCTATGTATATACACTAGTACAGATTTGAGTTTTTGAGGCGGTCAAAAAATATTTTTTTAAAGCGGTTTAAAGAAGAACCGCCTCAAACAACCTATTTAGAAACAATATTCGCCTCAAAAAATTCAAACCGCCTTAAAAATGATTTTTTGAAGCATTTTTATACAACCGCCCTAAAAAAAGCACACTATTTTATGTTGTCTTCTTCCTTTCCTTTTTTCTTAGAACCACACTACGTTTCATTTCCCTTAAAATATAAATCCTTTCAATCAAAGATTACACAAACAGTTGATTTTAGGGATCAGAATCGTCTTCACCCTTGAAGCTATTCGGCTATTGCCGACCTACGACGCCGCTAATCAAAATATAGACGACCACACCGTCGTCTACCCCTGCCTCAACGCCCGTGCCGGTAACTTTAAATCCATTTTCCTGCTTTCACTACAAGAAAATGGGTCTATAGCAACGAAAAAGTGAGACCCTATAGGGACGACATGTCGTCGCTATAGACCATTTTAATCTATAGCGACGACATATCGTCGCTATAGATGTTGTCCCAAAAAGTTAGTAGTTATAAGTTAAAATGTCGTCGGGATAGAAGTCGTCGGCATAAATTTAGCAATAGCAACGACATGTCGACCCTATAAAAGTCGAGGTTTCTGAAATTGACGAATAAAAAAATTAAAAAAAAAAATATGTATATTCTCTATAGCGACGACATGTCGTCGCTATAGATGATATTTATTTTTTTTATATTATCTATAGCGACGACATGTCGTTCCTATAAAGAATATATATTTTTTTATGTTATCTATAGCGACGACTTGTCGTCCCTATAGATAATATATATATATTTTAAAAAAAAAGATAGCATTCTATAGCGACGACATGTCGTCGCTATAGACTGTTATTTATTTATTTTTTTTTTTGGAACCTGCTTTTATTATAAAAATTAAACAAACACATAATTGATGCAAATTTAACAAACATATAATGAGTGCAAATCACATTCAAGTTTAACACACAAATAGTTCATATAATTTTAAAGTAGTTTAAAGTTCTATAAAATCTAATAAAAATATAAACTCTAATTGCCTCCAGGTGGTCGTTGCTGCTGGAAGTGACGCATCATTTCCATCTGCTCTTGGATCAGTCGTTGCATCTCTTCTATTTGTTGTTGTTGTTGTTGTTGTGATTGTCTAAGCTCTGCAACTTCATCTTGCAAATGTTGTGTTGGAGGTTGTGAGCTAGAAAAATCAGGGGTGGGATGTCTCACCACGCGACCAACACCTCGTATATGTCCTCGCCTTTGACCTAAGGCGCGCTCAATGCATTGAATCTCATCAACAGCAGATGAGTCTCCACCAGTCTCGCTAGAGGATCTCACATACTCCTCTTGAATTCGTTCCTGCATTAAACATATTAAAAATATTAATTCAAATGGGTCATTTTGACCTAAACACACTTAAACATGCTATAATCAATCAAAAGTTAGTCCAAATGGGTCATTTTGACCCAAACACACTTAAACATGCTTGAATCAATCAAAAGATAGTTCAAATGGGTCATTTTGGCCCAAACACATTTAAACATACTAGAATCAATCAAAAGTTAGTACAAATGGGTCATTTTGACCCAAACACACTTAAACATGCTAGAATCAATCAAAAGATAGTTCAAATGGGTCATTTTGGCCTAAACACACTTAAACATGCTAGAATCAATCAAAAGTTAGTTCAAATGAGCAATTTTGACCCAAACACACTTAAACATGCTAGAATCAATCAAAAGTTAGTCCAAATGGGTCATTTTGACCCAAACACACTTAAACATACTAGAATTGCTTAAAATGAGCCATTTTAACCCAAACACACTTAAACATGCTAGAATCAATCAAAAGTTAGTCCAAATGGGTCATTTTGACCCAAACACACTTAAACATGATAGAATCAATCAAAAGATAGTTCAAATGGGTCATTTTGGCCCAAACACACTTAAACATGCTAGAATCAATCAAAAGTTAGTTCAAATGAGCAATTTTGACCCAAACACACTTAAACATGCTAGAATCAATCAAAAGTTAGTCCAAATGGGTCATTTTGACCCAAACACACTTAAACATACTAGAATTGCTTAAAATGAGCCATTTTAACCCAAACACACTTAAACATGCTAGAATCAATCAAAAGTTAGTCCAAATGGGTCATTTTGACCCAAACACACTTAAACATACTAGAATTGCTTAAAATGAGCTATTTTAACCCAAACACACTTAAACATGCTAGAATCAATCAAAAGTTAGTCCAAATGGGTCATTTTGACCCAAACACACTTAAACATGATAGAATCAATCAAAAGATAGTTCAAATGGGTCATTTTGGCCCAAACACACTTAAACATGCTAGAATCAATCAAAAGTTAGTTCAAATGAGCAATTTTGACCCAAACACACTTAAACATGCTAGAATCAATCAAAAGTTAGTCCAAATGGGTCATTTTGACCCAAACACACTTAAACATACTAGAATTGCTTAAAATGAGCCATTTTAACCCAAACACACTTAAACATGCTAGAATCAATCAAAAGTTAGTCCAAATGGGTCATTTTGACCCAAACACACTTAAACATGCTAGAATCAATCAAAAGTTAGTCCAAATGGGTCATTTTGACCCAAACACACTTAAACATGCTTGAATCAATCAAAAGTTAGTCCAAATGGGTCATTTTGACCCAAACACACTTAAACATACTAGAATTGCTTAAAATGAGCCATTTTAACCCAAACACACTTAAACATGCTAGAATCAATCAAAAGTTAGTCCAAATGGGTCATTTTGACCCAAACACACTTAAACATGCTAGAATCAATCAAAAGTTAGTCCAAATGGGTCATTTTGACCCAAACACACTTAAACATGCTTGAATCAATCAAAAGATAGTTCAAATGGGTCATTTTGGCCCAAACACATTTAAACATACTAGAATCAATCAAAAGTTAGTACAAATGGGTCATTTTGACCCAAACACACTTAAACATGCTAGAATCAATCAAAAGATAGTTCAAATGGGTCATTTTGGCCTAAACACACTTAAACATGCTAGAATCAATCAAAAGTTAGTTCAAATGAGCAATTTTGACCCAAACACACTTAAACATACTAGAATCAATCAAAAGTTAGTCCAAATGGGTCATTTTGACCCAAACACACTTAAACATACTAGATTCACACAATGTTAGTTTAAACTTACTAGATTCACACAATGTTAGTTTAAACTTACCCAGTCCGATTCTGCGCTTGCATTCACCCATCCCGTACCTTCTTTGAAATGCATCTTCTGAAAGAGATCAATCGGACGACTCCCCTATGAATAATAAAAATTCTTAGAAATGAATCTTTCGACATTTAATACTTATTTTTATACTAACAATTATACTTTTACCTCCATATGTCTCTTCTGTGCATATGATTGGCTCCCATGAAAACTCGGATAACGTTGTTTACCTCTATTTAATTTGTTTGCTTCAGATCGGCTCCTATAAGCGGGATCTAAGAACAACTCATTAATCACCCGAGCCCATGATTGCGGGTCAGTTCCCTCAGGAGGACAAGTCAATGCTGTTTCCACATCATCATAACCACCCACATCATCAAAATGAGATTTTAGAACTTGCTTTCGATCTTTATAGGCTCTTTGACACTCGGCAGTGATTCCGAGCCTTATGCCTTCCCACTGTTCGCTTTCCCTCCATCTAGCAAGATCAAAATATTCCTGCAAAGCATGTAATTAGAAAACATGTAACACTTATATAATTAAAATATAATAAAAACATAACATTGTATACTTACAAAAAGTGTGGGATATATGGCTCTTTTAAATTCATCAGGAACAGCTTGCCAACTGGGATAATGGAAAGGAACAACCTTACTAATCTCATTAGAGATTAACCTTATAAAATCCGAGCTGTTCTCTCCAACAAACTTATATTGGCCCCCCTTGCTTTCAACTTCAATCGGTAATGGTTGGCCTTTATTTTGCTCAAATTTTTTAAATAATTTAATGTTTTTTCCTTTTGATCTTCTTTTTCTTGCGGGTTGTGCTACATTAATATATGCAATTGAAAAGTCAGGAAACAGAGATTATATATGTTCAACATAAAGATGTATTTTTAACTCTAACAAATAACTTACAAGACTCGCAACCTGTTGGAATCCTATTTGGATCCCCATGCGGAGGTAGATCCCCGCCATCCCCACCATGTCCTCGAGCAATATATGTTGACATGCTTCAACAAAAATAGACAATAAACATTAACAATATACCTATGCAAAGATAATAAACATTAATAATAAACACATGCAAAAATAAATATGTTGTAAATATATAATATAAACATAAACCATAAACATAAACAAAAATAATAAACATACTTTCAATCGGAATCATCACTACAATAAAGGGTGTCTACTAGATCATCTTCTTCGTCGTTTTCGTTATCATCATTTATATCATCTTCCTCATCAGAATTGTATTCGTCTTCATCTTCATCTTCTTCATTATCATCAATAAAATTTTCATCATCATTGAATTGTGCACTTGATTCACCAACATCTAAAGTTGATTTCATGGGCAAGTAGCCTAAGTCGACTACCAATTTACCAAATCTATCTGATTGCGCGTATTGCAAGACATTTGTGTCATCATCAATGAATTGTGCACTTGATTCACCAACTTCATAACCTGAATCGACAACCAAGTTATAATCTGATGATTGTGTGTCGTGCAATATATCTATCTCGTTAACAACACTCATGGTGGGATGATCCCAAAGTTTTCGATGGTGAACGTCTTCAACAACCCTCCAATTGTCAGTGGTTCGAGAAGGATCTTCAAGATAAAACACCTGTTTAGCTTGTGTGGCTAAAATGTACTGATCATCATCATACCATGTGTCGCTGATGTTGATAACAGTGACATTGTTTTGCTTGATTAACCTCTTACCAGATGTTTTGAACCATTTACAACGAAATAGTACAACAGAGTAACCATCTATGTAGTTCAACTCTAAGATCTCCTCTAGCTGACCATAAAATGGAGTATCGTCTTCTCCTATTGAAACAACACCACTGTTTTGAGTTGTGTGTCGAACATCACGACTATGAACCACAAATCTAACACCATTGACTATGCAAGCAGTGTAAGAATATGCGTTTAAAGGACCATGTGCCAATGCCTTTAATTCTTTGATACCCCCTTGAGACAAAGAAGATGATGCTGCTAATGATGATGTATTAGCTTTATACTTTAACCATGAAGAAAATTCTGTTTTCATACTACATCCAGGAAATTTAGATTCAAATTCCGATTTGTAGTCACTAATTTCATTGCAATTGTTTAGTACAAACCAATGTAATGATTTGTAGTCATCTTCACATATCGCAATGATTTTCTTTTTAGACATTGGTCGACATTGTGATGAAAACACATGGAATTGTCTTTTTGGGATGCCAGCATCTGCATTTCTATCGGGTCGGTTGAATTTGGTTTGCATACCTTCAAGATACATAGAGCAGAATGTCAATGCCTCATCTGCAACATAACCTTCTGCTATTGAGCCTTCAGGTCTAGCTTTGTTTCTAACATATGCTTTGAGCTTTTTCATGTATCTTTCAAAAGGATACATCCATCTCATATAAACGGGACCACCAAGAATAGCTTCTTCAGGTAAATGAAGAACTAAATGAACCATTATATCAAAAAATGCTGGAGGATATATCAATTCCAAATTGCATAATATCTTTACTACTTCCTTATTTGTTTTGTACATGTCACTCACATTTACTGATCTTGCACAGATTTTCTGAAAAAATGTACAAAGGTCAATGATTACTGTGGACACATTTTTTGGGAGACCAACTTTCACCCCGATTGGTAGCAACCGTTGCATTAGGATGTGATAATCATGAGACTTTAACCCAATTATGTTTGAATAATTAGAAAGCACTTTATTTTTAAAGTTTGAACCAAAACCATCAGGTAGTCTCACTCCTTTAACGAATTGACAAAAACGTTCACGATCACCGGGTGTGAAAGAATAAGAAGCATGTGGTTGGTAGACCTTGTTGTTTTTCTTTACTAGCCATAAATCAGGTCGAATACCCATATTTTGCAAGTCTTGTCTTGCTTTGTGCGTGTCTTTTGATTTTTCATTCATTAACAAAGTACCCAACAAGCTCTCACAAACATTTTTCTCTACATGCATGACATCAAGATTGTGTTTTAAAATGAGTGAAGACCAATATTCCAGCTCAAAGAAGATACTCCGTTTGGTCCAATTCAACTCGGTTGCAGCACGCTTTCTTTTCACACCTCCATGCGTAGGATGTTTCCCTGGAACACGACCCGGGAGGCTTTTTAGTTGTTTTAAGATTTGTGCATTACTCAAACGTCTAGGAGGATCTCTTGTCTCTTTTTTGCCATTGAACAAAAGATCATCTCTCATACTATGTTTTTTTGTCAAGAATCGTCTATGACCAGTAAAGGCTATTTTATTTGTTATAGGGCACGAGGGTGTGTCTACGTTACAAGTAGGGCATGCCATATAACCTTGACCACTCCATCCAGACATATAGCTACGAGCAGGATAATCGTTTATAGTCCATAATAGAGCTGCACGCATCCTGAATACAGTTTTGGTTGATGCATCTCTCATTTGAACTCCTTCGACCCATAACATTTTCAACTCATCTATTAAAGGCCTTAGGAAAACATCAATGTCCTTTCCAGGAGATTTAGGCCCGGGAATAAGCAAGGTCAACATAAAAGAAGACTCTTTCATACATAACCATGGTGGTGTGTTATATGTTGTTAACACCACTGGCCACATACTGTAAGATTGACTCATGTTACCGAATGGATTAAAACCATCCGCAGCCAAACCCAAACGTACATTTCGGGGTTCTTTAGCAAAATCAGGAAATTTTTCATCAAAGTCTTGCCATGCCTTCCCATCAACAGGATGACGCATCATACCATCCGTTGAGCGTCCAGTATAATGCCATGTCATTTCTTTTGCTGTGAATCTTGAGCTGTAGATTCGTCGAAGTCGGGAAGTTAAAGGAAAGTAGCGTAACACTTTTTGAGGTACTTTCTTCCCCTTTGTGTTTTTGTCAACCCATCTACTCTCGTTACAAATCGGACAATTTTGCATCAACTCATTTTCTTTCCAAAACAGAGCACAATCGTTAATGCAAGCATGGATAGATTCATATCCTAACCCAATCTTTCTTAATCTCTTCTTAGCTTCATAGTATGAGGTTGGAATTTGATTTTCTTTAGGGAATGCAACTCTCAAAAACTCTAAAAGTTGGTTAAATGAACTATCCGTCCATTTGTTGATAACCTTGATATGCATCAATTTTGCTAAAAAGTTTAAAGAAGACATCCAACTGCAACCGGGGTATAACTCGGTATTCAGCTCCTTAAATAATGCATCAAACTCCGGGTCAAAACCGGTTCCATCTTCGTCTACATTTTCTTCGTTAACATTCTGCTCCGCCATAACATCATCGATTGCATCAAACATCTCATTATTTGTTGCTGGAATAGATTTTCTTGGAGCAAAAAGGTCTTCTATTTCTGAAGCATGTGGATATTTCTCACCATGATAAGTCCACGTCTTATATGATTGTAGAAACCCATTGTCATGTATGTGGGCATAAATAATATCCAGATCCTGCCGGCACCCATTGCAGCATCGTTTACATGGACAAAAAGATTTTCCTAAACTGTCAACATGGTTCTTGGCAATTTCTAGAAAGCTACGAAGACCTTTTATAAATTCCGGAGAACTCCGATTTCGCAATTTAATCCAACTCTTATCAATTGTCATATCTATGGTGTTATAAAACATGGAAATACAACTTTATCAATTAACATATTCACAAAGATATACTAACATTAAAGTCATATACACTTACATATACATACATACAAGCATAATCACAACACAACCACTTACAAGTGTACAAACATACAAATATACAACATACTTACATACATAATTATAAAACTACAAACATACTTACATGCAAGTATAAAACATACTTACATACACACTTACAACTATACAAAAAGCATACAAGTATACAACATACTTACTACACAATTATAAAAAAACAAACATATAATATACTAATGAATAAACATATAAACATAAATACATACAAACATTCACATACAGAATTAACATAATTACATACATATAAACATGCACATAAACAACTAAACACATAAAACCATATACATATAAAATAACACATATAAAAATGCATACAAACTTAAAACCATGAAAATATATATGGTGACATTTCATCAAACACTTGGTGGGCATAACCTAATCTAACATCAAACCCATATAACCTAATCTAACATCAAACCCATATATATTTACATATATATACAATTTTCCAATCATATAAACCTAATCACATACATATTCACCAAACAACACTTAAATCATAAGCTATAAACGAATTTCATACCTTGAAAATCTTCAAATCCTTTAATTTCAAGCTTTAAACTTTAATCTCACTTAAAACATAAAAATTTAGATAAAACTTATAAAAACAAGATTATATAACTTCATTATAGTAAAAGAAACATTAATCTTACCTTAAAACACTTCAATTTGGTTGAAACCGAGATGAACCGAGATGAAGTCGGGAGAAAAAATGGGGTTTTTTGTTTGAAAAATGGGGCAGAAGGTCGAAACTGCGATTTAAGGGGTCTGCACTCTATAGCGACGACATGTCGTCGCTATAGAATAAAAAAAATTCGTCCCTATAGATGATTAAAATAATTTTTTTTATTTTTCACCTATACCGACGATATGTCGTCGGTAAAAGTAAAAATATTTTTTATTTTTATTTTTCTTACACGAATGTTTAAATAAAGAAAAGAAATAAGTTAATATTTTGTCTTTCCCGACGACGTGTCGTCGGGACAGAGGATGCATTTTTTTTTTTAATTTTATTTTCTTAAGCTAAAAGTTTTAAAAAAAGATAAAATAAAATATTTTTTTCTTCAGAAACGACTTGTCGTCGGGACAGAGTTTTTTCTCATACCGCCTTTTTTTTGGCAGCCCGCGCAACTCTATACCAACGACATGTCGTCGGTATAGAGTTAAAGTGTTAAATTTTTTATTTTTATCGGTACCAACGACATGTCGTCGGTACAGAGTGTTCTGTACCAACGACTTTTGTCGTCGCTATAGACTTTGTCGGTATAGAGTGAAATTGTTGTAGTGTTTGATTTGATTCTAGATCTCATCTTAATCTGTCTTTGTTTACAGACAGAAATTGCAAGAATTGACTTATGAGTAAGACGAGAGTGAGGTTACTTCGGTTGAATATCCCGCATCTACTGCAAGAGTACTAGGAGGTGGATGCAGAGACTAGTGTGTTTGTA
Source organism: Flaveria linearis (assembly GCA_024085815.1). Lineage (NCBI taxonomy): Eukaryota > Viridiplantae > Streptophyta > Magnoliopsida > Asterales > Asteraceae > Flaveria > Flaveria linearis. The sequence goes on along the minus strand of CM044006.1, from coordinate 89,888,540 downwards.
CCGGTGAATGAACATGACTCAGACGAGTTGGCGATGACTTGCACCACAGAGGAGAGGTGGTGCATGAAAAGGCGTTTTTCCGACCGCTGGAGGATCCACGCGAGCCTCTCCACCGGAATCATTTTCTCTTCTGTAGATCTATTTGTTGTATAGTTACAATAGAATTGGTTGTGTATTCAGTGTTTTGGAGGTCATCTTGTATCATGCTATAGATTAGATCTTGGATTTTAACTTCTTGAAACTTCGAGAAACACCATTAATTATATGATTATCTTTTAATGTCAAACAGATTTACATGAAAAATTATAAAAATCAAAATTAATCAGTAAAACTCCGGATGCCAATACCTCTTATCCTAATTTTTTGGGGGGCGGTCATTGTTCATTATTAGAGCGGTTAATCAACCGCCTCGAAAAATTAGTTGATTTTTTGAAGCGCTATTTCTTAGGGTGGTTAAAAACCGCCTCGAAAAATTAAAATCACCGCCTCAAAATTTGATGTTTGCACTGGTGATAATATATAATCTATGTGTGTATTTTATAGTTAACTTATTTATGTTATTTTTATAGTTAATTAAGCACTTGGTTTGAGGACCTCAAATCCATTGACATATTGTAGTAAGCAATTAATGCCTTTTGACTCATTTCAAATCAACATTTCGTAGCGTGGAGGGTAATTCGATCAATTGAGTTTGAGACTATAAAATATTTTATTTATTTTCTATTTGTTTGGAATTTGATATTTATTAATCATGAAACTATTTGGTGAGGTTTGTGTACTTCAGACTTGGTTGGTTGGTAAGAGCCCCCCTTCCAAAGTGGAGGTCAGGGGTTCGAACCTCTCTTCCGGTTTGGGGGACATTTTAGAGCAATGACGAGAATTAGCCTTTGAGCCACTGGTGCGGACGTCGATTCTCAGAGCTCGACCCGGTTTTCATCCGGCTGTTACTCCAGAGGGGCAACCCTTGTGGAGGCAGTACGGTTTCCGGGGGAGCGCCGAAACCAAGTCTGACAATCCAGCGTGGACCCGGTTCAGACAACATAGTCTGGAGCAGATCTTGGCTAGGGTCGCCCAGGGGAAACCTCATGGGCGATGTGACATTGAGTCACTCTTAAGAAAGTCACCGTTCAAAAAAAAATTTGGTGAGGTTTGTTTTAATCTAACTTTGATACCCAACGTGAAATCCAAACATGAAGAACGATAAACCCTAATTAGGTGCCTATTAATAAGGATATCAATAATCAACCACCAAGTTTTGAAAAACCATCAAATATTCTAGATTTAAATTCAAATATGTTGTATAGATAGTTAGTCAAAGGTTGTTGTATACTTCCTTCATCAGTTCGTATAATTTCTCCTACCTTGTATTTTGATTATATATGTTATTCCATGTATCAGCCATCCAATAATTTTAAAACACCCATCCAAAAGAAAAAACAAGTAATAATTTTAAAACCCTAAATAAAACAATATAATCGGAAATATTATCTATACTAGAAAGTTTTATTATGATTTGTGACCCTTGATCGATGTTCTATTTCACGTACTATAGAGTTGGTAACTGTTTCATACTTCCATTTTGTAAATTTGAGTAAAATAATTATTATGACGAAATATAACTATTGTAATAAAGCGATAAATTTATCAAAATTCAACAACTTGATGTATAAATAGTTTAGTGTGTGTGCTTTTTTCATTTTACTATATTTTACCGAGTATATAAACGAAATTAGATGCATCTATTACTGCTCTATAATACTTCAAATAAAACTTTCCAGTTCATGAAAGTTTGTGATTAATATATATAGAATCTAGAAGAACTATAAGAATAAAAAACGTACATATTATGTGCGGGCAAAAAGAATATGCAAAAACAATAACCCATTTTATATGTAAATCAACTTAGCAACATATACGCATTGATGGAATGATTAATGATAGGTCGTAATAATAGGCTATCCAAAGTTCCAAACAGATACCAGAAAGATCTTGAGAACCCATTTTAAAGTATTGGGCCAAAGATAATATTGGGCTTAACTATCAAGATTTTTGCAACAGAACGCCAGAAGCCCAGGAACACCACCCAACCCAAGTTTAAGTGTGATGTTGAACGGTTTAATGGGCCCCTGGTTATTAGTACCAACTACCAACCCAAAACCTATACGGCTATACATAGAAAAGAAGAAATGATCAATTGATCATTCAAGAAAAAAAAAGGAGAGATAAGAATTCATAAGTTCGATGATAAAGATGAAAACAACTAGAAGTGGTTAATCAAGCATCTCATAAGTTCGAATTAATGTTTTAGTGTAGACAAAAAGATTAGGTTGATCTATAAAGTCGTTTTCTTTAAATTTGTAATAGTTGATGTATAAAATATATATACTAATATTATGTGATTATAATATAATTAGTTTTGGGAAAGAGGAAGCTGTTGTAATAAATTAGGTTTCTTTAAATTTTTTACGTATAAATGTATTAAATATAATCTAATACTAGACTAGTCGTTATAATAAGCTAGTTTCAAATATAATAATAATTTATTCTAAATAAAAATAAAATAATAGTTTAGTCTTAGAACATAACGAGTCAAAGTTGTATGCACGTCAACATGTGGATACACTTTGTATGCTTTTTAAAACATTTGAATCCAATTTTTTTCAACTATTATTTTCGTTTCATCTATTTATCTTGCATGACACATTAATCCAAATTAACCTTTTTTAGATAAATAACTTGCGCATATAAAGCCTTTTCGGATAATTATATTAAGACTAATATCGAATGTTTGGATCAACGATATATTTTTTTATTTCCTTTTTCACACTAACATATTTGTGTTTGTATTCATTTATACTTGTTTGTTTTCATATATCTTCAATTGTGTTCGTTCGTGTTTATTTATGTTTATCAACAAAATTTTTAAACTAACACATAGATAACAAATAATGCAATTTTCATTTAATAAACGAAGACAAACATAGTTTGTGAGTCCGGTAAACCAAAACAAACAAATATAATTAACGCCCCATTTAGTTTGGATCATTTTGAGCGCTAGTTAAAGTTAAAAACATTAAATAAATTTATGAGTTTTTATATACCTAAAAACAAATCGCAAATCATTTATTGAAGGACAAACAAATGGGCGACTTATTTGCCTTAAGATACGGGTCAAACAAGAAGCCATGTGTGTTGTCATTTCCTTTCATTCTAAGCAACATATTTTTATATTTTTATTACGTTTGTTTTGCTTTTGTTTTGTAGAAACAAGAATTCAACAACATTGTTTTTTAGTTGTACGTTACATTATAGAAAATACATACTATCTATGAAAGTATGCTTACAATCGCCGAGTCACGAGTTGTTTATATCTCATGTCAACATATGCATAAGAATGATTATTTTTTATGAATTAGACAACTTATGAATTTCAGTTTTTGTTAAAGTTAAAACAAAAAAATTAAGTTAAGTTCAAACTTATATTTAAAGTTAAAATTAATAAATAAATTTGAACCCAAACATTTACATTACGATTGGATTGTTTAGACTCTCAAGTCTATATTATATAATAATAAACAAGTCAAATGTGGTAGAACTCAAAGATTGTATAATTACTCACTGGAGATCTAACATATAGTGCTTAATTTGGACTTTGGTTTGCCCTCTATTAAAAACAAGGTTAACATCTCGTTCACCATACGAGTTACAGAAATAAAATAATATCTAGTTAATAACAAAAAAATTTAAATTATAAAATGTTATTTTAAGATAATAAATGATTAAAATATTTATTGATAAGGATTTCAAATAATAAAACGATGATATCATTTTTTAACTTTTTTTTTGTTTTTGTAGAAAAAAGAAGTTTTTTTAAAATATTTTGTGCTAAACATACAGTTTTTTAATGTCATTTATATAAATTTCCTTATTATAGCTTTGAGTTCTAATTATTTCGTATATAGAAAAATTTGTTGTTTACAAAAAAATTATTTTTTAAAAAAATTAGTTCTTTAGAAATTACATTTATAGAAATATCTTTTTCATAATTTTTCAAAAATATATTTAATTTAAAAAATAAAATAAAATCATTAGTAATTAAGGTAGTTATTTAATAGAGTAGAGAGGCGGACAAAATAACATTTAAAAGGTCTTGAATTTTATCATTTGTCCCCCAAACCCTTTTATTAGCATGTATAGATGTATAGATATAATATATAAACTAGTTTTAATAAACACGTGTATTACACGGGTTGAATAATAAATAGTATATATAATAAAAAAAATTAATTGTAAAATGATATTTTAAGATAAAATATGAAATAATTAGGTATAAGTAAGAATTATAAGTAATTAAACAAGGATATCAAATTTTTAAACTTTTTTTCAATAAAAGAAGTAAACATTTTTTTTCAAAACAAACCGTTTTAAAAAATATTATTTTAAAATTTCCTTATTAATAACTATTAATTTTAATATAAAAATTACTTTTTAAAAGCATCAATCTTAAATATTTTATATGTTTAAGAAAATTTAATATTTTAGAAAAACTTCATCTAGATATATAGATTAGTAACTAATACGAAAATAATAATATGTTACATATACGATAAGATAAGAATAAGAGGCCCTCCTTAAACTATATTAAAGAGTAAAAGCCATTACTTAAAAATGAAAGCCACCACGGCCAATTCAATTAAAAAGGAAACCCTATTCCTTTGCTTTCCCTCCACATTACCATTCACCCACTTTGATAATCCATATATCTTCCTCAATAACTTATATTCAGTCGCATGTTAACTACTTAGTTAAAGATTGTTAATTATGAGTTCCATCTAATGTTAAACACAAAAAACACAAAAAACACAAAAATAAAATAAAACACAAACACACACATATCAATACGCTTTTGTACATTGGTTATAAAATCCCCTGCCATTGCTAAAAGTGTGGCATCTCTAGTAGGGGACGGTGTCATTGCTAACCTTGTAGTCATGATCAATGTCGCAACGTATGACTCTAATTAAAAAGGATTCTATCCGTCCGCTCAACATGATGCTTTGAAAAACCAAAATTTCTTTTAAAACTCGATAGAGTGTGTTGTAGAAATTTATCTATACCATTTATTATACTGCTACTTAAATGAAATGGGTTTATTTTGGATTGATAATTAAGGCAAGATCACAAATCATATCAATGCTTAATAGTTAACACATATGATATATGTGGCGGTCTTCATACATATATAATCTTAATTTCATAAAGATTATAGGAACTTTTCTGGACAAAACATGTATACAAGAGGAAATTTTAAGGTTTGGGTAATTTGCATCCAGTTTGCACTCAAGTTTTCAAAAAAAAAAAAAAAGACGCATTGTTAAGGGCACACTTTAATCTGTAACAACCCAAACATCGTATAATTAAGATATTGTTCTATTTGACAACCAGCACGTTTTCAGGCTCCTGTTCTCACGGTTTTAAAACACGTCTAATAAGAAAAGTATTCAATCTTCCCAACTGATGTGGCATGTTACATCATCTTTCATTACAAGACTAGTGTCCTCGCTAACACACTGTCCGACCCCAGCTCTGATATCATTTGTAATAGCCTAGGTATCATACCGGATATTATATGTTAATTTTGGCAGCTGGCACTCCCATAAACACCCGTCTCTCTTAGTTTTAAAACACGTGTGATATTAAACATATACAACCCTATATATATAGGGTATCTTTTGTTTCCATTTCCAATTTTTTTTGAACATTTCCAATTGATGAGATTTTACGCAATGCATCACAAATGGTTCTGAACAAAGTATGCAACATAATGTAATTGAACCTTGAATAACATAATTTTTAACACCCATGTATATATTATGTAATAAGAATAAAATTTAAAAATTTAGTCAAAAAAATTAAATCAAAGAGTCAACATATATATGGATGAACTCTTGCATTATAAATGATTTTGAACGCAACATATGTCACACAATGTAATTGAACCTTGAACGCAACGTCTGTCAGAAAACCATCGGTGAACTCTTCGTTTAGTGATATTTGGTGTGGGTTCGAGTTGAGCCCAACAAAGTGAACCGTAAATTATTTCAAAACTAGATTTTAGGGGTTGCGTGTTGTTGACATTACTCTCTAACTCTACCATGGATTATATTAATATAAATTTAAATGATTATGACTAAAAATGTATGCGTTACATATTACCCAATTTTATATTGAAAAGGAATTTTTGATGTAGAAAACGATGGCGGAATCCGCACGGAGCATTTAACTTTGGTTGGATCCAAAAATGTGTACTAATTATTGAAGAAACTGTTCTTGAAGTTGACAAGAAACTACCACGACTATTCAATTGATGTTCATACTTATTCTTTCTCGCCTTACGCTACAAGAAATAACTGTTTTTCGGCGATAAGAATCGTCGCAAAAGGTTCCACTATCGCCGCAAAATACTTTTTGCGACGAAATTTTCGTCGCTATATTGTCGCCGTAAATAAGTGGTCGCAAAAGATATTTTGCGACGAAAATTGCGACGAAAAGGATGCGGGTCCCATCTTTTAAAAAAGTACAAAAAAATTAAAAAACAGTTTTTTGCGACGAAAGATCGCCGCAAATAAGTTTAATAAATAAAAAAATATATTAAATTAAAAAATGTTTTTTGCGACGAAAGTTTCGCCGCAAAAAGCCTGTTTTTTTTTTAAATATTTTGTTTCATTTGCCGCAATCCACCCAGGTATCCCTGGGTATCAAACCTGCTGTTCAAAGTGACTAATACCATTAAGAAATCAACCCAATCGTAATTATAAAAGATAAATATAAAAACTAACTATTGTCTAAAGTTAATAATAAACACAAAGTTTGTTCCAAAGTATTTTATAACAAACATCCAAGCTAACTATTCCTATGACGACCCATCTTCATCATTTTCATCATCACTTTGTTGAGAATTCCAACTTTTCTTCAAGGCGCTTTGTACTTGGGTTTGGATTTGACTCTGCATTTGTGTCATCATATTATCCATCATCTGAGACTGCCATTGTTCTTGCTCACATGCGAGTCTCGCTGCTATCATTTCCTCAACCTCAGCCTGTGAGAACATCCGCTGATCCGTTTTATGAAGTGGAGGTGGTGGTTGTGAAGGCAAGCTCGGTATTGGTCCATGCCACGTTCCCACCCGGGCCGCTCCCCTAAGACCTGTCGCATGATCTGCTTCTCTAACAATTCAGGGTGTTGTTGTTGAAGCGCTACCATTTGCTCCTATTTAGTTTACAAAAACAATAACCAATGTTATATATAATGTCACACCCCAACCTTGACGGCGGAAACGTCGAGGTGTGAGAGTTAAGATCGTTCACAGCCACATAACGCTATTATTAATTCCAAATATATTAATCAAGATTCAATTGTAACAATACAAGTAAAAGGCTCAAACAAAGATACATTAAGACTACAAAGATAAAAGTAACAAGATCATTCGTTTATTTCTCTAAGTCCAATCCTATGTGTGATAAGCTTCAAAGTGTAGAACATATACTTGAGGTATTCCTGAAACATGTTAAAAATAAAAGGTCAACATAAAAATGTTGGTGAGCATTCGATAGTTTCCAATATATAGAATATATAAAAGATGGCAATTCAAGTCATAAGTTAGTGAATAAAGTGATTAGGGATGTTATGAACAATGCATCAATCAAATCTTGACAAAGTTTTACAAGTTTCAAACGTGTACTTGGATCAACCAAGTTATAAGTATATACGATTAGCTAAGTGTACTTGGATCAACCAAGCAGGCTTGTCAGGCCCATAGATCTATGACGTCGCCAGGCTAGCAATAGTTAATGATTGTACATATAACGCCATAACATGGTAACCACAAAAGTTCAACTAACCACAACTTTTACATGATGAATTGCCATAAAGTTTACAAGTATCGAATAAGTTTACAAGTGCAATGATATAAGTTAACATGTTTCACCCCAAAGTGTGAAAATAAGAAAAAGGGGTATGGAAATACTCACATGATCAATAAATATGTAATTAATTATTAATAAGAAATATAATAATCGTCGTTCCAACGTAAATCGTCACAATGCACCTAAATAGACATAATTACAATGTTTAAGTTTTATTGAAATGAGTTTAACGAATCAACGAGTACTAGGGTTCTAAGTCGAATTCGGGGCTTGTCAAATATATTTAAACAAATGGAATAAACTTATATTTTCTCAAAATATATATTTATATATTATTCAAAGTTATGAAAAGAACAATTATAATAATTAATTAAAAAAAAGTTATAAAAGTTTTAATAAATTTTTATAACTAAAAATTTATTACTATATAAACAAAATTAATTGGAAAGGAATATTTGAACCATAATAATTTACTAATTATTATTTTTAAACCATTTTATTAAAAATTATGCAAACAAGGTTTGCTAAAATGTTTTATAAATAAAGAAATTTTTATTTAAACTTGAAAAAATTATAGAAAATCTTTAGAAGTTTTTGAAAATATTTGGAATTTATAAAAATAATTTTTTATACATTTTACAAATTTTCTGAAATTAGTTTTAGGCTAAAAGGCCTTTAAAAATAAAACATGAGGGTGCCCGGGTTCGAACCCGGGACCTCATGTTTAACAGGACAATGTCTAAACCAGCGAACCAAGGCCTCAGCCGCGGTATATTCTGGTTTCGAAAGTTTAAAAACGTAATCAAAAGAAACCCCCAATTTCCTATGAACCCTAGTTTCGGGTGAATCCAAATCATCCCAAATTTGTTGTTGATAACGAAAGAAAACATAGGGCTTTTATTCCAACATGAAATCGAGTGTATAACCAGGTTTAATTACCCGGTTGGGGATGGATTCGATGATGAACAGGTACAAGAACAGATCGTGATTGCCTCAGTTCTAATCGATGAGCAATCGTGGGTAATACTCCAATTCGTTTTGCAGGAAGCTTCCAATGGATTCAATGATGGAAAGCCCTCTATCAATTTCAGGTTTAAGTGCCTCGAAGACCACTGTCGACCATGTTGCAGGTCCGAAAGGAAGATGCAATCGAACATGGTGTATGTGCTTGATTCGAATAGAATTGTTGTTACAGAAAGTTTAAGGAAGTTAAGTCGAAAGTTCTAACATCATTCTATAGCTCCAATTTAGATTGCTTATAACGATTGAGTAACGACTTCAATTCGAAGCTTCGGTTTCAAGTTAGCAGGGTTAAGAGCGTTTAATCCAAATTGATTAGGGTGTTTGTTTCGAACCCGATGCACAAACATTTAAGAGTGGTTCAATTGCGCTTTTAATCGAGCGTTTTAAGATTGGGAGGTCGCCGGAGGAGCTCCGGAGGTTGGCCGGAGAAAGATAGGGAGTTCGACGGGAGAGAGGGAAAGTGTTTTGGTTAATTTACACAAATGGTCCCTGAGGTTACAAAATTAATACTTTAAATTTAGAGTTTCAAATTAGTTATAATTAAATTACACTTTAGTCCCTGTGATTATTAAAGTTAATATTTTATGTAGAAACTTAGTAATTACAAGATTAAAGTTTTAAAACTTAGATTATCGTTATTATTGATAATATTATTATTGTTTGTTCGTTTTTTTTTTTTTCTTTTTTTTATTTTTTTTACTATTATTATTATTATTGTTATGATAATAATAATAATTATTTTTTTAGAGTTTAGTATCACTTTAAATATTAAGTAAACATTATAGAACTTATAATGTTATTATTATTCATTATATTAATTTGTTAACCACCAAAATTAATTATCAAGCATAATAAGTCCCCAAAGTTTTAAAAATGGCATAAAAGGCCCTTTAAGATTTAACAAGGTTAACTTTTAGGTTAACAACATTATGAGATGTCACAGTCTCCCCAACTTAAAAGAATTTCATCCGAAAGAATGAACTTAGATGAACAAAAGAGTTAAAGTGGAAGATAAGTGTACAAACGAACAGTGATTGACGTTTAATTGCAGATGAGTTATTTCACTTTATGGAATCTTACAAGTCCATTGACATAATACATGCCAATTTGAACCATTTCAGTGAAATGTGAGACGTTTTGAGATGAAATATTGGAAAACGATGATGAGTTACCGTGGTCCGTTAGACTTATAAACCACAACTTCTAGAATATAATTCGTAGTAAAATGATGTCTAGAAATCAATAAAAGAACAATAATGATAAGAAAGGTTCATCATCGAGATTTAAGAATCCCAAACGTCACTATATGAAACGATCTTAACGCATATCTTGTAAATATGTATTTTCTCCTTTGACCAACCATCGGTCTAAGAATAATATGATATGTGAAGATTTTAGAATGAGTTCACGACGATGATTAGGAACATTATTAAAAGTAGAAAATGAATCGGTTATCCAAAATAACGATCGATGTTTTGACGTCATACCACGGTATACGACTATTTAAAACAGATACAAGTAATTTTCTCGACCCGTTACCCCACATAAGTCAATATGAAATTAGCCAATCGGTCTATAATGCACCAATTGTCATCATGACCTCTTAGATAAGAAGCATTTTAGTTGAAAGAAAAGTTAAACAGGAGATCCATAGGATCACGAATGTTAGGTCTTGTCATATGTGAAGGTAAGACACTTGGAAACATACCAAGTTACGTCTTTTCCTTTATGCCAAACCCATGACTATAAGTTACGAAGGTTTATGAACCTCCACGTCACAATATAAGTAGTAACGAGTCTCGTTGATCGAAGTCAAATAGAGTTTTAAAGATTTCCAAGGTTAAGGGTTCAAAAGCGATTCAAGTAATGACGCAAACAATAAGAAAGGTATTTGTAAACATGTTTTGCAAGGTAGCAATCTCTAAGTACAGTTTACATATGCAATTCAACAACCCATAAGCACAGCTGAGAACATTTGTATGACTAGAAAGACATGAGCATAAGTTGATAATGTCTTTAGCAGAAAGATTGTTTAGGAAGGCTACCATCACGCAATCAGATTTTGATGATATCTCAAAATGAAAGCCGATGAATAAGGAATAAATGGTTCCATATAGCTAGATCAATCAAAACATGAGAATAAAGGGAAAGAAATCGATTTAAGAATTTAAATGCTCCAAGCTTGGAATCAAAATCAACCTAAAGCGATCGGTCTCTTTTCAAGTTCGGAGATCATGCTTTGGCTTGATAGGTCGAAACACTAACATTGTTTCACCCTTCAAGTTACTACATGCTTTTCGCCACTTGATTACAACCTTGGTAAGATGAAGATCAAGAAATGAGAATAGTAATCAAGGTGTGGTTTTCACTCCTAACTTGATGGTGTATTCCCAAGATATGACCTCTAACTTACCAATCAAAAAGCTCGATCCCAACTCATTGTTGAGGATCCATAGAAATAAGACGAGGTAACTCACCATTAAGGTAAATGACGTCTCCCCTATCTTAACGGTGAAGTTTTACAAAAAAAAATATAATAGGATGAACTTCTTCATCAAAATCCAGAATTCATTCCTACTTTGATGAGGTCGTTTCATTTGAGAAAATACAATCCATAAGAATGAAATTATCATCAAGGTATGGAATTCACGCCTATCTTGATGATTGAATTTCATAATAACAAGAAAACAATCGAAGATTGACATTTGTCACCAAAGTACGGGTTTCAATCCTATTTTGGTGAGATCATGTCATTTGTGAAATGTCATTCCAAAGAAGATAATTGAAGTCAATCCTCAAGATAAGGTAATCACTCCAATCCAGAGGATGAAATTTCATAAAACACATGATTAGAAACCATTTATCGAAACGAATAGAGAATCATCAAAGTAAGGGAATCACCCCTGTTTTGATGAGTTAGAATCATTTAGGAGATACGAATGTTCTTAGTCATAGGTTGACTTACAAACTCTTACATCTCCCATGGTGCAAACGATATGAAGTTTGACATAACAGCGGAAAGGAAAGAATATCAATTAAAAAAATCAGGAAATTTCAAGTTACATCAATGTAACAAAAGAGAAAATCATGTTTGCAAACTTAAGATCAAAGTTCGAGATAGCAGAATTTGTTATGATGGTGTTCAAATCTTGAATAATTTAAATTAGTAAGACAAAATCAAGGACAAGAATGATTCGACATCACAAGGAGATATGAACATTCGATTCACAATCGAAGGGAATACATGGACTTCTCAAGATATGAGGTCAGCCATAGCCTTACTGAAGACACGCGTACTTATAAGTGGTAACAAAGTTATAATTAATTATTCGATCATTAAGGTGAGTGACCACTTATAATATTTGAGTTAACAAAATTAACATTCAATTAGCAAAGTATCCCGAGATGTAGGAATTCCACCTACAACATTGAATGTCTTTAGTTATGGGACACACCCTTAGGAAGAATTTGAAAACCATAAGTAACGATTTAAAGTTTTAAAGATCATTCGGTTTAGATTCCCAATATCTTTGGGTATAACAAGAGTCATGTACACGTTGATCAAATATAGAAATAGCTACATGAAACGCCTAACGTGTAACGATGTTTAAACGTAGTAGTTGAAAGGTAAGACGAGTTCAATATCACAGGAACATTATGTATGATAAGAATGAGAAGAAACCAGTTCAAGGAATCAAAGATTTTTAAGATACAAAGAGGATGGTTCCATTTAGTAACGCATTACCATTTGGAATCATTGACACGTCAAGGTAAATTGACCCACTTGCCTTAGAGACTTGTGTATGTTGACCATAGTTTATCACTCATCCCAGAAATCCCCAGGTAAGCATAACTGGTCTCGCAATGAGATTTATACGATATGCTTGCCTTAGCCCGAAGGCCTTTTGCCAGGAAATCCAGAATACAGGTGTCTATGTGTCACACAAATTTTCTTAGGTTCATGAAATCAAAACCTTGATGAGATTTTCATAGATTAGACATAGAGTCTAAGGAATTAATCCCACGATGATAAGTGTAGATTCCACATGTCGCTGAGAATAGGTTTAGGAGGTTCATTTGTCGGGGAAAGTCAAAGAGTCAAGTTAAGTTTAGGGAGACAAGTAACTAAGTTTAAGCACACATAAGGCAATCCTATGCTAAGGCATCAAGTTGCATAAAAGGCATAGCATTATGTAGCACGCAAACAATAAGTAAGCACAAAAGTATAATGATCTTTCTATGAGGTTCATGCATAAGCTATAGTCTAGGTCACCATTTCTAATAACCTAAATCCCTATAGTTATGGGCTCTGATACCAATCTGTCACACCCCCAACCTTGACGGCGGAAACGTCAAGGTGTGAGAGTTAAGATCGTTCACAGCCACATAACGCTATTATTAATTCCAAATATATTAATCAAGATTCAATTGTAACAATACAAGTAAAAGGCTCAAACAAAGATACATTAAGACTACAAAGATAAAAGTAACAAGATCATTCGTTTATTTCTCTAGTCCAATCCTATGTGTGATAAGCTTCAAGTGTAGAACATATATTGAGGTATTCCAATGTAAAAATAAGGTCAAAATAAAATGGTGAGCATCAAACATATGTATATGATGGTTCAACTGAATAAAATAGTGTAATGATATCAAACTTATATTAATGTGGCATTCGAAGCAACAAATAAAGTAGTGGATAGCGAGATGGCACACATCAATCAAGCATCAAAGTGAGAAAAGCATAAGTAGGTGATGAAAATGCACAATCAACCAACGAGAAGTACGAACAACCAGAACATACGATAGCTAAGTGCAATCAACAAGCAGGCTTGCATCAGGCCCATAGATCTATGACGTCGCCAGGCTAGCAATAGTTAATGATTGTACATATAACGCCATAACATGGTAACCACAAAAGTTCAACTAACCACAACTTTTACATGATGAATTGCCATAAAGTTTACAAGTATCGAATAAGTTTACAAGTGCAATGATATAAGTAACATGTTTCACCCCAAAGTGTGAAAATAAGAAAAAGGGGTATGAAAATACTCACAGATCAATAAATATGTAATTGATTATTAATAAGAAATATAATATCGTCGTTCCAACGTAAATCGTCACAATGCACCTAAATAGACATAATTACAATGTTTAAGTTTTATTGAAATGAGTTTAACGAATCAACGAGTACTAGGGTTCTAAGTCGAATTCGGGGCTTGTCAAATATATTTAAACAAATGGAATAAACTTTATTTTCTCAAAATATATATTTATATATTATTCAAAGTTATGAAAAGAACAATTATAATAATTAATTAAAAAAAGTTATAAAAAGTTTTAATAAATTTTTATAACTAAAAAATTTATTATATATAAATAAAATAATTGGAAAGGAATATTTGAACCAATAATAATTTACTAATTATTATTTTTAAACCATTTTATTAAAAATTATGCAAACAAGGTTTGCTAAAATGTTTTATAAATAAAGAAATTTTATTTAAACTTGAAAAAATTATAGAAAATCTTTAGAAGTTTTTGAAAATATTTGGAATTTATAAAAATAATTTTTTATACATTTTACAAATTTTCTGAAATTAGTTTTAGGCTAAAAGGCCTTTAAAAATAAAACATGAGGGTGCCCGGGTTCGAACCGGGACCTCATGTTTAACAGGACAATGTCTAAACCAGCGAACCAAGGCCTCAGCCGCGGTATATTCTGGTTTCGAAAGTTTAAAAACGTAATCAAAAGAAACCCCCAATTTCCTATGAACCCTAGTTTCGGGTGAATCCAAATCATCCCAAATTTGTTGTGATAACGAAAGAAAACATAGGGCTTTTATTTCCAACATGAAATCGAGTGTATAACCAGGTTTAATTACCCGGTTGGGGATGGATTCGATGATGAACAGGTACAAGAACAGATCGTGATTGCCTCAGTTCCAATCGATGAGCAATCGTGGGTAATACTCCAATTCGTTTTGCAGGAAGCTTCCAATGGATTCAATGATGGAAAGCCCTCTATCAATTTCAGGTTTAAGTGCCTCGAAGACCACTGTCGACCATGTTGCAGGTCCGAAAGGAAGATGCAATCGAACATGGTGTATGTGCTTGATTCGAATAGAATTGTTGTTACAGAAAGTTTAAGGAAGTTAATTCGAAAGTTCTAACATCATTCTATAGCTCCAATTTAGATTGCTTATAACGATTGAGTAACGACTTCAATTCGAAAGCTTCGGTTTCAAGTTAGCAGGGTTAAAGAGCGTTTAATCCAAATTGATTAGGGTGTTTGTTTCGAACCGATGCACAAACATTTAAGAGTGGTTCAATTGCGCTTTTAATCGAGCGTTTTAAGATTGGGAGGTCGCCGGAGGAGCTCCGGAGGTTGGCCGGAGAAAGATAGGGAGTTCGACGGGGGAGAGAGGGAAAGTGTTTTGGTTAATTTACACAAATGGTCCCTGAGGTTACAAAATTAATACTTTAAATTTAGAGTTTCAAATTAGTTATAATTAAATTACACTTTAGTCCCTGTGATTATTAAAGTTAACATTTTATGTAGAAACTTAGTAATTACAAGATTAAAGTTTTAAAACTTAGATTATCGTTATTATTGATAATATTATTATTGTTTGTTCGTTTTTTTTCTTTTTCTTTTTTTTATTTTTTTTTACTATATTATTATTATTGTTATGATAATAATAATAATTATTTTTAGAGTTTAGTATCACTTTAAATATTAAGTAAACATTATAGAACTTATAATGTTATTATTATTCATATATTAATTTGTTAACCACCAAAATTAATTATCAAGCATAATAAGTCCCCAAAGTTTTAAAAATGGCATAAAAGGCCCTTTAAGATTTAACAAGGTTAACTTTTAGGTTAACAACATTATGAGATGTCACATATAAGATCATGTTATAGATTACTATATTTTTTATAAGATTTAAGGTGTATAGATACATTCTCATGTTTTATATATCCATTTCATCTCAATTTAACATACATACACACATACACATATACATCCATACACAAATATATACATTCTCATGTTTCATACATCCATACACAAATACACATATACACAACATATACTCATATACATTCATTTTCATTTCAATTTAACATACACGTACAGTACACGTACACGTACACGTACACGACACGTACACGTACACGTACACGTACACGTACACGTACACGTACACGTACACGTACACGTACACGTACACGTACACGTACACGTACACGTACACGTACACGTACACGTACACAAATAGCTGTTTGCAGCATATTTCTCAATGCCTGCCCTCAGACCTTCGTGGGGAGTCATATCAAAATACATCTGCAAATAATGAAAAAAAATAGCTTAGTCTATATATATTAAACACTGAATTGAATTATCAAAAACTTAACCTTTAAGTCAGGCCAGATAGTCGCCTTCAACTCTGCAGGTATCTTTCTCCAGCTCTTGTAGTTCTGAGGAGGAAATTTGTATGAGGGTGCCAACCAAGTGAAGCAAAGTGTGCCTATTGGCCTTACAGGTTTGTATGTGTCATGCATACATTGCTCAAATTCAATTGTGAGCAAATTTCGTTGAGGATTTCTTTTGCGCATACCCTGAAGTGTAGTCTTCCCACGCTTGCCTTGTCCTGCAAATTCAATGGAACATGTAACACCCGGAAGTTTGACTCGTTGGTAGGCTATGCGACTGAGCCTCAGTCGCCTGTGATTTATGCGACTGGAGGCAACCGCATGGATTCGGCGATGATTGAAGCTCAACCGCACGATTGGAGTTCAACCGCCCGAATGAGGTATGAGCCGCATGGAACACGTGCGATTGGGGTCCAATCGCATAGTGTTGATGCGACTGAAGGTCCAGTCGCCCCTGGACCAGATGCGACTGAGCTGTGGGTATAAAAGGGAGCAGCTCCATTCTCCTCCCATTTTCAGTCGGGGAGAGAGCAGTGAGTGACAGAGGACCGAGAAGAAGAGAGGGAAAGTGCGTGCCGAGCGATCAGAGAGTCGATCGTGAAGCTAGCCAAATCGAAGCTCACCAATCCTACCTGACAATGTGAGTTCTAGGACCCCTTATTTACATGTTTTCTAACGATTTTGGGGCTGGAGAACACATTAAAACCCTAGTTTTGAGATAGTGAAAGTTTGACCCATTTGGGTAAATCTTGAGTAATGTGTTTATGGTATGAATTAGGACTAGTATATGCTTGTATGAGGTCCTAGTAGGAATCCCTAAGGCTTGGGAGGGTTGAATTAGGCTGAAAATGGGTGTATGGTGACTGTGGGGACGGTTGTTTCGCGACTGCTGTTCATGAAGAACTCCAGTCGCTGCCCAGTTAGGGTTATGCGACTGAAGGGCCATTCGACCGAATGAGTGATAGTTGATGTCCAATCGCCCGACTGAGACTCAGCCGCCCGATTGAGTCTCAATCGCACGATAGGTGATGCGACTGAGAGTTTCGGTCGCATGAGTTCAATCG
Organism: Flaveria linearis; assembly: GCA_024085815.1. Classification (NCBI taxonomy): domain Eukaryota; kingdom Viridiplantae; phylum Streptophyta; class Magnoliopsida; order Asterales; family Asteraceae; genus Flaveria; species Flaveria linearis. The sequence continues at coordinate 89,871,082 of CM044006.1, read as the reverse complement.
CAGAGTAGTTGAGTCGTACGGTTAAGAGTTAGTCGATAGCCCAGTCGCATAGTGTCTAGTCATACGGAAGGAAGTTCAATCGCACGGTTGAGTACCCATTCGCATGAATAGCCCAATCGCATGACCCAGTCGCATGGAGGACATGCGACTGGTGGTAGTTCAGTCGCCCGAACAGGGCTGATGTGAGTGAATGTAGAAGTGTATGTATGATGTACGTATGTTAGTATGATGTTGCCATTATAGATGGTGAATACAGATGATATGTAAGTATTTATGTTCCTTATGTGTATGTGTCTTATCTTTAATAACTTTACGTGAATGAATGAACGAAAGAAATGAATGTATTAAGAACGTAAAGTGAAAGATAATGAAAGAAGGAACATGATGAATGAATGCATGCATTAATGAAAGAAAGTAAGAAAGGCTTGCAAGCAAATGAAGGAGGTGCACACCCTGGCAGGTGTTAGCTCAACGGTGTACGGGTTAGCTACCCCGAAGGATGTACATCGGGTCAATCATTGAGATGATAATGAGGTGAGCAACTTCGTGTTGCAAGAGACTCGGTTAGCAGGCAATCATAAGATTGTCACTGAGGTGAGCAGTCGTGCACTGCAAGAGACTCGGCTAACGTATGTTAGAAGTAAAGTGAAAAGATGAGTGGTGCATATACCTACCCCAGGTGACTGGATCAGCTTTGTGCACAACATCGTGGCTAACCACCACAGGTCCAGCACCAGTAGTATGTATGATGAACGGGGTATTGTACATGTCACCGAATGTAATGAACGTTCGAACGAAAGTATTGAAAGTATGAATGAATGTAATGAATGTTCGAACGTAAGTAATGAATGTAAGAATGAAAGTAAAGTATGTATGAACGTATGTGAAGTATGTATGTATGAAAGTAAATGAGAATGATGAAGTGTACACGAATGAAAGTAAGTAATGAATGATGAGATAATAATAATATTATCTACGTGTACGTATGATGTGTGAACAATGTATGAAAGAAGCAGTTAATGAGAATGAAAGTATGTTTTATTATAAAACTAGAACTCACTCAGCAACGCTGACTTTTATGTGTTTTCCAGTTCGCAGGTAGTGTTGCTGAGGATGGCACGAGGCGGCTACTCAGCTCTTTTGGGAGAGCATTCTCCATTTTATAATGCTGCAACATCACGTGTTGCGGGCCCATAATGCACGCAACAAGTCACGTTGCCTGCCATTATGAGATTTCTTGAGGATCTGAATCAACGAGATTACTCAAGAAATCTCCTTTATATTTTTTGAACTTAATATCTTCTTTATGAAGAAAAATATATTTTCTTATTTCGGTAGAGGTCGCTGTATAACCCTATGATTGCGAGGAATATGCATCAGCAGCAATCATAGTATAGTTAAGCAATGTAAAGAAAAGCTTCATTTTGTAATTGAGTCAATGATGTAATGACTATTATGAATGAATGAGAATGTATATATTATCATTTCCGCTGCGTTGATTTATGATTATATACATTATGTACGTATGTGCGATGAAGAACCAACAGTAAGGTACCGGTGAGCGGGGCCTTACAAGTTGGTATCAGAGCAAAAGTTTAAGTAAAATGGGTAAATTTCATAATAAACCTAAACTTAAACTGAGAATGGGACAGGGAGAATGAGAATGCCATCTGAGTAGTCGCGTGCCATCAGGTATTTTCTTAAAGATTAACTAGTTATTATGTGCGCTTGTTATGTGAATGATGTGTACTGTTAGACTGAGATACTAATGTAGTCAGGATGGGTGATGCTCGGGGTACGAAGAGTAGAGTAAGTGGCTAATCACAACTGGCCACTGTAATTAGGAACTTACTGTACTTAACATAAACTGAGCTATTTCCTTGAATGACCGTTGGTGTTTTAATCTTTCAGTGTGATAGAAGATGGTCGGTGATAGATCATCTGATGCTTCCCGTGATGGTGAACGTGGTGATGAGCCGCGTATCACGCGAGGAAGACTTAGGAAAGAGAAGGTAGTTCGTGAGGAGAACGAGATTCCTCACCAGGAAGAGACGGACGAAAGCGCCAAGTTGAGAGCCTCGGTAAAAGAGGCAGTGATTGAGGAAGTACACCAGGTTATGCAGACGATCTTACCGACTGTAATGACCGAAGCGATAAAGGCAGTACGAGAGGAGGATAGACGAGGGAGGAGACGGTCCTCCGGTAGGCAGCAACAGACAGAGGCAGAACGGTATTGTCCGATGACGAAGAGGAAGAGGAGGAAGAACAGGTTAGGGGGACAGCCCGGGGTTGTGACTACGGGAAATTTATGAGGTGCAAGCCTCCGACTTTTGATGGTTCGGGTACGGCTGCTGATGCTCACCAATGGGTGAGAGAGATGGAGGCGGTCCTTGACATTAGTGACTGCCAGGAGGATAGAAGGTAAAGTTTGCTACCCACTCGTTTACGGGGACGGCATTGTGCTGGTGGGACAATATTGTCCAGGCCGAGGGTAGCAGGGCCATTGGAAATTGAAGTGGTCTGAGTTGAAGAGAATGGTGATCGAGGAGTTTAGTCCTCGTCGAGAGATGGACAGAGTTGAGAGAGAGTTCCTGCAGTTGGAAGCGGGAACGATGACCCACCAACAATACACGACCAAGTTCAACGACATGGCACGGTTGGTGCCAGAGCAAGTGACGCCGGTGTCTCGCAAGATTAACCGGTACATTCAGGGGTTGCCAGCTGAAATTCGTTGGCATTTGATTTCCGCCCGACCAAGTACTTTCAGGTCAGCGGCGGTGGATTTAGCTGGGAGGTTGTACGATGAGCGGGTCGCGATGGTGAAATCTGAGGGCAGTAAGAAGGGAAGTGATGAGAGGAAGTGGCAGGGAAAGAGGTTGGTCGGGGTGACACTTCGACAAGTAGTAAGAAGGCACGGGTTGATGATCGTCGTGTGGTCGTGACAAGTGCAGGGTCGAGTGTGGGAAGTGTGGGCGAGAGCACGGTGGTGAGTGCAGATGGGGGCTGAATGTATGTTTCAAGTGTGGAAAGTCCGGACATATGGCCAAAGAGTGTAAAGCGATGAGGTGCTACAACTGTGGGGAAAGTGGTCATATGAATAAAGACTGCAAGAAGCCGAGGTCTGAGGGTTCCGGCGTGAAGAAGACATGGGGTGAAGGGTCGAAAGCGAGCGCCAGAGCATTCACGATGCACGCAGGAAGAGGCGAGGACGGACCCTGATGTAGTGTCCGGTACGTTTCTGGTGAACCAAACTTTAGCCTCTGTATTATTTGATTCCGGTGCCAGTAGGAGTTTCATTTCTGTCGCTTTTGTGCCAATTTGCCGTTAGTAGTAGACGTGTGGATGTACCGTTTGATGTAGAGACTGCTATAGGTAAAACCACCAGGATTTCTGAGGTAATTGAGGGTTGCGATGTAGAACTGGAGGGTCACAAATTCCCAGTTAAACCCTTTGCGATGACGTTAGGTGGTTTCGATTTGGTGCTTGGGATGGATTGGTTGGCAGATTTCGAGGCAAACATTGTGTGTCGCAAGAAGATGATCAGTTTGACAGCGCCTGACGGTAGTCCAGTGATAGTTTATGGGGATCGGGTTACTACGATTCGAAGGTGATCTCAATGGCAGTGGCGGGGAAATGTGTGAGGCGTGGATGTAACGCCTATTTATGTTATGTGAAAGATGTAGAGAAGCCAGCACCACAACTGTCTGATGTTCCGGTTGTGTGTGAGTTCCCAGACGTGTTCCCGAAAGACTTATCGGGATTGCCACCTGACAGAGAGATCGAGTTCCAGATTGATTTAGTACCAGGCGCCCAACCTGTTGCCAAGGCACCATACCGATTGGCCCCGACAGAGATGAAAGAGTTGATGGAGCAGTTACAAGAGCTACTGGATAAGGGGTTTATTAGACCGAGTATCTCACCTTGGGGTGCTCCGGTCCTGTTTGTAAAGAAGAAGGACGGTAGCATGAGGATGTGCATCGACTACCGTGAGTTGAATAAGATGACAGTGAAGAACCGATACCCCTTGCCAAGGATCGATGACCTGTTTGACCAACTTCAAGGTGCTAGTTGGTTTTCACGTATAGATCTTTGATCAGGTTACCATCAACTAAAGGTGAAGGAACAGGATATCCCTAAAACAGTCATTATGAGTTCCTCGTTATGTCATTTGGTTTGACCAACGCGCCAGCTGCTTTTATGGACCTGATGAATAGGGTGTGCCGGCCGATGTTGGATAAATCAGTGATTGTATTCATTGATGATATCCTGATTTATTCAAGGAGTGAGACTGAGCATGCCGGTCACATTCGCGAAGTTTTGGAGACATTGAGAAGGGAGAAGTTGTATGCTAAATTCTCCAAGTGCGCATTCTGGTTGCGTGAAGTTCAATTCTTGGGTCACGTGGTAAATCCGGATGGGATTATGGTCGATCCGGCGAAAGTGGAAGCAGTGATGCAATGGAAGTCTCCGAAGACGCCGTCCGAGATCCGTAGTTTCTTGGGCTTGGCGGGCTACTACCGAACGTTTATCCAAGACTTTTCCAAAATTGCTTCTCCACTGACGAAGTTGACCCGGAAGGATGTGAAATTTGTATGGGGTCAAGCTCAGGAGAAGGCGTTTGAAGAACTGAAGACGAGATTGACCCAAGCTCCAGTATTGGCATTACCCGAAGGGAGTGAAGATTTGGTGGTTTATTCTGATGCCTCCTACTCGGGTTGGGGTGTGTATTAATGCAGAGAGGAAAGGTGATAGCCTATGCATCCCGACAGCTGAAAGTTCATGAGGTTATTACCCTACTCATGACTTGGAGCTCGCAGCTGTGGTTTTCGCGTTGAAGATCTGGCGGCACTACTTGTATGGGACGAAGTGCACCATCTTCACGGACCAAAAAGCTTGAAGTACTTCTTCGAGCAAAAGGATCTGAATATGAGGCAACGGCGATGGTTGGAGCTTATAAAGACTATGATTGTGAGATCCATTACCATCCGGGCAAAGCCAACGTGGTGGCGGATGCCCTTAGCCGAAAGGAGAGGCCCGAGCCAATTCGAGAGTGAAGGCGTACCAGCTAATCATGACCTCCGACGTGATGAAACAGGTCAAAGAGTTCCAAGATGAGGCTTTGAAAGACGAACATCTTAACTCTGAACGCATGAGAGGTCTGGTCGCGGAGTTGGGTGAGAACGCGACGGGTGTTAGAACTCGGTTTGGGCGTATGTGGATTCCTCGTCTAGGGGATCTGCGAATGAAGATTCTGGATGAAGCCCATAAGTCTCGATACTCCATTCATCCCGGTGCTACCAAAATGTACCAAGATATGAAGAAAGATTATTGGTGGCCGGGTATGAAACGCGATGTGGTGGAGTATGTGAGTAAATGCCTCACGTGTTTGCAAGTAAGGCGGAGCACCAGAAGCCGTATGGAAAGATCCAACCGTTGGACATACCGGAATGGAAGTGGGAACACATCACCATGGATTTTATCACAAAGCTGCCATGCACCCCGAAAGGGTATGATACGATCTGGGTGATTGTGGATCGATTGACGAAGAGTGCTCACTTCTTACCGATGCGGGAGACATATTCGTCCGAGAAGTTGGCTGATCTTTTCATCAAAGAGGTTGTGACTCGTCATGGTGTACCGGTGTCGATTGTATCTGATCGCGACACACGGTTTACATCCAAATTCTGGAAGAAATTCCACGATGCTATGGGGACGAGATTACATATTAGCACGGCTTATCATCCTCAAACTGATGGTCAGTCAGAAAGGACCATTCAGACTTTAGAGGACATGCTCCGAGCATGTGTTATTGACTTCGGGGGAAGTTGGGATGACCATCTACCGTTAGCTGAGTTCTCATACAACACAGTTATCATGCCAGTATCGGCATGCCACCCTACGAGATGCTATACGGTAGAAGATGCAGGACACCCGTCTGTGGGGGTGAAATTGGTCAGAAGGAATTGGGAAGCGTCGAAGTGGTAGAGGCTACGACTGAAAAGCTTGAAAGAATTAAAGCCTACATGAAAGCGGCCAAAGACCGACAAAAGTCGTATGCCGACAACGACGCAGGCCGATTGAGTTCCAGGGGGAGATCGTGTTATGTTGAAGGTCTCACCTTGGAAAGGGATTATTCGATTCCGGAATCGAGGTAAGGGCTGAGTCCGCGATATATAGGCCCTTTCCGAATTGTTGCTCGAGTGGGGGAGGTGGCTTATAGGTTGGATCTGCCAGATGAACTAAGTGGAATCCACCCGACTTTCCACGTGTCTCATCTGAGGAAGTGTTTGGCGGATGAAGACATGGTCGTTCCACTGGATGATATCGAAGTAGACGAAAAGCTCAATTATGTAGAGCAACCAGTGGCGATTATCGATCGCAAAAGAGAAGGTTGAGAAATAAAGTGGTTCCCCTTGTGCGTGTACAGTGGCGGCACAGGAAGGGATCCGAGTCAACGTGGGAAACCGAAGAGAAAATGAGGCAGCATTACCCACGATTGTTCGAAGAGTAACAGGTTTCGGGGACGAAACCTAAAATAAGGGGGTGGACTTGTAACACCCGGAAGTTTGACTCGTTGGTAGGCTATGCGACTGAGCCTCAGTCGCCTGTGATTTATGCGACTGGAGGCCAACCGCATGGCTATTCGGCCGATTGAAGCTCAACCGCACGATTGGAGTTCAACCGCCCGAATGAGGTATGAGCCGCATGGAACACGTGCGATTGGGGTCCAATCGCATAGTGTTGATGCGACTGAAGGTCCAGTCGCCCCTGGACCAGATGCGACTGAGCTTGGGTATAAAAGGGGAGCAGCTCCATTCTCCTCCCCATTTTCAGTCGGGGAGAGAGCAGTGAGTGAGTGACGAGGACCGAGAAGAAGAGGGGAAAGTGCTGCCCGAGTTTAAGATCGATCGTGAAGCTAGCCAAATCGAAGCTCACCAACTCCTACCTGACAATGTGAGTTCTAGGACCCCTCATTACATGTTTTCTAACGATTTTGGGCTGGAGACACATTAAAACCTAGTTTTGAGATAGTGAAAGTTTGACCCATTTGGGTAAATCTTGAGTAATGTGTTTATGGTATGAATTAGGACTAGTATATGCTTGTATGAGGTCCTAGTAGGAATCCCTAAGGCTTGGGAGGGTTGAATTGGGCTGAAAATGGGTGTATGGTGACTGTGGGGACGGGTGTTTCGCGACTGGTTCATGAAGAACTCCAGTCGCTGCCCAGTTAGGGTTATGCGACTGAAGGGCCATTCGGCCGAATGAGTGATAGTTGATGTCCAATCGCCCGACTGAGACTCAGCCGCCCGATTGAGTCTCAATCGCACGATAGGTGATGCGACTGAGAGTTTCGGTCGCATGAGTTCAATCGCAGAGTAGTTGAGTCGTACGGTTAAGAGTTAGTCGCATATAGCCCAGTCGCATAGTGTCTAGTCGTACGGAAGGAAGTTCAATCGCACGGTGAGTACCCATTCGCATGAATAGCCCAATCGCATGACCCAGTCGCATGGAGGACATGCGACTGGTGGTAGTTCAGTCGCCCGAACAGGGCTGATGTGAGTGAATATAGAAGTGTATGTATGATGTACGTATGTTAGTATGATGTTGCCATTATAGATGGTGAATACAGATGATATGTAAGTATTTATGTTCCTTATGTGTATGTGTCTTATCTTTAATAACTTTACGTGAATGAATGAACGAAAGAAATGAATGTATTAAGAACGTAAAGTGAAAGATAATGAAAGAAGGAACATGATGAATGAATGCATGCATTAATGAAAGAAAGTAAGAAAGGCTTGCAAGCAAATGAAGGAGGTGCACACCCCTGGCAGGTGTTAGCTCAACGGTGTACGGGTTAGCTACCCCGAAGGATGTACATCGGGTCAATCATTGAGATTGATAATGAGGTGAGCAACTTCGTGTTGCAAGAGACTCGGTTAGCAGGCAATCATAAGATTGTCACTGAGGTGAGCAGTCGCGCACTGCAAGAGACTCGGCTAACGTATGTTAGAAGTAAAGTGAAAAGATGAGTGGTGCATATACCTACCCCAGGTGACTGGATCAGCTTTGTGCACAACGTTCGTGGCTAACCACCACAGGTCCAGCACCAGTAGTATGTATGATGAACGGGGGTATTGTACATGTCACCGAATGTAATGAACGTTCGAACGAAAGTATTGAAAGTATGAATGAATGTAATGAATGTTCGAACGTAAGTAATGAATGTAAGAATGAAAGTAAAGTATGTATGAACGTATGTGAAGTATGTATGTATGAAAGTAAATGAGAATGATGAGTGTACACGAATGAAAGTAAGTAATGAATGATGAGATAATAATAATATTATCTACGTGTACGTATGATGTGTGAACACATGTATGAAAGAGCAGTTAATGAGAATGAAGTATGTTTTATTATAAAACTAGAACTCACTCAGCAACGCTGACTTTTATGTGTTTCCAGTTCGCAGGTAGTGTTGCTGAGGATGGCACGAGGCGGCTACTCAGCTCTTTTGGGAGAGCATTCTCCATTTTATAATGCTGCAACGTCACGTGTTGGGGGCCCATAATGCACGCAACAAGTCACGTTGCCTGCCATTATGAGATTTCTTGAGGATCTGAATCAACGAGATTACTCAAGAAATCTTCTTTTATATTTTTGAACTTAATATCTTCTTTATGAAGAAAAATATATTTTTTATTTCGGTAGAGGTCGCTGTATGACCCTATGATTGCTGAGGAATATGCATCAGCAGCAATCATAGTATAGTTAAGCAATGTAAGAAAAGCTTCATTTTGTAATTGAGTCAATGATGTAATGACTATTATGAATGAATGAGAATGTATATATTTTATCATTCCCGCTGCGTTGATTTATGATTATATACATTATGTACGTTATATATGCGATGAAGAACCAACAGTAAGGTACCCGGTGAGCGGGGCCTTACAGAACAAAATAAAAAAACAAGTAGGTTCATTATAAAATATAATAGTATAAAAGAGGATTACCTCTCCCGCTACCACTGCCGCTGCGGATTCATCACTGACCTCGCACTGTCGTGGCGGCTGCCACACGATCATCATCATCGGGAGGACCACCACCAGGTGGACCACGACCATAGGTATCCCCATCGTGACCTCGTACCACGTCTGCCATCTGTTTTGAGTTGTACGACGTAAGTCTCGGCTATGAACAAAAACCTCACACCGTTAACTATACAAGCGGTGTAAGAGTTTGCATGTCGTGGTCCATTTGCCAAATCAAATAACTAAGGACTAACACTATATCATTATTTACTCGCCGACGGTTAGATTTACTAACAAAAACATCATCTTCTAACAAAAAAATCTATTCTTAGCTTAAGTCTAGACATTAAATAACACTTAAATCTTTTAAACTATAAATCCGATATAAACATGTAAGAACCATATCCGAAGGTCCCATTATAGATAAATCATAAGCATAGATAGTTCTTAAACTACAATTCATTAAATCAATGCAACAAAATCTTTTAGAAACTCTCACTTATCAAATGCGTCCAAAAATTAGAAACCAATCATTTAAATGAATACTGTAAATAGAATGCCACTCTTAAAGTACTAGGTAACATTTTACCCAAGAATTCCATCATGTCATCTATCTATACATGGTTCAATCCGACATGCATACTTAAAGTCAGCTACGCACAGTAAGTTTTAGTTTTAGATATTAACAGACTGTGAGTATTTTAGTTTATAAAGACATTAGCATATAACATCACTTGAAATAAGACAAGAAACATAAAACATCTTAAAATATGAACCCACATCATCATAATAGTCTAGGCTTTGTTTCTTATTGTTCATGATAGACTAAACACAAAGCCATAAAACAACATACACATATACATACACATCCTTAACCCTAACTTTAAATTTGCTAACAAAAGCATCATCTTTTAACAAAAAACATCATCTTCTACTTACTAGTGTTCAAAAATACATCATTCTAACTCTAATTTTAGATAATAATCATAATTTATTTTCAAATTAAAAAAAAAAATTCTTACGATGGTATGTATGTAATGGCGGTGGAGTGGCGGTGGTGGTGACGGCAGACGACGGTGGAGGTGGTGGCGCTGGTGAGGCAGGGCGGTGGTGGAGCAAGTGGAGGTGGTGGATGGCGGTGATGGAGCAGGTGGCGGTGGTGAAGACGGTCTCGGTCGTTGTGGAGCGGTGGTGGCCGGTGAAGCGCTGAGCGGTGGTGGTCGTTGTGGAGCCGGTGGTGGCCGGAGGAGTGGCGGTCGGTCGGTCGGAGCGGCGGTCGGTCGGTCGGAGAGCGGTGGTTGTGTAGGTTTGGAAGATAGTGGGGAAATGGGGACTGCATTCTGCGATCCCCTTTTCACTGAACTAAAAACCCATTTGCGGCGACAATATCACCGCAAAAAAACAATTAATCGCCGCAAATAACGAGGCGGGAATTCCACCCCCCCCCCCCAAATGCTGCTTTGGAAAATAAAAAAAACAAAAGTAAATTAAAACACTTTTGCGACGAAAATATCACCGCAAAAAGATAATAAAAATTAAATAATTAAACTAATTTAAAATATAACTAATTTAAAAATATAAACTAAATTAAAATAAATCTTTTGCGGCGAAAATATCGCCGCAATATAGTAAACTGATTGAAAAAGTCAAAAAGTAAATTATTTTTGTCGTGTAGCGTCTTTTTTGCGACGAAGCACATGTCGCCGTAAAAGATTTAATCGCAAAAACCTTTTTTCTTGTAGTGTTAACTGTTAACCCAAACAATACGCTTAGGTGTCTCAATTCACAATAATTTTATCCTATTCATAACTCAATTCCCAAATCATTATTAAGTTATATATGGCAGGTTTTACTATTCGGAAAGAGTAAGAGTATGTTGACTGAATAGATATAGTAGTCTTTGGTTGCCTTTTTGAATTAATGAAATTCGCAATTAGTAGACGGATTTATATGTAAAACAAACAAATATACTTAACATAATTTCACTGAACATAGCATAATTACTATTATATAATGTATGAAGAATGTGTGACATAGACAACTAGACAGGTTTTATATTTATCTTATGATATACGAAGGCTATTCTAATTAAGACGCCCGACTCCAAAAGAAAACATTTATTTTTAGTTTATATACGAAACAAAATAACAAACAAATATATGAGCATAAATGTAATTATTTATACACCAGGTTCTAAGCTCATAACACAACTTCATATTCATTCATATATTCTTCTTGGTCAAAGCAAGCAAAGAAGAAAAGGAAAATGTCAATGAAGCAAAGATAAGCAAAACTAATGATATGTTATTATTATAAACTTAACTTATTAATAATAAGCTCCGATCCACACGTGAGTAACAAACGAGAGAGAGAAAGCCAGCCGCTTGCACAGATATCGACAGTGTTGAAAGTATCTGGTCACCTAGCTATTAGCTAATTACTATATCACACACTTTCTCTCTCTCTCTCTCTACAAACTTACCAGTAGCTATTGATCAAAATTCATGATGCTCTCAGACTGATGAACATGTTTGCAGATCAG
>CM044006.1:89525248-89859408 GCA_024085815.1 Flaveria linearis | reverse complement strand
TTGAAGATACTATGGGGGAATGAATCAAAATCAATTCGCTACATAAAACCAGCTAGCAGGACTAATATATACACTCATATCTCCGTCTCTATCTCTCTCTCTCCCTCTCTTTCTCTCTATGGTTTGTTACAGCTGATGAAAATTGTGATATGTTCATGTGGATCTCCAACAAGAATCATCACGTCTTGGACCTCAGCAAACCCAGTACGTCGCTTCATTGTTGTGCTAACACGATAAGACCTAAATTGTTTAGGTTTCAAGATTATTGTATGTTTGTGAGTTGTGTTGACCCTCCTGTCTGTGCAGGTTATGAGTTGTGGGTTTGTGAGTTGGGTTGACCCTCCTCTGTGTGCAAAGGCCTCTCGAATTATATCCGGATTGTTGAAATCCAACAACAAATTACAAGCTGATTGTAAGAGCTTAGCATTTCAAATGAAGAAACTCAAATTTGTATTAGGTTTAAGTTGGTTGTTCTTTGTTATGTATTTGGTGTTTAAATGATGTAATAGAACTTGCAATGGTAGTGGGTTTTTGGTTTATGTATTTGGTGTTCAAATGATGTAATAGAACCCTGTAATGGCAGTGGATTTTACTTGTAATGGCAGTGGGTTTTGGTTTATGTATTACAAGCTGTTGTTATATGCTTTCAAATGTAACAAATGGTACACTACAGATGAAGTCAAATAGAACATGCCATAACCATAATGTTAACAAAATACATACTTGTTTAACAAACATAAGATAGTCAAAAGACATAATTGTTCAACAAAAACTGATAAAACAACAACTAAACATCTTGTGTTGCTTGTGGAGCTTCCTGTGACACTTGCTGTGACCCCCCTTGACCAGTGCAGGATCTTTTGTTATGGCCCTTCTTGTTACACTTTAAACATGTAGTAGAATATCCCCTCTTAATAATCTTGCCCCTATCATTGATTTCGCTCAACTCCTCAGCACTTTTCTCCTTTTTTTTCCTTGGCCTACCCACCTGAGTATGATGTTTTGGGCTGTTAGAACTGTTGGGCATGCTGATGGTGTCCACAAGTCTCTCCCATTGATTGGGTCAATGGTGTATTGGTAAACATCTTTCCAAGTTTGAAGCCAATAAACTCTAGAAACCTATGACTCTGGAATTGTAGCCTCCTCACCCCCCTTTGAAAGATCCCATATGGCTGCCACTGCATGCTTACAAGGCATACCAGTGAGCTCCCATTTCCTACATGAACAAGTTTTCTTCCCCAAGTCAACCATCACTTGATCTAACCAAGGTCCACTAAACTGATATTTGTTTACTCCAGCCATGATGACATTGTACTCTGCAGCCTCAGATTTTATTGAATTAAAGGTCTTAGTTGCATATGGTGTTAAAGGTCCTTCACACTTGGCAATCAACTTGTGGATTCCAACAATCCTTTTCATCATGTACTCCCTTATGTATTCTAAGCAACTAATTATAGTCCTATCTCTACCTCCTACTAATTGTCTGTTAAAGAACAAGGTAGTTATTAAGCAGTGTTAGGTCTAGATTGTATAGGGCTAGATCAATTTTTGTATAGGCTTAGTACTTGAAAATCAAGTCTTGTAATTAATATTTGTAACAGTCAAAATATATATATGTGATTTGAACCTATAGGTTAACCCCATATATGTATGTGTGTTGATTTGTGACTTGACAGGAGAAACAAGATACTTGGATGAATTTCCTGAAATTGACCAAGTGTAGGAAACATCTACGGATGAACAATTTTGTTAATCCGTAGATATGTTTCATACAAGACCAAATGACCAAGTGTAAGTTTCTGCGGATGATCAAGTTTCATGAAGGGAAGTCTCCTACGGAAGAAGGATTTCCTACGGAAGAACCATTCCTACGGAAGAGCAAATCATCTACGGAAGAACAAAAGATCTGCGGAAGGCAAGACTCCTGCGGAAGATCACTAGTGCTATTGGAAATTCCAAGAAGTCAAACAAGTCAACACAATCAATAACAAATCCCGAGAGATCCGGTGTTTCCTTAACCGACTCAAACCGTGTATAAATATGAGTCCTAGGTTTCACATCTCGGTGAACACAATCAATCAATATTACGGCTGTCAAGAGTTCATTGTGCAACCCTAGCCGCCGTCACATCAACATCAAACATTATTCGTTTCACAGTATTCGATTGTTCATAGTCATTCATTATTCTTTTGTAATCTTTACAGTATAGTTAATGAAATACATTTGAATTATTATTGATTTCGTATTTATTGTGTTTCTGTGGTTGTGTTCATCATTGATCATTACAAACAATTAAACGTCAATTAGTGATAATTCTGCGATCATTAAATTGATTTATTTTAATACTGATAATTCCTGAATTGCGATCCTTGGATTCACAGGTGGTATCAGAGCTTTGGTGCTCATTGATCTAGATCAATTGATCTATCAGTATTAAAATTGTTTAATTGATTTTCAAACAATTAAATCAACGACTTGTCATTCAGCAAACATTCTCTTATTGTTTGTATGATTTAGATCTATATTCAAATTCATTGAATACCAGATCTGCGTCTTTGATAGATTTGTCAACTTAAGCATTTAACTTTTAAATCCATCTTTTGCAGTTAAATATGAGTACTTTTGGAGGAGGATCTTATCAGCCACCAAAGTTGGAAACAAAAGCTGATTTTAAATCCTGGAAGATCAAGTTCAGGAATCATGTGAACTACACAGATTCTGACTTGTGGGAGTCCATCACACAAGGTCCTTATATTCCACCCACTCTTGGGCCGGATTATAATGACAAAAATCAGCCAATTAGCACTAAGGACTTGCCACCTGATGATGTCAAGAAGGTCAAAGTTGATATTAAAGCATACAGCTTGCTTAGTATGGCTTTGCCTGAAGAAATTTTGATCAGGTGCGAGAACTATAAAACAGCAAATTCCCTGTGGAAGATACTTCACACTCTCTGTGAAGGGAGTGACGAGATCAGAAGCATAAGGAAAGACACCCTTAGATCACAATATGAAACTTTTCATCATATTGAGGGTGAGTCAATTCCTCAGCAACTCCATAGATTTATGCAACTTGTTACTGAGATGAACATCTTGGAGTTAAAATATACTACTGAGGAACTGAACAAGAAGATGCTCCACACTTTACCTGAAAGTTGGAAGCAAACAGTCTCTATGTTCAAGAACACCATAGATCTCAAGACAACTGGTCTAGATACTTTGGTTGCTAAAGTAGAAGCACTTGAACTGGATGAACAATCAAGAAACAAGAGTGTGAGAACTCATGTCTCACCTTATCACTTCAAGGAAACAAAGAATGCTGGAAGTGCATTTATCTCTAATAATGAAGATGATAACTCTTGTGCTTTGAGTGATGATGAAGAGGAAGTAAGCTTTTATGCGTCCAACCCACTAAGAAATCATCTCAAAGTAAAAATCAAAAGGAAAAGGCTAAATCTACAAAGAAAAGAGAGACATCAGCAACAGCAAACTCAGAACCAATAACTGTGATATTGGATTCTGAAGAACAAAAAGCAGCCTTTGCAGCTTTTAGTTCTAGCTTTCAAGCATATCTTGGAAGTTCCCTTACATCAGCTAACATCTGTCAGCAAGACTTGGAGGAACTCCCTCCTGATGTAGTAGAAGAGATGGATCTACAATGGCAGATGGCGATGATTGCTTACAGAGCCAAGCAATATCTTCGACGAAATAAAAATCTGGCAGCAGCAAGCAAAACATCGAAGATTGGAGTTGATAAGTCTAAAGTCAGATGTTACAAGTGCAATCTCTATGGTCATTTTTCTAGAGAATGCAACCAACAATCAACTCCACAGTATCAGCAGCAGCAGCAACAAAATCAGCAGCAACAACACTATCAGAATCAGCAGCCGACCTCTCAAAGATCTCTGCATAGACAACCTCAGCTCACATCCCCACCAGCCACAAATACATCAGCAGGACCAAGCAACTCTAAGGAGACAGGGCTGATCATACTTCAGGATGGAACATGTGACTGGAGCCTGTATGAAAAGGAAGTGATAGAGGAGAATCAAGCACTGATGGCACATATGGAAAACAAAGTTCCTCCTATGGCCAGAGAGGTAAGAGACAGGTTATGTTCATCAACATGTGTTGAGGAAGTTGAGAGATATAGAGTCCATGCTCAACAATTGGCTGATAAAGTAAAAGAAACTATGGTTTTAAATGAATCACACTTAAGAGAACAAAAACTATATCAAATCAAAATAAACTCTTTACAAAAAGATTTAGAAAAATATGTTTCTGAAAACTACAGTCTAAAAGCCCAAGTTGAGCATCTGACCACTTTCTTAACAAAATCCATGGCTGATCATGCATCCACTGAAGTGAAACTTCAGAAGTTTCAACTATCATCTCAGCAATATGAGAAGTTGCTAAATTCTCATATTGAATCAAAGAACAGGTCCGGGTTGGGTTATAATGCTGTAGCACCACCTATTAATGATAACTACACACCTTTACCTGAAACAATGACTAACAATTTGTCAAATCATTTTGTGCAAAGCACCAAAATTGACATCAAAGATAGTCAAACAAACAACAATAAAACTGAGATGAGTGAAACTGAATCTACTGAATCAGAATCACTTAAACATAATGAATCAGATTTTGATAACTATGATGACCTGGATGATTCTGATGAACATGATATTGATCAACTGAACATTGGTAAGAATGTTCAAGTTGAAACTGGTCTTCCGCGAGTCCTTGAAGAATCAAAGCTGCAATACCCGCCAAAGCAACGGAACATGCTGAAGACTATTTGCAAAAGGATTGCTGAACTTAATGAAGGATTACAAGAACTGAATCTTCACAAGATTGATAGCTGCGGATCAAGTACAAAAGCACCTTTGTCATCTTCTGATAAAGGTAAGAAACAATCAAACAAGAATCCTCAGAAAGCACCAACTGAAGAATCCGTAGAACTCCTGCGGAAAAAGAATGAGGAATCCGTAGAACATCTGCGGAAAGCAAAAACTGCCAAGTCCGTAGATCATCTGCGAAAGGCAAAAACTACTAAATCCGCAGACAAGCAACGGAAGAAAGAATCTGATACTGCGGACAAGGTAACAAGAGAAACAACCAAACATGCTCAGAAAAAGGTCAATATCAAGCAACTAAAGGGAGCAAAAGACAAACAAACAACAGCTAATGAAGCACCAAACAAAAACAAGAAGAAATCATCTGAAGTTTCAGCAAGTGAGAACAAAAACAACAAAAAGAAGGCTGAACTCGAAGACACTTCTGAGAAATATTGCAAATGGTGTGATATGAAGAATCACAACACTGATGAATGCTATTTCAGTAGCTACTGCTCCATTTGCAACATGAACAATCACATGACTGATGATTGCTTCTTCAACAAACATTGTGCCATTTGTGACAAAAATAACCATTCCACTCAGGAATGTTATTTTAATAAGAAGAATAAGAAAAAAACAACAAGAAGTCACAATGTGCATCATCCGACTCAGAAAGTGAAAAAGAGACAAAGGCTCAGAAAGAACAACAAAAGTCAACGAAAAGATCATCTGTTGCGGACAAGACTGTGAAGAAGAAAATACCAGCACAGGCTAAGACACCTCATAAAAAGGTGGATTTGTCTGATAAACAGACTGAAGTTGTTGATGGTTTCTTTGACAACTTTGATAAAGGAATTCCTGTGTCTCAATCAAAGCAGAAAGATGAAGAAAATTTCAAGTCTACAGGATCCTCTTCAAAGTTAAGATACCAACCAAAACAAGCCAAGTTGAAGAATGACTCGGATAAGCATGAAGATACTCAGAAACCTGAATCATCTTCAACAGAACCATCCTCACCACCATCAGATCAAAAAGAAACAACTAATACTGAAACTTCAAGATTAATTCATGAAGGAGTAACTATTGTTGACACAACTGGCAAACCCAAGACAATTAAGCCTTGGGTTGTCAAGACTAACTAATTTCATTTTGTGTGCAGGAACAATCAAGGAGAGCTGACAACAAGTGGTATGTTGACAGTGGTTGTTCCAGACATATGACAGGCAACTGTGCACTTCTCCATGACTTCAAACATAAACATGCCTCTTATGTGGCATTTGGTGGGGATAAGAAGGGAGGTAAAATTGTTGGTGAGGGAATGGTAACTAACGGTGTTTTAACATTTGAAAAAGTAAATTACTGTGAAAATTTGCAGTATAATTTACTTAGTGTTTCCCAAATTTGTGATCAAAATTATTTAACACTATTTGATAACACTAACTGTTATATTCTTAAGCCAGGGTTTACAGTTTCAGCAGACTGGATACTTCTTAAAGCATCAAGAAAAGGCAACACATATATTTTGGATATGAACAACACCACACTCACAAATCATGAGACATGCCTGTTGTCCAAGTCTTCCGAAGATGAATCTCAATTATGGCATAGAAGGCTTGTCCATTCCAACATGAAGAACATGAATAAATTGGTGAAAAATGACTTAGTCATTGGATTACCAAAGAAAGAATTTCATTGTTCTAATCATGTTCTTCGTGTTATAAAGGAAAACAACACAGAGTGTCTCATAAATCCAAAACAATCAACACTAACACTACACCACTCAAATTGCTTCACATGGATCTCTTTGGTCCAACCAATGTGCTAAGCATTGGAAAAAGGCAATATTGTTTGGTGATAGTTGATGATTTCACTAGATTTACATGGGTCTTTTTCTTAAAACATAAGAGTGAAACATCTGAAACATTAATGGACTTTGTGATCAAGATTGAGAATCAACTTGATTTAAAAGTTAAAATTTTTAGGAGTGACAATGGAACTGAATTTGTTAATGCTGATTTGGATTCTTTTTGCAGGACTAAAGGAATAGCTAGACAATTCAGTGCCCCAAGAACTCCACAACAAAATGGAGTGGCTGAAAGGCGAAATAGAACACTGATAGAAGCAGCCAGAACAATGCTAGCTGATTCTCAGTTGCCCATTACATTCTGGGCAGAAGCTGTGAATACAGCTTGCAATGTTCAAAATAGAACTTTGATAGTCAAAGAACATAATAAAACACCTTATGAACTCTTATTTAAAAGAAAACCTTTTATAGGATATCTTAGAGCTTTTGGGTGTCATGTGTCTGTTTTAAATACTAAAGAACAATTGGGAAAATTTTCTGAAAAGGCCTATGATGGTTTCTTTGTTGGATATTCATCCACTTCTAAATCATATAGGGTGTACATTCCAGAACATAACATAGTTGAAGAGACTCCCAATGTTTCTTTTGATGAATCCATGTTTACTACCAATGTAAAAGGATCATCTTGGTTATTTGATATAGATGCATTAACTGAATCATTTAACACTGGTTATTTGATCAACGCAGGTGCTGCGGATACATGTTATCCCTTTGTGCCCCTTAGTGTGAATGAAGTGCCTTTAACAGCTGACCCACCAAGAGCACAAGTGTCACCTGGACCACAGCAGAGATCAAGTCAGCAGCATGCAGCTACTTCCGGAGAAGCAAACTCTTCATCCCCAGCACATGGAAATTCATCAGCAGATATTCCCTCATCCGTAGATATAAATTCTGGTGCAACTACTAATGCTAGAGATGGAGAGGAGGTAGTCATTCAACAACCATTGCCAGCTGACCAACATTTTTCATCCGTGGATGGTGATATATCTCCTACGGAAGTACAAAATGCCTCTTCCGTAGAACCTCCTGCGGAAGAACAAAATACTGCTTCCGTAGAACCTCCTACGGAAGAACAAAATGCTGCTTCCGTAGAACTTCCTGCGGAAGAAGACAAAGCAGCCAATCAAACACAAGCTGATCCGAACGACCATGAGCCTTTTGATTATTTCATAGACTCAACTTCTCAGCTGACACCATCTGCTTCAATGGGTTTCACTAACTTAGACTCCACAGTTCAAGTTGATGCTGTCTCAACAAGCAGAGTACACAAGTCTCATCCAACAGACAATATCATTGGGGACTTGCATGCTAGAACCACAAGGAGCAAAGGAGGTGTGGCAAACATTTGTTTGTTCACCTGCTTTTTGTCCCAAACAGTTCCTGCAAACATTACAGCTGCACTAAAAGACAACAGCTGGATTGAGGCTATGCAAGAAGAGTTACAACAATTCAGAAAACAAAAGGTGTGGACTCTTGTAGATTTGCCTACGGGTCAACATCCAATTGGCACAAGATGGCTTTTCAAGAACAAGCTGGATGACAGAGGTATCATAGTGAGAAACAAGGCCAGACTTATTGCTCAAGGATATACTCAGGAAGAGGGAATAGACTATGATGAAGTCTTTGCACCAGTTGCAAGGATTGAAGCTATACGAGTCTTCCTCGCTAATGCAGCATTCAAGAAGTTCACAGTCTATCAGATGGATGTGAAGTGTGCTTTCCTTTATGGGAAAATTGATGAAGAAGTCTATGTGGCTCAACCCCCTGGTTTTGAAGACCCTGATTATCCACATAGAGTATACAAGCTTGACAAGGCTTTGTATGGTCTTCATCAAGCACCCAGAAAGTGGTATGATACACTATCATCCTTCCTACTGAAGAATGGGTACAAGAGAGGAACTATTGATCAGACACTCTTCCTCAAACAAGAACATCAAGATCTTTTGGTGGTTCAAATATATGTTGATGACATCATATTTGGATCAACCAACAAGAAGCTGTGTCAAAGCTTTGAAGACTTAATGAAATCTGAATTTCAGATGAGCTCCATGGGAGAATTGACTTTCTTCCTTGGCTTACAAGTTCATCAGAAACCAGATGGCATTTTCATCAATCAAGAGAAGTACATTCATCAAATTTTGAAGAAGTACAATCTTGCTGATTCCACTTCATGCAAGACACCAGCATCAACAATAAACAAGATTGTGCCTGACCCTGCTGGCAAATCCGTAGATCAGAGATTGTATAGATCAATGATCGGTTCATTAATGTACTTAACTGCTAGTAGACCTGACATCATGTTTGCTGTTTGTGTTTGTGCCAGGTACCAATCTGACCCAAAGGAGTCACATCTGAATGCTGTAAAGAGGATTTTCAGATATCTGAAAGGCAAACCTGCATTGGGACTTTGGTATCCCAAAGATGGAGACTTTAGCCTATACTCCTATTCAGAAAGTGACTATGGAGGGTGCAACAACAACAGAAAATCCACAACTGGTGGATGTTAATTTTTAGGACCAAGACTTGTTTCATGGCAGTGCAAGAAGCAAACAAATGTATCTGTATCCACAGCTGAAGCAGAGTACATAGCTGCTTCAGCAGGTTGCTCTCAAGTACTTTGGTTGCAAAACCAATTACTTGATTATGGTTACAATTTCCTTCATACACCAATTCATATTGATAATTCAGCTGCTATGTTTATAACTGCTAACCCAGTTCAACATAGTAAAACTAAACACATTGAAATTAGATACCATTTTCTGAGAGATTGTTCTGAAAAAGGTCTAATTAAGTTAGTCAAAGTAGATACAACAAATCAGCTTGCTGATTTGTTCACTAAAGCATTTGATTCTGTTAGATTTAATTTTCTGATAGAATCTTTGGGTATGATTAACTTGGAATAATTCAACAAACGCATATGACTGACTTTGAGAAGAGTAAAATTTAGGGATGAATTAACTGTCTGATAGAACATCTGTGCATGCATTATATTTGGGAAATGATAGTAGACTATACTTGGCTATTAAACAAAAACTCAATCTGACTTATATCATACTGATATGTGAGTAGGTTCAACTTGAGTGGAAACAAAGCTAAGAGCATGCCAAACTAAAAGCATGAGGTAACTGTCTGTGAGGATTCCATTTGAGAATTAGGAAGGTATGTTCTCTCCTGAGGTGCTCAGATCACTTACACAAGCACACTATGTAAAATACTTTATAATATTCTATCTTTGCAAAGTCATATTCCCTCTGTTTTGTGAGAACAAAGACCTGGGACTGTGATTAATAAGTGTGATCTTCATTCTCCCTCTGTTTTGTGTAAACAAAGACCTGGGTTAAAGTTCACCTCTGTTTTACGAAAGTAAAGACCTGGTGACTTTGAAGATCATATTTCAGCTCTAACAAGGAATCACTTGTGATCCATTGTATATCAAGTCAAAGAGCTTAAACATCAAAGCATTCATGAGACTGTAATTTGTCTCAAGATAAAACTTATAACTTAATGTACATAGTCATTAAGTATGGAATGTAGTGATTTGCCTCACCTACGGAAGACATACTCTAATGATAATTGAATGTGGGACTCATGATTGCTACTGATTAACAAACTTCACAACATGATAAATCGCATGCCTAGTTGATACAATACTCATGTTTGAATTTAAGTGGATCTATATACTTGCAATCAGGTATGTGTTGCATCAACTAATCAACATCAGCAGAAGGCAAGTTATAGTATGATCCCTCTATATATATATGCAAGCATGTAACTATTTGTCAGATGTTTAATTGTTATCTCAACTGACTTTCTCTCATTTAGACTGTCATATGCCTGTCATGCCTGTTCACAACTTAAATTTATGATGAATGCAACAGTTTCACATTAATCACAAATTTAGGGGGAGTAGTTCATGCATGAAAAACCAATAAAAGTTGATAATTGATCAATAAAAGCTGATAATTGATCTGAATTACTTTGAAGGAATTGGAACTTGAGCACTAACTTGAATGCAGGATACAGGAAACTTGCTTCCCTGTACTTAATTGCCATGCAAATAAAGTCAACAATGTCCAACATCAACATTTGATTCTACTCTGTAGATATCATACATTTAAAGTTTTCAAACTTTAAGTTCCGCAGAAGTTTCAGTAATATTTCTCATCCGTAGAAGTAACAGTGAAATTTCTGCATCCGCAGAAGTCACAGTAATACCTCTCATCCGTAGAAGTATTATGTGATTTCTGATTCAGCAGCAAAACAAAACAAATGCATTATTTGAACTTTTACATCCGATGTAAGGTTCCGCAGATGTTGACATCCGCAGAAGTTAAGGTTCCGCAGATGTTGACATCCGCAGATGTCAAGGTTCCGCAGATGTTCTGCGGAAGAGATAATGCATTCTAAACACTTGGGATACGGAAAGGAATAAATGGAAGTGGGCCCAACATAGGAATAAATGGAAGTGGGCCCAACATAATGTGAGCCCAACATAATTAATAAAAGAAGTTAATTATGTTCGACTATAAATAAGGTTTCTGACTCTTGAAATTCATTTATCACTTTTACAGAGCACTTTTTCAGAGTAACCTAGAAAATCGCCCATTTTCCCTCTTTTTCAAAATTTCAAAATATCAACATTATCCAGTAACCGATTACTGTTACTGCAAAGGTAAATCATGTCTTAAACATCAATACGGAACTGGTTCATCGATTATTGACATTCAAACGATTCAACTGCATGGTTTCTAACTTGATTTTCTTTGCAGATGGCAAATAGATTTGCTAAAGAGCACAATGTGTGCGCGTTCTTGAACGCTGATGATCCAGCAGCGGAAGGATGTCGAGATATCATAAGATATCTCCGACGATCCAGGCTCTTCTACGCCTTGACGGCTGAGCCTGTGATCCATCAGGCGCACATAATCGGATTCTGGAACTCAGCACGAGTGGAAGAACAAGATGATGAGGAAGTGATTGTGGCTGAGATTCTGAATCAGCGTCTTTGAATCACTGAAAGCACCATACGAAGATGTCTGGAACTGGGAGATAGAGAAATAGGGCACCCCGATGTATTCGAGAATGAATACATTGAAAAGGTATTTAACCTCATGGGGTACGATGGTGATTACGAGAAAGGGGAAATCAAGAAGGGTAGACTGTGCAAACCGTACAGATTCTTGTGTCACACCTACCTGAAATGCATGTCGAACAGAAAGTCGAGGCTAGACAGATTCTCTCGGCATATATCATCCGGAATCATTGGGGTATTCGAGGGGAGAACTTACAACTACGCCAAATACATCTTCAACTGTATGAGTGAACAAGTCAAATTGCAGAAGAATGACAAGATGTATATGTTCCCGAGATTCCTACAACTGATGATCAACTCAGAACTTCCAGGAGTGAACAGAGTTGGCGATGTGTTTGTTCAAGCACACCTGAGCAAATCAGTGTTGAACAAACTTAGTGGAAAGTATGAGGGTCCGGATATGCCAATGTTCGCACATGTTATAGATCCTCAAGCAGACCTGCCACAAGAGTTGGCCTGGGCAGATGAAGCAGAATCATCTGCTGATTCTGCATAATCTTCTCACTCACCACACCAAACACCACAACACCAACAACAATCACCACTCCAAACACCACCACTACAACACCAATCACCCAGCCAATCACCCTCTCAACAACCACAATCACCAGCAAGCCTAAACTCCCAACAAATCTCCCCAATTCACCACCATCAATCACCTGTACCAATATCATCATCGTCCACCAAAGATACTCAGCCGGTATCTCCTATCCAACAACAATCATCATCATCCTCTCAGTCACCATCTCATCACACTCAACCACTCTCTCAACAACAAATCCAATCCCCAGTACAACCACCACCAGAATCTCCAAAACATCAATCACCGGAAAGTGCTGGGACTGAACCTTTTGAGGTAACTGAGTCTGTACACTCCGTACACTCAGGAGACACAAAAATATTATCTGAAGCCAGCACTGTTCCTTTCTCACCAACACACACAGAAGAACAACCTTCATCAGCACATACCGAGCCAATACCTTCATTGAAAGATGAACAACTTGCTGATGAACACGGGGAAGTTCAAGAATCTGCTCAGGATGTCACTGCATACCATGAAGATGACTTAAGTGACAGTGACATTCCTGTGAGCAAAAGCTTTCTGGTTGCTAAGTACAACAAGTTGGTACTTAAATCCAATAAGCGAAAGCAAAGAATTCTGGAGCTGTACGGTGTAATTCAAGAAAAGGATGAAGAACTGATGAAGAAGGATGCCAGTCTAAAAAGACTCAGAGAAGATGCACTATGCAACAATGAAATTATTGATGCATTGTTTCAAACAAAACGGGAGTTGGAGGCTACTTTAAAACAAGAGCAAAGGCTGAGCAAATAAAGCAAAAGGATCTAGAGATAGAAAGCCTGAAAAGAAAACTCTCAGATCTGAAAACAAAAGTGGACTCAAGTGCTGAGCCAGCAAAACAGTCGGGTAGAGCTACTAAGCCACTGATCTCATACACCCGAAAAAGAAAATACTTTGGAGCCACTCAAAAGAAACCAGAAGAAGAAAGCTCTCCAAAGAAACCAAAACTTTCATCTCCTGCACCTACACCTTCAGTAGAAGTGTCTGCTGTGAAGGTATCCTCCGGAGAAGAAGAAGACAGTGATAAAGAGTGGGAGGAACTAACAAGAATGGAGTCCCCCACTGATGATAAGGGTGGAAAGGCCGATGACCTTCTAACAACCGCTGATATCTTGGAAGAGAGGCCTGATTCCAGCATGTTTATGACCCTCATCAACCATGGTTTTCCGTATGACATGGTTGAGAGGATGAACACATCAGAAATGACCAATGCATTGAAAGAATTTGAGTTTGCAAGGTTCATAATCCCAAATTGTGATTATGAAGCCTTTACAACTTTTCAATCATTGGAGAAGATAAGGAAGGATTTGGGCCACTATGACACAGCAAAACTCACAAAGTACAATATGACTTGCTGGTTACAGGGCCACAATTACAAACCGCATGAGCTCAAAGGCAGAACCACTGGAGAACTGCGGAGGATGATGGAGCATGTGATGAAAGTGGAACTGGAAACTGGAGTTAAGTTCAGAACCACTGCTCCACATCCAAAAGAACAAAGCAAACTTGCTGCTGATCCAGTAACTGTTGAATCAAAAGATCAGCACAAGGAAAAAGAAAAACTAATCAGAGAGCCAAGGGCTGTAATCCCCGGAAAGGTATGGCCTCTGGGAACAACAGTTCGAGAGATTACTGAGAAGAAATCATCTCTAATTGAACTGTACGATCACATCACAACTCCCAGTTCTGTGGAAGAACACAGGATTATGGCCTGGAAATATGATCCAGACTGGGATTGTGCAGTAATAAAGAGGACATCTGGAAGAATTCAATACTTCCATGATGTGGAAGCTCTGTTGAGTCTTCCGGAGCAAGACATCAGGGATTTACAAAGCATCCCAATAACCAACTATCCAATCCATCTTAGGGGGAGAGACTTCTCTGCAGCTGTAAATGGTATGAAGACCAGATTTTCTGATGATGTGCTCATACAAGCAAAGAAAGATGATAAGGAGCACAAAAGATTCAAACAAAGCAAGAAAAGAAGAACAGCTGAAGTCTCATCTCTTGTAGATGATGATATGATAAAGAGAGTTGGTTGTGACAAAAGCTCAGATACCATCAAAAGCATCAAAGGAAATCAATTCACTTATCCCATCACAGAGTGGGGATATGTTAAAAGAAATAAAGAGATGGTATTGCTGAGAAATGCTGATGGGAAGAAGGCTGATAAGATCAGGATTTTTGATCCAGTAGAGATAAAGATGCTACACCCAAGCTACACTTCATATCTTCATGATAAATTCTTCCCAAAACTAACAGATGAAAAGCCCAGAATGATCTCTGCTTGTATGTGCATATGATTCAAGTGATAGATAAACTGCATGCAAAGGCACACAAGAGATTGAAGCATGAGGCTGGATTACTAAAAGGAACCATGATAGCTGAAGTGTCTGAGCTCAGAATATCTGAAGAAGATGAATTAGAAATAGTGCATAATGATAGTGTAGTGGAAACACTCACTACAGAAGAAGATGTTTTGGGACTCAGTTATGACACACTGAAGAAGATCAGCAGGATGCAGATAAAGTACAAATATGATGATCAGAAAACTGCTGTATCTTACTTC
This sequence comes from Flaveria linearis, assembly GCA_024085815.1. Classification (NCBI taxonomy): domain Eukaryota; kingdom Viridiplantae; phylum Streptophyta; class Magnoliopsida; order Asterales; family Asteraceae; genus Flaveria; species Flaveria linearis. The sequence goes on along the minus strand of CM044006.1, from coordinate 89,844,463 downwards.
TACAATAAAATAATAGCAAGAGTTAAGGAGCTTGCTGTTTTGAAGGACTGATTACAAGGAGCTAAGCCTAAGGGGGAGTATTGTTAGGTCTAGATTGTATAGGGCTAGATCAATTTTTGTATAGGCTTAGTACTTGAAAATCAAGTCTTGTAATTAATATTTGTAACAGTCAAAATATATATATATGTGATTTGAACCTATAGGTTAACCCCATATATGTATGTGTGTTGATTTGTGACTTGACAGGAGAAACAAGATACTTGGATGAATTTCCTGAAATTGACCAAGTGTAGGAAACATCTACGGATGAACAATTTTGTTAATCCGTAGATATGTTTCATACAAGACCAAATGACCAAGTGTAAGTTTCTGCGGATGATCAAGTTTCATGAAGGGAAGTCTCCTACGGAAGAAGGATTTCCTACGGAAGAACAACATTCCTACGGAAGAGCAAATCATCTACGGAAGAACAAAAGATCTGCGGAAGGCAAGACTCCTGCGGAAGATCACTAGTGCTATTGGAAATTCCAAGAAGTCAAACAAGTCAACACAATCAATAACAAATCCCGAGAGATCCGGTGTTTCCTTAACCGACTCAAACCGTGTATAAATATGAGTCCTAGGTTTCACATCTCGGTGAACACAATCAATCAATATTGCGGCTGTCAAGAGTTCATTGTGCAACCCTAGCCGCCGTCACATCAACATTAAACATTATTCGTTTCACAGTATTCGATTGTTCATAGTCATTCATTATTCTTTTGTAATCATTACAGTATAGTTAATGAAATACATTTGAATTATTATTGATTTCGTATTTATTGTGTTTCTGTGGTTGTGTTCATCATTGATCATTACAAACAATTAAACGTCAATTAGTGATAATTCCGCGATCATTAAATTGATTTATTTTAATACTGATAATTCCTGAATTGCGATCCTTGGATTCACAAGCAGTATATCACACATTGTTCTTCCTGTAGTTATTACACCAGAAAGAACAAGGTAGTTATTATAAATAGCACTAATTATTTAGTTTTAACCAAATAAGAACATATATTACCACTAAAATAAGCTCTGCTCCAGTGTTGTGGGGGGATTTCTTTTAACTAATCATGCAAAGAACCATCTTGTTTTCTTACTTCTGCCATTGCCTTTTCAAATTGAGGGACTGTTGTTGCACTTGCACACTTCCACAACAGGTACTTATACATATGCCCTTTCCATTTAGATTTTATATTGTCATATATGTGTCTCAAGCAATACCTGTGCTCAGCAGCTGGGAGAACTTTCTTCAATGCAGGTATTAATCCCTATAACAGTTTTTATTTAAAACATTAATGAAAGTACTGATTGATAAGTACAGTGAACTTAAAAGGATAAGTACCTTTTGCCTATCAGTGATGAACATGCAATTTGAATTAACAGATAGATCTAGATCATTAGCAAGTTGTTCCAAGAACCAAGTCCATGAGTTGGTGGTTTCAGACTCTACTATTGCATATGCAACAGGGTAGATGCCATTATTGGAATCAACCCCAACAGCAGTCAAAATTTGTCCTGGATATGGACCCTTCATAAAGCATCCATCTAAACCCAGTAGATCCCTTCCACATGCTTTAAAACCAGATTTCATAGCACCAAGACATATGTAGATTCTTCTAAATTGTCTACTTTCACTTGCTGGATTGCACTCCCTTTTAACATCAATTTTTATAGTTGTCCCAGGATTTGATCTCAACAATTCATCACAATAATCCCTCAACAATTCATATTGTGCCTTGTAATCACCATGTAACTTATGAAGGGCCATCATTTTTGCCTTAAAGATTTTCTGAATTGAAATCTTTACCTGGGTTTTCTTTTGTAGCAGATCTTGTAGGGCCATTAAAGGTATGGTAGGGTTAGAATCAATTACTTGCTCCACTTCTCTTGCAACAGAGCTAACAATATACATCCTTATCTCTCTTGTCTGTAAACAGTCATGTTGCTCAATGAAAGTCTTCACACACCACAGATCTTATTTATTGGTTCTAGATATATGCAAAGTCCAAGGGCAGGTGGGCTTTGGATTCTTTTTCCTTGGTTTTTTATTTATTGCACCTGAACCACCAGCTTTTGAAGATTCCTCACACTACTGGGACCCACCATCTTTTGGAACATCTCTAATTTGCCCTTGGTTGCAAACAAAACTTGGATTATGCCCTTGACAAACAACCCTAAATCTACGATTGTCATTTTTCACAATATAAAGTTGCCTTCTAGTCTCAACAACATTTTTCTTAACAGCCAACTTGATTTGTTCTTTGTCACTTATAGTTTGACCAATATAAGAAGGGGCTGATGCATCTGCTTTCCAGTTTTTTTTCCTTCCTCAACTATTTTAATCTTTTGTTTAATGGAGTATCCTCATCTTCACTTAAACTGTCAAAGTCATCCATATCTATTTGTGCAGTCTCCTCATCAACATCATTATCTTTTTCCATCTCATTTTCTACATCCATATCAACAGCTGCTCTAAATTCATTCATGTCCACCTCCACATCCTCTACTATGTTATCTTCATCAACAATAAAATCAGAATCCTCATTTTCACTACTATCCATTTCAGGCATGTTAACTTCACCCTCAGTCATGTTATCCCTTTCATCTTCATTATTAACTTCACCCTCAGCCATGTTATCCCTTTCCCAGTCATTATTATCCCTCTTAAAGTAATTATTATCCCTTTCAAAGTCATACTCATTCATAAACTGAGCTATAAATGTATTATCATCCATAACATTCACATGACCTTCACCAACAGCCTCACTAACATTCTCTCCTACATGATCACTAACATTCACATGACCTTCACCAACAGCCTCACTAACATTCTCTACTTGACCTTCACTAACAGCCTCACTAACATTCTCTCCTAAATGATCACTAACATTCACATGACCTTCACCAACAGCCTCACTAACATCTTCATCACTAGACCATGGGTTATCATTATGCCACTCAAGTGCTAATTGTCGTTTACAATTATAAGGCGCAACATCAACAATCTCCTCAATCACTAATTTAGAACCACCTTCAGGTGACTGAAAGTATGTGTTTAGCTTAGTTTTACCATGCTCTGTATAAATCTCTATCAACTTAAGAATAGATACATATTGCAACATGTTTAGTACATCCTTATCATTCCTAAGAGCTCGTAGACCGAAATCTAAATCTTGCCCTGGAATCTTGAAGTGATAGTAAATTACCTCATCTTTAGGATATCCTAAAGCTTTGATAATTGCATCAATCATATGGGCAGAGAACACATCTTGATCAACTAAGTCCACAAAATTAACCTTGCCATGCATGTATCTTCTAAGTGAGAAGCCCACAAACTCTCCACCGTGATAGATTTTTAAAGAAAACAAGTTTGGTTCTTGACCTACATGAACAATGCAAATCAGACAATGCAAAACAGAATCCAAAATTCGTTGGCAAAGATTGAATGCACTTACTGTATATTTCTAGAGTATCATTCTCTACTTCAGTGACAGCACCCAAATGTCACATGACGAGGAGTAAAATCAGAGAAGTGAAAAACGTGGGGATGAGTTTAAGAGCTTTTACCTAGTTTCAATTTGCTCTTATGCGAACACAGAGACCGTTTACACATGAAATGACCAAAATACCCTCATGTGCAACGCGCGTGCCTCCTATTTAACGGCACATTCAAACGCCGTTGTAAAATTGGACTGAAACAGACAACTTTTTTAATCTTTGGTACTGAAGTGGAGACAAAATAAACGTTGGTACTCAAGTGGAGTCAAATTGCAAAACACAGGGACCAAAACCGAGATTAACTCTATTTATTTAATACAAAATTATATATATAGTTTAAAATAAATGAATAAATTGCATATTTGAACATTAGAGGTGTCAATTGTGTCTGGTTAACATATATACGTATTGGAATGTTGAATACAACTAACATACTAGTTTCATTTTTTCTTTGAAATATCGATATAAGCTTGTGTCCAAGCCTCTTATTCAATCCAAAAGTATTATATATATAAATCTTGGAGGTCAGTGTCCACAAGAACCTTTTAGAGTTTTTGAAAGTTACCATCAAACTTTAAGAAATTGCAAAAAGGTCCCCGCTCACTTTCAAGAACCTTTTAGAGTTTTTGAAACTTACCACCAATCTTTAAAAAATTGCAAAAAGGCCCCACTCACTTTTCATATATAGTTTATTACTATTACACCACCTCCAACTACTAGATCCAACACACGAGATAAAACAAAATCAGAATTAACGAGAAACGTAGAAAAAAGATGCTAGCTACGATGATACCAGATTTAGGGTCGTTAAAGTCATCGGTTATGGTGAACGACGACGACTCAATGGTGTGTTTGGCGCGGGACCGTTGTCCGTTAAGGAACTTAGGGCCTTTAATGGCAGGAACGAGTCGTTTTAGGATGGAAAAGTTAGATATAGAAGATACGTTTGGCCGGACAACCGCGGGGAAGGTGGTTGGTCCGGTTGAGCACACTTAATCCGTCTTCCAACAAACCGGCCGGTTCGACAGGAAGAAATTGTAAATCCAAAATGTATTAAACTCAGTTTTATAGTAAATTTAAAATCCGAAGTTATTGCCGCTATTTTATATTCACATAATTTAGTTATGTTATAGTTTTTGAGATTAATTGTTCATATTTTAATACAACATATATTTAATTATTTTTAGTTCTAATCAACTTTACATTATCCACAGGTTTATATTCTTTTTTACTCTAATTCTTTCTTTAATATTTTGTTTTAGGATTGCTAATAATATTACGCAGTTTATGAATCTCGTTTGACCGGTCCAACCAGTGAACCAGTAAAATATTCGGTTCGTTGACTGGTCCTGTTATAAAATAAGTTAACTTGCTATTTTATACTAATATGGTTACCAGTTACTACGGCGTTCCAAAAAAACCCCGCAGTAACGCTCGAGGTTTCATTCCTAGTTATTATATTAATTCATCTTCAATTGAACAGTTAAATAGATAATTAAATAATGGTAATATTTGTTCACTGAATTATATATTAATAATAATTTTGGTATTTGTTTATAGATTTCAAATCTAATTGGTCAACTTTGACACGTCACTTTTACTCTCTTAGATTTTATAAATTTGGACTTACTCCAATACAATTTTTCCTGAAAAACGGATATGCTATGTTCATATTTTCAGATATGTGTTGGTATGAGTCAGGTCAAATATAAACAAATCTCAAGCTTATTTTTATATACGCTTTTAGATGATCTGCATCTCTACATTCGTTTACGAGTCGGGTCAAATATAAAACATTTTCATTCGACGGTATAAATTCAAATTACTCTACATTTCAACGTAAATTTAGTTCGGATATGAGTTGGGACGATTGTAATCTATGTGCAACATAATTTTGTGTCGAAAGAAGGTGGCTCAAGTATAATACGTTTTTGTTTAAAGATATAAATTCGAGTTATTTTACGGTTCGATGTGAATTTAGTCCGAAAACAAGTCGAGTCAATTGTTATTTTATATTTTATCACGCCGTGTACGATACCTGCGCAACGCGCAGCCGGTAAAAACTAGTTTACTTTCTTTTTGCTAAATTTTTCATGCCAATGAGTTTTACTAGAAAGGGTATTTAATTTTACGAGAAGTTTACTGAAAGCATGTTTTTTAAATAAAGCAAGTGTTGTTATTAATTAAACAAGATAGTTAAGGGAAAGGGCTTGTGTCATTAGCGTGTGATTTTTGCATTGCATGACAGTAATACATCAAAATAACTAAGGGGACATAAAGGATTTAATGTGTTTTAGAGGGTTGGTCGTGCTTGAAATTAGCAAATAAATCAAAAGTTTAACCATTTAGATAAGAGGTATTAACCATTCAGTATTATTATAATGCTTAATCATTCAGAGACAAATGTCTAAACTATTCAAACAGGGTCGGTTCATAAGGCAATGGAACCCAAGCTAGGGTTTGGGGCCTCCACCTTTTTAGGGCCTCCAAATCTTGAAGACTTAAACCAAAATTCGTTAATCAAAGCATCAAAAACTGAAGCGTCAATCCAGGAATCGGAAGGTTTGATTATCTTCAAGCGAGATTCATCTTCAAGCCTTCAATCGCCCTGCAGTTTTGCCTTTAATCGACTTCAATTGACGATATGTTCAATTGTTCAATTGTTCACACTTCATATAGGTTAGTTGCTTAGCTTTTGTAGTTTTTGTTAATAATTGATAGTTTGATTATCTTGCTATAGTCTGTGAAAGTTGCTTAAAGAATCTTGGAAAACACGATTTGTTTTAAGAACTTGTTATGAACTGAACTGAGAATTTGAGTGTAATTGCTTTAAGATTTATTGCTAGAATTAGCTAAATTTGAAGAATATAAAACTTTAGTGCTCTTAGTTGAAGTAAATGGTTTAGATTTGGCACAATGGTTGGAACTCTACTTTATTAAAATCATTCACAGAGGTTAGTTCTATTTTTTCTTTTTTCTTTCTGATGATCGGATTATCGATTAATTTGATTGTACTACTGATTTAATTATCTTTTCTCATAAGCTTATTTGAATATCTTGTTCTGTATTGCTCATTTGATTATCGTGTTGTAGTGTTTTGGTGATTTGCTCATTTGATGATTTGCTCATTTATTTTAGGCTCACTCATATTTTCAAATAGTATATCTCGTTTGATCAGTGTTTAGACTCACTTGATTTGCACTTGTACTTTAGTATACTATTTTCAGACTTTGTTCTGGATCTGTGAAATCACTTAAACATTGTGTGATAGACCAAATAAACATTAGAATTAAATGTCAAACCATAACCGAAAGGCCCCCAAACTTTTAGTTCGCTTGGGGCCTCTAAATAGGTTGAGCCGCCCCTGTATTCAAATATTTGCTCGCGAAACAAACAGTCTAAACCATTCAGAAATCTAAACAATTAAGAGGCTGAAACAAACCGCCCCTTGGTGTGTTTTAGAGGGTTGTTCGTGCTTGAAATTAGCGAATAAATCAAAAGTTTAGATCCGTAAAGATAGTAGTGTTAAGTTAACCCTAACCCAGTTGTTTCTTCTTTAGTTGCGATCGATTGATCACCTCATAATTTCTGGCTTTTTAAGTCCATCTGACCCATTTAGCTGACTCCTCCATGATCCTTAAGTGTTAAGTGTGATTGCTTTTGTTTGCTAATGAATCTTAGTATTGTGGATATTATATTGTTTCCGAAAGCTGCATTCTGAAGGCCGTTGTGATTGTATTATGCAAACAGGTTTAGAGGATTGGAATTAGACGCGTCATAGTACACGACCATAGAAGCTAGATATTCCTCTTCTCCACAAAGCAAACGGCCCAACCAAAGAAGGCTAATTGCAGTGAGGAGGAAGGGTGATGTTGACGATGATGAGATCTCCCACCTCAAATTCTCAATTGCAAAGCTTTCTTTAGTCAACAGCAAGAACACCAAAACTCAAAAAGGTCCAACTTGTGGATTTGACTTTTTGTTTGGGATTGCTTTTAAAAAATAGCTTATTGACTTATTAACTTTTCCAATAAGTTAATAAGTTAATATGTAAGTTAGTATGAAGTGATTTATTAACTTATTCACTCATAACAATCATATTGTCAAACACTATAAAATGACTTTTTAACTTTTTAAAAGTTAAAATGTTAAAAGTTGATAAAAATAAGCACTACCAAACACACACCGAGAAACCATGAAAGCACAAGTTCAGGGCAGTTAACTTGTTGGAGTAACCAATTGAATCCAACCTAAAAATAGATGTAAACACACGTATTTAAAGTAACATATTTCGATTCTTTTCTTATTTTTGAACTCGACTAATAAAACTATGATTTTATTTAAAACAAAGAAACTTTTTTAAATAATGAAATTATTTTAAAATTCTTCTTTTTATAAAATAAAAGTTTAATATAAAAAACTTTACTAAACAAACCCGGAGTTTTTAACAAAGAAATATTAATAAAAAATGAATATTTATCAAAGCAATAATTTTTTAAAGTGAAAGTTTTAGAAATAATAAAAATATTTTATCAATTAATCAAAGTAATTACTAGTACGTAATTTCAATTATTGCTTATATCAAATCAACGTTTTACAGTCTCTAACTATTCATAAATAAATATTTAGTATTTTAATTATTTAACCCGTGTACTACACGAGGTTATACCCTACTAACCTTATATATAGTAGACATAAAATAATTATAACTTAATATAAATACTATTTAAATAATCATATAGATAAACTAATAATTATCTATTCCTAACTAACTTATAACTTCTAACTAATTAAATTAAACTTTTGTTTTCACTCCTTAATCTTTTACTTTGTCCAAAGTAAACCCTTCAGTTGTGAACATATCAGGATTAGTGTAACACCCGCCTCCCAGGGTTTACCGTGGGAAGCGTTACGCATTAGCTATACAGAACACATAGTAATCAGAGAATACACAGCGGAAGTCTAACTTTAAATATACATCAACGTGTACAATACATTTGTTATAATACTATTACATCAATTTAACAAGAGATCCAAATCTTCAACAACATTCTAGAACTTTATTTTCTCATAAACTAGCTCGTAATCTCCAATCCCTGTAATCACTTGGCACCTAGGATGTGTGTCCATAAAAATAGAAAACATTTGGGACTCAGCATAAAGCTTGTGAGTTCATAAACATGGCATTCTTCAAAATTTAAAACACGTTATTATTGACTATTGCATCAAGCAGATACAGCCATGGCAAACAGATAGGAACAGAGTAAGCACAGTATAAATTCACATAACCAGGCTATGTATACAAAATCCACTGGCTAAAGCAGAATCATACAAGCAGCCCTCAAGCATCCTATCAAGCATTGACACATATCACAGATGATATTGATAGTCAATTCTATAATTATTACCAGTTATCAGAACATCACATCCCGTTTTAGAAAAACAGTTTAGAGGAACTCACCTCAATCAATCAAGTCAGTGATATCGTTTGCTCAGGTTCACTGCTATCAGGTATTATCCTATAAGCAAAATAATATTACTTAAGCTATATTCTAGCTAGTAACAATTTTAAGGATGATTCACTATCTTTTTCTATTTGTCGGTTTTATTTGGCCACTTTCTTTTATCCTATGCCAACCCTTTAGTACAACCCTTACTAGTTGGCATAACTCGGGCGTTTCCATCATACCCGAGCCAACCCTCAGGGTTACCCAATACCTTCCCTAATAATAACCTTAAAGTCTAATAATAATAATAACAACAACTACAACACTAAAAATAACAAATAATAATAATACTAACTATGACAATAAAAATAACAACTATAATAATAATAATAACTATAAAGATGATAATAATAATATTAATAATAACTATATTAATACTATTACCTACAATGATAATAATAATAATAATAACGACAATAATAATAATTAAATATAACCTTAAACAAAGGCGTACCTGAAAACTATCTACGGCAATTTGATGTAGAGTCTCCCCTACTCGCGCTCCTAGTCGCGCTCCTACTCGAGTACCAAAACGACTACTAACAACACCCAACGGGGTATTGAAAACTAGGGATTCTCTTTATATTAGAGTGTTTCCAAAGAAACTTATGTTCTAAATTCAACCTTAAGGCTTCTATTTATAAGAGAGTTGAAAGCAGGTGAAAGAGTTTGAGAGGCGATGTGGGATGATGAAATTTTCAGAAGTCGATGTGGGACGCTGAATTACAATTGCAGAGTAAAATTATTATTATTTTATTATATATTATTATATTATTATAATTAATTCAGCTGCTTAACTCGTTTTTCTCTTACAACTTTTAATATATAGTGTATTACGAAATTTCAAATATGTCGTTGTGACGAGCTTATTTTTCTCTACGAGTCAACCTAAGTTTCGTAAAAAACGGAGCAGGTTCGAATATAATATATTATTATTATATTTAAACGTTCTCTTATAACATAAAAATTTCATCTAAAAACTTCAAACTTTAAATAGACAATTTACTCACTACCTACTCGTTTGACAATATATGAAATGCGAAGTTCATATGACCCAAACGCTCGGGTTGTTACATTCTCCTCCCCTTAAAAGAAATTCGTCCTCGAAATTCGAAGGTTACTGGAACAGTTGAGGATATTTGACTTTCATTTCTTCTGCTAATTCCCAAGTCTTCTCGGGTCCTTTCTGACCTTGCCACTGGACCAATACTAGTGGAATTATTTTTTTCTTAATTTATGTTCTTGAGAATCAAGAATCTTTATCGGTTTTTCAATAAAGTTTAATTTCTCGTCTATTTGCACGTCCTCTAATGGCATTACTTGAGTCAGATCTGTCAAACACTTCCTTAGGTTCGATATATGAAAAGTATCGTGAATACCTTTCAAAGTTTCAGGTAATTCTAGCTTGTATGCAACTGGACCAATTCTTGAGATGATTTTGAACTGTCCAATGTACCTGGGACTTAACTTCCCGCGCTTACCGAATCGCGTTACTCCTTTCCATGGTGAGACTTTCAACATCACATAGTCTCCTTCTTGAAATTCTAAAGGTCTCCTTCTGTTATCTGCATAACTCTTCTGTCTATCCTGAGAAGCTTTTAGTCGTTGTCTGATTTGTTGGATTTTCTCAGTTGTCTCGAGAATAATTTCGGTTTTGGTCAACTGATCATCCCTTACTTCTGTCCAACAGATGGGAGTTCTGCATTTCCTACCATATAAGGCTTCAAATGGTGCAGCCTTAATGCTGGAATGGTAGCTGTTGTTATAAGAAAATTCAATCAAAGGAAAATGATCATCCCAGCTACCTCCAAAATCAATCACGCAAGCACGCAACATGTCTTCTAAAGTTTGAATTGTTCGCTCACTCTGACCATCGGTCTGAGGATGATATGCAGTGCTTAAACTGATTTTGGTTCCAAGTTCCTTTTGAAAACTTGTCCAGAATCTGGAAGTGAATCGGCTATCTCTATCGGAGATAATGGATAAAGGCACTCCGTGCTTACTTCTATTTTATCAATATATATCTTGGCTAGTTTTTCTATTGGATAGCTCTTACTTATGGGTAGAAAATGTGCTGACTTGGTTAGCCTGTCAACCACGACCCATACAGCATTATATCCTTTTCGTGTTCTTGGAAGTTTCGTGACAAATCCATGGTCACTCTATCCCATTTCCATACTGGCAACTCCAACTGTTGTAACTGACCAGCTGGTTTTTGATGTTCAATCTTAACTTGCTAACATGTTAAGCATTTCTCAACGTACTGGGCTATGGATCTTTTCATATCAGGCCACCAGCAGTGATTTCGAATATCTTTATACATTTTGTTTGCTCCGGGATGCATTGTGTATTTGGACTTGTGGGCTTCATCTAATACTTTGCCCTGAATACCTCCAAATTTTAGGATCCAAATTCTTTGACCAAATCGTAGAACTCTATCCATTCCTTGAGTCAATAATTTCTGGTTACCCATCATTCTTTCAGTCTGAATATTCTCATCTTTCAACGCTTCAGTTTGAGCATTCTTGATTTGGTCTTTTCAATCAAAATTGACATCTATCTTTAATGCTTTTACCCTAATCGGTTTAACCCTTTCTTTTCGACTGAGAGCATCAGCGACTACGTTAGCCTTTCCTAGATGGTATTTGATTTCACAATCATAGTCATTGAGAAGTTCCATCCACCTTCTTTGCCTCATGTTTAACATCTTTTGATTAAAGATGTGTTGTAATCTCTTATGGTCTGAGTAGATTACACACTTAGTACCATACAAGTAGTGTCGCCAAATCTTTAAGGCAAACACTATGGCACCCAATTCAAGGTCGTGCGTAGTATAGTTCTTTTCATGAACTTTTAGTTGTCGTGATGCATAAGCTATAACCTTGTCACGTTGCATCAACACACAACCTAAACCATTATATGATGCATCACAGTATATTGCAAAGTTTTCATTACCATCTGGTAATGAAAGTATAGGAGCACTACTAAGCTTTTGTTTTAGAATGTTGAAAGCTTCTTCTTGCTTTGGTCCCCGGTCAAACTTTACATTCTTTCGAGTCAAAGATGTTAAAGGGGTAGCAATCTTGGAGAAGTCTTGAATAAACCTTCTATAATATCCTGCTAATCCCAAAAAGCTCCTAATCTCACTGGGATTCTTCGGTGATTCCCATTTTATCACAGCTTCTATCTTAGCTGGATCTACTTGTATTCCCTTCTCATTTATTACGTGACCAAGGAATTGAACTTATCTTTTCCAAAAGTCACATTTAGAGAATTTTGCATAAAGCTTTTCTTGTCGAAGGGTTTCTAGAACCATTTTCAGATGTCTAGCGTGATCATCTTGGTCCTTAGAATAAATAAGTATGTCGTCTATAAAGACAATTACAAACTTATCCAAGTATGGCTTGCAAACTCTATTCATCAGATCCATGAATGCTGCAGGAGCATTGGTTAGTCCAAAAGACATAACCAAAAATTCATAATGCCCATAACGCGTCCTAAATGCGGTCTTAGGAATGTCTTCCTCGCGCACTTTCAATTGATGATAACCTGATCGAAGATCAATTTTTGAAAAGTAGTTGGCTCCTTGAAGTTGATCAAATAAATCATCTATTCTTGATAAATGATACTTGTTCTTAACAGTTAACTTGTTTAATTCTCAATAATCAATGCACATACGCATTGAACCATCTTTCTTTTTGACGAACAATACTGGCGCTCCCCAAGGTGAGGAACTCGGTCTAATAAACCTTCTTTCTAAGAGTTCGTCAATTTGCTTCATAAGTTCTTTCATCTCTGAAGGGGCTAGACGATAAGGAGCCTTCGCGATTGGTTTAGAACTAGGTACTAAATCAATACGAAATCCTATCTGACAATCAGGTGGAAGTCCTGGTAAATCTTCCGGAAACACGTCTGGGAATTCGCACACTACAGGTATTTTATTCATCTGCATTTCCTTTTTAGCATCTACCATGCATAAGAGAAAGGCTATGCATCCTTTCTGAATACATTTCACTGCCTTCATTGCTGAGATGATACTGGCCTTGGGGTTTCCACTACTACCATGAATTAGTAGCTTTTCCCCATCTGGCTTACGTACAGTCATCGTCTTATGTTCACAGTCGAGCCAAGCACAATTCTTATTCAACCAGTCCATCCCAAGAATAACATCATATTCACTTAAAATGGTTGGCATTAAGTTTACAGAGAATTCGGTGTTAACTAAAGTGATAACACAATCCCTAAAGATTTGACTTATCCTATCTCGCTCACCACTGGCAGCTTCTACAATATATGCACATTCTAGAGTTTGTGGTACTAAGTTCAAATAAGGTACTAAGGCAGTTGAAATGAAACTTCTATTTGCACCAGTATCAAATAAAACTCTAGCATACATGTGTTAATGAGAAACGTACCAGCTATGGTTTCATCTCCAGCTTCTTTTAACACATACACTCGACCATTGGACTTGTTCTGATTCTCCGTAGGTTGTGCTTGTGGAGGGTTCTTGCAATCACTTCGGAAATGTCCATACTCCCAACAGTTAAAGCATCTAATTTTCGGGCAGTTCTTTCGTGAATGATCACATGTTGGACATTTAAGACACTTGGAATCTTGATACTTTCTCCAAGACTCATTTTTATCGTTCCTCCACGGTTTGTTGACATGGTTCCCTTCATTTTGTGTGATCTTTCTGTCCTTTCTCGGCATCTGGTTTCCATCCTCATTTCTCTTTCTTTTGTTGTTATCAGTCATTATGTCTTCTTCTTCATATGCAATGGCACTTAATGCAATTGCAGACTTATAGGTTTTGGGGGCAGACATCTTAACTAACTGTCGAATATAAGGGGGTAACCCCTGCACATATCTTTTTACGCGCTTTGCTTCAGGTGTTACATGCTCAGGAAGCAGTCGAGCCATCTCATCAAACTTGGTCGTGTACTGACGATGTGTCATGTCCCCGGCCTGTAGTTGTAAGAATTCTCTTTCAATTTTGTCCCTTTCAACTTCAGGACAAAATTTTTCCATCACAAGCTCCTTCAGTTCATTCCAGGTTAAAATAGCAACAACTCCAGGTTCTTTAGCTTGTTTAACATTGTCCCACCAAAACAATGCCTCAGACCTGAATGAGTGAGTGACATACATGACAGCTTGCGTGGTTGTGCATCCACTAATTTCAATAACAGCTTCCATCTCATGGATCCACTAAAAAGTGGCCATGGCATCTCTTTTACCGTCAAATATTGGAGGTTCACATCCCTTGAAAGCTTTGTAGGAACAACTCTGCTTAGGTTCAGTTTTCATAGCAGCATCACCATTACCATTGGTGTTATTTATATGATCATCCTGCCCATTACAACCATTGCTCACCTACCCTCCAGAGGCGTTTATAACCTCCGCTATAATAGTTGGCAAAGCATCTCTAATTATGCCAGCTACAGCTGCTTGGAATTGTGGTCCAGCAAATTGCTGTGACTCATGTTCAGCATGATGAAGATTTTCATGATCATCGTTTGTAGATGACATGATTTGTCTTCTACTATTAGGAGGCCTACCACGACCCCTACCATGAGTATTTCCTCCTCTTGGCATAGTCAAAGCCTACATGAGGGAGCAGGGATTTAGTATTCACATGAGGGATTATGATCCAGAACATAATAGTATTAATAGACAATAAATAATAGTGGCCAGGTGTCGTTGCTTATCTATTGCAATTATAATGTTCTAGCCATTATCCTCCATGATTCACCAAAACCCATTACCCAATACCTATGCAATTAATCAAATTATCTTAAAGCCTCTTTCCTAGTTTAAGTTTAGATACTATCTTTGTACCTAGTTTACTTAAACTATGACTCTGATACCATTCTGTAACATCCTCACACACCAACAATATTGTCCGCTTCGCCCACGAGGAGCTCACGGATTTGCTTTTAGTTGCCCGGGTGAAAACTTTCCAGGGAGGTCACCCATCCCTGGATTGCTCCCACCTGAGCACGCTTAACTGTGGAGTTCTCCTCTCATCCACAACCAATACGCCCAAAACGCGTTATTGATATTAGAGACCAGACATTCCTTATGAACCAGGAATCTCTCCTGTCCACGGCAGATGTGGGATATGTGTAGGGTGTCACAAGCACCCCCAGTTTGGACT
Organism: Flaveria linearis; assembly: GCA_024085815.1. NCBI lineage: Eukaryota > Viridiplantae > Streptophyta > Magnoliopsida > Asterales > Asteraceae > Flaveria > Flaveria linearis. The sequence continues at coordinate 89,829,259 of CM044006.1, read as the reverse complement.
CATCGTCCTCGATGAGCCCGAGAAGTCACCATCCTTGGTGAGGTATGTCCCACATCCCGAACGGCACAGGAGTGGCTCTGATACCAACTTGTAACACCAGCCTCCCAGGGTTTACCGTGGGGAGCGTTACGCATTGGGTATACAGAACACATAGTAATCAGAGAATACACAGCGGAAGTCTAACTTTAAATATACATCAACATGTACAATACATTTGTTATAATACTATTACATCAGTTTAACTATACTAGAGATCCAAATCTTCAACAATATTCTAGAACTTTATTTTCTCATAAACTAGCTCGTAATCTTCAAGCCCTGTAATCACTTGGCACCTAGGATGTGTGTCCATAAAAATAGAAAACATTTGGGACTCAGCATAGAGCTTGTGAGTTCATAAACATGGCATTCTTCAAAATTTAAAACATGTTATTATTGACTATTGCATCAAGCAGATACAGCCATGGCAAACAGATAGGAACAGAGTAAGCACAATATAAATTCACATAACCAGGCTATGTATATAAAATCCACTGGCTAAAGCAGAATCATACAAGCAGCCCTCAAGCATCCTATCAAGCATTGCCACATATCACAGATGCTATTGATAGTCAATTCTACAATTATTACCAGTTATCAGAACATCACATCCCGTTTTAGAAAAACAGTTTAGAGGAACTCACCTCAATCAATCAAGTCAGTGATATCGTCTGCTCAGGTTCACTGCTATCAGGTATTATCCTATAAGCAAAATAACATTACTTAAGCTATATTCTAGCTAGTAACAATTTTAAGGATGATTCGTTATCTTTTTCTATTTGTTGGTTTTATTTGTGCACTTTCTTTTATCATATGCCAACCCTTTGGTACAACCCTTACTAGTTGGCATAACTCGGGCGTTTCCATCATACCCGAGCCAACCCTCGGGGTTATCCAATACCTTACTTAGTGATAACCTTAAAGTCTAATAATAATAATAATAACAACTACAACACTAAAAATAACAAATAATAATAATACTAACTATAACAATAAAAATAACAACTATAATAATAATAATAACTATAAAGATGATAATAATAATATTAATAATCTATATTAATACTAATACTTGCAATGATAATAATAATAATAACAACGACTATAATAATAATTAAATATAACATTAAACAAAAGCGTACCTGAAAACTATCTACGACAATTTGATGTAGAGTCTCCCATACTCGCGCTCCTAGTCGGCTCCTACTCGAGTATCAAAATGACTACTAGCAACACCCAACGGGGTATTGAAAACTAGGGATTCTCTTTATATTAGAGCGTTTTCAAAGAAACTTATGTTATAAATTCAACCTTAAGGCTTCTATTTATAAGAACGTTGAAAGCAAGTGAAAGAGTTTAAGAGGCGATGTGGGATGAGAAAATTTTCAGAAGTCGATGTGGGATGAGAAAATTTTCAGAAGTCGATGTGGGACGCTGAATTGCAATTGCAATTGTTGAGTAAAATTATTATTATTTTATTATGTATTATTATATTATTATAATTAATTCAGCTGCTTAACTCGTTTTTCTCTTATAACTTTTAATATATAGCGTATTACGAAATTTCAAATATGTCGTTGTGACGAGCTTATTTTTCTCTACGAGTCAATCTAAGTTTCGTAAAAACAGAGCAGGTTCGAATATAATATATTATTATTATATTCAAACGGTCTCTTATAATATAAAAATTTCATCTAAAAACTTCAAACTTTAAATAGACAATTTACTCACTACCTACTCGTTTGACAATATATGAAATGCGAAGTTCATATGACCAAAACGCTCGGGTTGTTACAATTAGATCGTTTATTTTTTTTAGTTTTTATTTTTTCATCCAAACAACCAGATTCCCCGTTAAAATCATCATTCTCAATTTTCCACAACAAATGATAAAAAGCACAACCTCACAATAGCGTGTTTGAAATCAAGATTTATATAATTCCTAGCTTTTGTTGGGGAATTCTCGAAAATTACTGGATAAATCTGAAGTCGTGTAATCACTTTCAGATCAAATAATTGGAGTGTCTACCAACGTTTGATTGGATAAAGTCAGATTGATTCTAGATTTTCGTATGGATTTTTGATTGAGCAAATTTTTAGAAGATAAAAAAATCGAATTTCTTTTTAGGGGTTGAAGAAAACCGAATACGCAGGAGCGTATTTTTAGTTTTCAAGAAAACTGCTAATTGAGGTAAATTACACCTTTAGTCCCTCAAGTTCCACGAATGCATGTTTGGCCCGAAATTAAATTTCTAAGTATTTTCGATGAAGGACTTTTGTTTAAAAATAAAAATTTCCAAGCTGACTTGGCAACTCGACTCCAGCCAGGGGCTCTGCCCCTTGGACCCCGCCAGGGGCTGCCGCCCCTTGGACCCCGCTTCTCTCGGGGGCGAACCCTCGCCAAGAGGGCGCTGCCCCCTTGGATCCCCCGTTAGGTCCGATGATATTCAAACAAGCATGCATTGTTATTTGAATAACACATACAATCTCTAATTATACTAAAATGTTCAACAGCTTTTGTATGACTGTGAAATATTGTAACTTTATGTTAGCATTCTTTTTTCAAGTTTATCTATCCACCTGCAAATCTAAATACTTGAGTTTGTATATATCAACACTTCAGGAGGTGTTGTTAAGCTACGCAACAAACCAACGAAATGTCACCGTTGGAAATATAAGCATCTAATTATAAACATATAGTATCATAGTGTTTCATGATCAACTAGACAATATCTATGATTTGTACATGTATTTGTGATTCACCATTTGAGGTACGTGATGTAGTAACGAAAACAATGAAATGACTCAAAAACAAAAGTTAATCAAAATCTCAAAATAAACCACAAAGGTTCAAGAACACAAGTTCTGTAATTTAATTCAATCAACAAAAACTCCCTAAACATTTTCCAACAGACATTATTTATAGTAAATCCTAGCAAACTAAGAATTATAATAAACTAAATAAGATAATTAAAAGGAAATAAATATGATTCAAACTACAGATTATCTTCGATCTGAATCCCACTCCAAAATAGGTCCAACTTTTGAATCGCCTCCCGCCGTCCTCGTCCTCGAGTCTTGAAAACTTTTAACAGACCATCGGCTCCTTTAAAATAAATTTCTCCGTGCAGCCCACATGAAAGTTTCTTGAACTACCTTTGAATTTAACGGCTCCATTTGATATGTTATCAGGCCCAACAAGAAGCACTTCAGCTTTTGTTAATGCGTTTGAGTTGATCAGCTGATCACTAGTTTCAAGAAAACATTGCAATCCACCATATCATGTTACCACATTTAACTTACTTATAACCCTTCCAAGGCCACGTGTTATATTTAAATAAATACCACGATTATTTTTGTCAACCATGTATACACAGTAAGGGGCTGTTTGGCAACATCTGATTGAATAAGTGCTGAATGAATAAGAGGGTCTGAACCAGTAAAAGGTCTGAACCAGTAAGAGGTCTGAACCAGTAAGAGGTCCGAACGAATAATTGTGTTTGGTTGTAAAAAGGAAAATTTTTAAAATAAAAACACACACAACACAACCACAACCACAATCATCATCATCCACAAACATCGTCTCCGCCCAAATCGTGAACCCTCCCCCTAATCGCCCAAATCGCTACCGCCTCCCCCCAATCGCCCCACCACAAGCGACCACCGCCTGCAGCCGCCGCCTACAACCGACCACCGCAAGCCGAGCACCGCCTGCAGCCGCCACCACCAGTCGACCACCACTTGCAGCCTTTCGCGCAGGCCCTTCGTGCAGGCCTGCAGCCTCTGCAGTTACTCCTTCTGCCTCCCTCCGCCGCGGTCACTCACTCCGCCCATCACAGAGACAAGAAATAGGTGGAGGAAACAGAAGCGAGGAGAGAAGCCCCGGAAACCTAGACCCCAACCTCAGCTCTATCATGACGAGGAAGATGACGATTACGAAGACAAAGAGGATGTTGACCTCGATCAGTACAACACGCAGCCTGAAGTCGAGGACCACCACCGCAAGCACCACCTTCACGTCTGACCCGTGGTCAGACTATGGTTGAGGTCTGACCGGGTAGGAGCTCCGGTCAGACGTGATCTCCGGTAAGAGGCAAGCATCCAAACATCACAGGTCTGACCGAGTCAGATGCTCGCGTCTGACCAGGCTCGGTCAAACCCAAACAAACAGCCCCTAAATCTTTTTATTTCATAGGATAAATCTTTATCCTCATTGACCTTGATTTGAATTGAAGACATTGTCTTGATTATCCATATTTTTCGTAAGAATATTCAATACCTCAAAAGTTTTCTTAGAGTTTGTTGTGGTTTCCAAGGATTAAGTTGGCAATTATTTAAGTAATACTCTCCTATAATTATCTAAACAAACTATATTATAGCAATAAACGTTTAAAAAAAGCACTAATTAAACAAATCAGAATTTATAAACCCTAGCTAATTCTTTGGATTCATTCATCTATAAATATCATCATTATCATACGCTAAAACCCACTTTCAACCATCAAATCCACATTCTAGACCCTAATCAATCATTCACCTACTTGCAACCTTTGAATGGCGGATCCGTTACCTGAGGATGTTATGTACATCATCTTGTCGAGATTGCCCGTCAAGTTGTTGGCTCGTTTCCGGTGTGTAAGCAAATTATAGCTGAAACACATCAACGATCCGTACCTCGATAGCATTCATCATGTGAAAGAAGAACCCACGCCGATATTGTTTCAACCTTTTCCACATGGTGATGAACCCAACAAGATCAGGGTGAGTTTGTTGGTGCATGGTGTGCAAAAGAAACCCGTTTTGGAGTTGGATTATAGCGGTCTGTTCTTCGGGTATCTGCTTCTAGGTTCGTGCAAGGGGCTGAGCCTGGTGTGTTACGAACAAGACCCCTGTCGTGCTGGCATCTACGGCTTTACGCTTATCAATCCTCTTAGTAAACAGCGTCACGACTTGCCACCCCTTCCAATAAATTTCGGTCCTTATCTCATTGACTTGGAGGGTCCATGCCAGGCAACAGGGATCGGCTTTGACGATTCCACCAACACTTTAAAGACTGTGTTTTTCATCGTCAAAGACTCAGATACTAATCTGGTATGCACCATGGTTCACTCATTGGGGAACGGGTCGTGGCGAGAGACGGCCCAAACCCCTGCTTACCCGATAATCGGTGAGGGTGTGTTTGCTCATGGGCGTTTGCATTGGTTGGTTGATCGTTGGCAAACCAAACCAAAACCAGAAGAAGGAAGACAAATTGTGTGGTTTGATGTGAAGACGGAGGAATTCGGGTTAAGGGACCCTCCCAAACCGAAAGAAGGAGACAACCACTGGATCGACTATAATCAGTTGGTTGATCTAAATGGTGAACTTGGGTTCATGTGTTTCGGCCCCTTTGGTATCAAGCAGTGGATATTGAGGCAGGAAGAATGGATGTTTCACTGTTGGTTTAATCTCCGTTCTTATCTGCCGCGCAAGGGCCGTAAATATGGAGAGTATAATGTGGAGATTCCGGGTTGTTGGAACAAAGACGGGGACATATTAGTGGCCTACAATCACTGGGAACGCTTGTTCGTTTACACCCTCAAAACTGGTGACTTGCGACGAGTAGCTGATCAGGTTGATCTACGTCAAGCACATATCCGAATGCACCGAAGCAGCTTGTTTTTTAGCAGACTTCATTAGTTCATATATATGCACAGTTGTTTTACGTAATAATTAGGAATTTGGTCATTTTTTTAACTTTTGTACTTGCAAATTAAACGACGATCATTCAATTTAAACGAACATCTATGCAAACTTTTCAGTGAATTTTGAGCATGAAAGTTGTAATCTTTTAGGGTTTGTTCTTAGCAAGTGCAGCTTCAAGTAGGCCATAATTATCACGCATATGACCATATATAGCTACTTCCATTATAACAATTGCTACGAAATCACTAATCATTGACCATGTAAAATTCAAAATCATTGAATGTGAATTCATCTGCAGAACTTAAAAAACAAAGTGGAGCAAATTAACAGAGTATCACAACTGCGCTATTGTGGCTTTAGCAAAAGATGATAATTCTCCTCCAAACGGGGGATAAGATAAGAACATACAACACGAAAACAATGAAATCACACAACAAGATGTTTAATTCGAAAAGAGGGACTCATCTATCTCAATCTTCACCACCTCACCGTCGTCGAATTTGTCCTTCCGCGGCGGCACCGGCGCCCTCGGCGGCCCTCTCCCCTTCTTCTTGTTCCTCGGTCTCGCCTAACAATTCACCACCAAAGTTCGTAATAATCTAAATTTATAATGGTTGAATGAAATTGAGGTATAATAAAAAGTCATTACAACTCACATTTCCGTAGGAATGATTGAATCGTTTTCCCTTGGCGGTCTTCTTATCCCCTCTTCCGCAGTAAACTGAAGCACAAAAGGAAGATATTGTTAGGTAATAAGATTGAATTGAGGTTAGAATGAAGAAAACGATGTGAGATGGAAATCTAGGGCTTACGTACTGAGAGGTGAAATTGGGGTGGATTGAGGGGATGAGAGGGACATTGAAGAAGGTGAGTGAGAAAGAGGGATGGAGGTGACGGATGGAGAGCGTGAGAAGGAGAGGGTGTTGGAGGCTATTGGAAGAGATGCGACGGCGAGCGCCATTGACGCCATCGTTTGAAGCAGAGGATTAGGATTTGTTCCTTGTGGTGAAGATAAGAGATGATGATGTATACTCTGTTACATGGTAATACGGCGTCGTATCGTAATCGACAGTATTTTACAATTTTGTCATAAGCTTATGAACCAGTTTCATAAATCCCTACTAAATCTAGGTTATATACGAGTGACCTTTAAGCTCGGCTCATTTGTCTAAACAAACAAAAAAGTGAGTTTAGACTCGCCTCGTTTATATACGAGCCGATTTTGAGCTACCAAGAGCATCATAATATACTCATTTACTAGTCATTTTAACTTTTAATATTCAACTATTTTACGAGTACACATTCTTATGTTATGTTAGAGGTTGGTCATATGGTCAACACAACACAACAATAGATATGTAGGTTTCGGCTCTTGTTAAATCCCCTCAGGCAGTGGCGAAGCTTGAGTCAAAGGTTATCGGGGGGGAAGTAAACTATTTTACGGGGAGACGGACTCTATATTTATTAAAAAAAATTCACTACCGGACCGAAAGTTTACACTATCGAGTCACAAAATTTACAATACTGACAAAAAAAGAGGGGGAGTGGGGGGCCCCTCCCCCGGCCCCAATGAAGCTTCGACTTTGCCCTCAGGCACCACAAATTGCTAATGTAGCAACAGTTAATCTTAGCTAAACATCGCCAAGACGAATTTTTTGTTTGGTGTTTGTTTGTGAACTTGTAATAGTTTTTAGTGTGATTTTTAGATATTTAAGGCTTATGGGTGTTTCGTAAACCCTATTTACGAAACACATCTCAGGATGCTATCAAGACTCCAATTGATCTATAGTCCCTAAACATTAGCTTTAATCTTGTAGACTCATGTACGATGGTTTCGTAAATAGAGTTCAGGGAACATCTGTAAGCTTTAAATTTCTAAAAATTACATAAAAATATCACAAATTTGTATAACACCAAATCAGAAAAGAAATTCTTGCCAAGACATCAGTTGTTAAATTCAATTGGGCCATATGGGCTATGGCCATGGACGATCCGTAGTTAAGCACAAGTTCAAATGGGCCTCCATTCGTTAACCTATGTTATTGGGCTTAACCTTTTGGTCGCCGACAACATTCGGTCACCTATTTTAGGGCTCACAAATTTAACACCACAAATATCAAACGAAATCTCGATCGATCGATCAACAGAGGCGCAAATAATGTCGTCGAAGGTGGTTTTGAAGACCAAAGGAAAATCGACAAAGGGATCGAAGCCATCTGATGATAAATCAACATCGAAGCTTTTGAAGGAATGGAGCACATGGACCATAAAGAAAGCTAAAGTCATCACTCATTATGGATTCATACCAATGATTATCATCATCGGTATGAACTCCGAACCCAAACCATCGCTCTCCCAGCTCCTCAGCCCCATTTGAATCGTAATAATCTTTCACTATTTGTCGAATTTCATCAATAATTAGATCGATTTCATATGGAGACATAAATCGCCATTAGGGTTTACTTTTTTGTGTATTTGGGGGTTGTGGTTTACTGAGTTTTTGATTTGTTATGTTACTTATATCTTTCTGTTTCTATTTAGTATAATCGTTCCGAGTTGATTTGCTTTATGGGTTTGTATTGATATCGATTTACATGTGTTAACTTCATAAGATTAGGTTTTGAACTTATGCTATATTGTTGAAAATCAATAGGATTTATGTGTTATTTTAGTATGCTATGAAATTATCAAGTTGGATTTAAGGTACAAATTTTAGCTGATATTGTATTGTACGGTATAATATTCAAACCATAGATTCACTTTGGCAGACTAACTGATTGTCAATCATGAGTTAGGTTTGCCTATGGTACCATATACCATATTCATGTAACACATATCTTTTGTATTGAAGCTTATGCCAACGTTAGCTAAATTGTAGGTTGGTTTGGTTGATCTCGTGGGGTGGATGGAGGAGATCTAAAAAGATAATAATTGGCTAATTACTTAAAGTTAGATAATTATCTTTAGTATTGTTTTCAGATTATTATGTAGTTATTTGAATTTTAAATTAAGGTAGTAGTATTTAAGAAGGATTATCTCTTGTAAGAGTATATATATAAACCCATAGGACTTGTTTTTATACGTATGTTTTATTTTTCGCGATTGTTAGCTTTTATTATTGTTCGTCAATATCAAAATGGTAGCTTTGTTCTTTAGTTTCAGAGCAAGTTAGCAAAGACAAATGTGGTGCAAACTCTTGATTCACTTGTGGTCTGATTTAACATTTTGCCCCTGCTTACTTTAGAAGTCAAACAACTTTTGCATATCGGGTTTTAATTATATTTGTGACGGAGGGAAAAGTGATGTTATGAGGGCTACTGTTCAATGAGTTAGGGTTTTCTTTGACATCCTTTTGGTTGTAGTTATTAGCAATGGTTAGGGTTCCGCCTGGTCTTTTGGTGTATGTGGGTGACAATGATCAGACGTCATTGAACGTCATTGATTCAGTTCCATTCGATCAAACATGGGAAGAGGGTGAGGTTGTTAATGGAAATGAGAGGTGTGTATGAAAGGAGTTGAAACAAGATTTCTATTGTGCTTTTGTCCATGTAATGGAAATTATCTATTTAGTTTTATAACCATAAATGGAACTATGACTTTGAGACATTGATTATATATATTTGAAAGGTCTATTAAACGTCTTGTGGGACACAGGAAAGATTTGTCAATTTCTCTCTTCTCAGACAAGCTAATAGCTTGTGTTATGAGTAGATTCTAAAGAGTACAAACTTTTTGTTTGTTTTAGTTGAATAGTTGAAACCCGTCTTCATATTTCTCATGATGATTTAGTGCTGTATCAATTATATATTAATAAGTCTTGGTCTTCTTTTTCTCTCTGGTCTTGTAATTTTTTGCAGAAAAAGCATTCTTGTGTTGCGGAAAGTTATCCGCATGCTACTTTTGCATGAAAAAGATCACTTAGAATAATTGAGGTGGAACACAGTTGGGATAATGACTAGCAACCGTTATAGGAAATCCATCTTCAGCTCTCTCCTTAATATATACAAATTATATTGTAGATTAACGAATAAGATAATAATAATAATATATTAAGTGAATTTAAAAAAGTTAATTTTTACACATGGCAATATGGCATAAACTGTAAGGAAAAGTTCTTACCCAAGACCAAACGGGCTGTGGTCGAATAGTATTAATGTGTAGTAAATGTGTCTTTTCTTAAGTAGATAAGAGTTTTTTAAATTTCATGGTGTAGATTTATGATTAGGATTAATGGATTAGTGAGTTTATCGTTCTAAAAAACATATATAACTTGCAAACACCTCCGTGTTCATTGACAACAACATACAACCAAATTCAGTCTTGAGCCTTTTAAGCTTGCTGGATGCAACTGTCATAATTAAAGCTTAATTGCTCTTGTAAGTTGTAACTTGCATTTGTTTACACTTGAATTTCAATCTACTCTAATCAATAATCATTACTAATTCCGTTAACAATCAACATTCTAGACATCATAAAGTATGACTTGATTATTTGACGTCGCTTGATAATGTTTTGAAGCCTTAATCATGTTAAAATATTGAAAAGCTAGAAGAGCTGGAACCATTACTGACATAAAATGACAATTCAAAACTTTTTGTTACTAATGGCAGACTAAACTAAACATTTTCTTCGTCATTATGGGGAAAGTATACTAAGAGTGGAGAAAAAGGTCACACATGACACAGAAAGCACCAATTAGGGTTGCTTAATTGGGTGGAGGACCAGAACCCAGCTCCCCACTCAAGCCTGCTGGTGAACTAGTTTACACCCCATCATTGTTTTAGGTAATGCTGTTATCTTTGTCATCATATTGTTTGGATTCCTTCATGAATGTAAGTTAAATGTGTTAATAAACCGTTGAGAATTGATCGAACTGTTGAAATGTGGAAGTCAACTTAAGTCTAAATACAAGTTTTGGTTACATTTTAAAGTCAATAGAAAGTACAGGGGATAGTAATGAAAGTTTGTACATAGTACAGGGATTAATTTTGTTAATCTTGGTGTAATGTTTGTTAAGTGACCGTTAATGAGTTGTTAGGTGATATAAGGAGGTTGTTAGAGCAGATATTGGAATTCATTCTCTTCAATATCATTTCATTCTTGTTCTTGTTCATAGTTTTCTGATCTTTTTCATTGTAATCATTTGTGTTGATTGATTGTGTATCATTGGGATAGTTTTACAACAAGTGGTATCAGAGCCACGGTAGCCTGCAATTCAATTGATCAACTGTAATCCGCAGTTCACTGTCGATTGGTGATTGATTTACGCTGAGCGTAATCAATTATAATCCGGTGTTCATCGTTATTTGATCAACTGAGGTCTCGTTGGCTCGATTCAGTGATACGGAGAAGCAATCGATCTGTAAATCACAGTCAAGTTCAATCGAAGAAGACGATGGGTTCGACAAAGTTCGAAATCGAAAAGTTCGATGGTAAAAACGATTTCAGTCTGTGGCGTGTAAAGATGCGCGCATTACTGGTACATCAAGGCCTTGCAGATGCCTTGAAAGGGGGAAATCCAGAGATACCAGAAGGATCAACAGAAGAACAGATCCGAGTGATTACAAGTAAATGGACTGAGATGGGAGTGAAAGCACACAGTGCAATCATCCTCAGTCTTGGTGATCGAGTTCTAAGGGAGGTGTCAAAAGAAACCACAGCAGCAGGAATATGGTTGAAATTGGAGTCATTGTACATGACTAAAAGCCTTGCAAATAGACTGTATCTAAAGAAACGTCTCTACACATTTCACATGACCTCAGGTAAGAGTTTAGAAGATCATACAGATGATTTTAACAAACTTATTCTGGATTTAGAGAATATAGAAGTAAAATTAGAGGATGAGGATCAAGCAATCATATTCTTGACCTCATTACCTCATCACTATGAGCATTTTGTAGATACGTTGTTATATGGTAGAGATACCTTAACAATGGAAGAAGTTCTATCTGCTCTAAATTCAAAAGAACTTAAAAGGAGGTCTGATTTAAGAGATGATGGTGGAGAGGGTTTGGTTGTAAGGGGTAGACCAGATCATAGAGATTTCAAGAACAGTAAACATAGAGGACAGTCTAGATCAAAATCTAAGTCTAAAAGAAGATGTTTTGTGTGCCAATCTGAAAAACATTTTAAGAAAGACTGTCCTGAGTGGAAAAAGAGAAGAAATGAAGCAAGTAGTTCTAAACATGCTAGCAATTACACACAGTCTGATGATGGTTCTGAAGGATATGACAGTTCAGATGTTCTAATGGTTACTAAGGGTGAAATAACTGAGGGCTGGGTATTAGACTCAGGTTGCTCATTTCATATGACACATGTTAAGGGGGTGTTTAGTAACTTGCAGACTGGGCAGATGGGAAGTGTGAAATTGGGTGATGATAGAGCATGTGAAGTTAGTGGGATTGGCAATGTTAAGTTCAAGTTAAACAATGGAACTGAGCTTGATTTACAAGGGGTGAGATGGGTTCCTGAATTAAAGAGAAGTCTGATCTCAATGGGTACTTTTGAGAAGGAGGGTATGCATGTAAGTTTGAAGAGTGGGAAGGCTAAGGTCATAAATGGGTCCATTGTTGTTCTTACTGGTACAAGAAAGGACAATAACATTTATATGTTGGATGGATATGTGAAGAGTAAATCTGAATGTGGGAATGTAGATGTTGCAGAAGGAAGTCCTAATGTAACAGCTGCATTATGGCACAAGAGGTTAGGTCACATTAGTCAACAGGGTTTGAATGAACTTTTCAAACAAGGAGTGTTGACTGGTCTAACAAGTTGTGACATAGGATTTTGTGATGCTTGTGTAATGGGAAAGGCTCACAAGGTCAAGTTCAGTAAGGGAGCACACACAACTAAAGGGGTGCTGGACTATGTTCATTCAGACTTATGGGGGCCTGCCAGAACAGCTTCATTGGGAGGAGCATACTATTTTCTGTCCATAATAGATGATTTTTCAAGGAGGGTATGGGTGTATACCTTAAAAGGGAAACATGAGGTATTTGAAAAGTTCAAAGAGTGGAAAACACTTGTGGAAAACCAGACTGATAGAAAGATCAAAAAGTTAAGGACTGATAATGGGTTAGAATTTTGCAGTGGTGAGTTTAATGAATACTGCAAAAGGCATGGTATTGCAAGGCACCATTCAATACCCTATACACCTCAGCAAAACGGTTTAGTAGAGAGGATGAACCGGACTCTGCTAGACAAGGTGAGGTGTATGCTTGTGAATTCGGGACTGCCAAAGTCTTTTTGGGCTGAGGCAGTCACAACAGCTGCATACATAGTCAACAGGTCACCTAGTGCAGCATTAAACAAGTTAACCCCTATGGAAGTTTGGTCAGGAAGAAAGCTAGACTACTCTGATCTAAAGGTATTTGGGTCATTGACTTATGCTCAGGTTGATCAAGGAAAGTTGGAACCAAGGGCATTGAGATGTGTGTTTCTTGGTTACACTGAGGGGGTAAAAGGCTGCAGATTGTGGAGATTGGACAATCACAAAGTAATTACAAGTAGGAACATAACTTGTAATGAAAGTGTAATGTACAAAGACTTATTAGCAAATGGTGAGCTTAAAGACAAGTCTAGTGTGATTAACAGTGGAACCACACAAGTTGAGGTGGAGTTACCAAGTGACACAGTCAGAGAAGAAGATGGAATGACTGAGGCAAGTTCATCACAGGAGAGTCCTGCACCAAGCCTAGCAAGGAATAGGCCAAGAAGGACTGTGGTTAAACCATTGAGGTTTAGAGAAGGAGAAAATATGTCAGCAGTGGCTTTTATGGCTGCTGAGATTGAAAATTCTTTTGAGCCTATTAGTTATGAAGAAGCAGTTGCATGTCATGAAAAGAACAGGTGGAGAGAAGCTATGAAAGATGAAATGGACTCATTAATGAAAAATAAAACATGGCAACTAGTTGACAAACCAGCAGACAAGAAGTTAGTGAAGTGTAAGTGGTTGTTTAAAATCAAGGATGGTGTAGATGGGGAGAAACCTAGGTATAAAGCTAGGTTGGTGGCTAAGGGGTTTACTCAACAAGCTGGTGTTGACTACACAGAGATATTTTCTCCTGTAGTCAAACACACCTCCATCAGATTAATGTTGTCTATTGTTGCAACTCAAGATCTGGAATTGGAACAATTGGATGTGAAAACAGCTTTTTTACATGGGTTTCTTGATGAGCAGATTTACATGGAACAGCCAAAGGGTTTTATTGAATCAGGGAAGGAAGACAAGGTCTGTTGGTTAAAAAGGTCGCTGTATGGTCTAAAGCAGTCACCTAGGCAGTGGAACAAAAGATTTGATGACTATGTTGTTGCTCAGGGGTTCAACAGAAGTGGATATGACAATTGTGTCTATTTTAAAGAGTATGAGATGGACAAATATATCTACTTGCTGTTATATGTAGATGATATGTTGTTAGCCTGTAAAGACAAAGGTCAAATTGAGTGGGCTAAACAGTTATTAATGAAGGAATTTGATATGAAGCAGCTGGGAAATGCCAAGAAGATAATAGGCATGGAAATTACAAGAAACAGGCTTGAAAGACAGTTAAAACTGACCCAAGGTAAATATCTTGACAAAGTGTTATCTTTGTTTGGTATGCAAAACTGTAAAACTGTGAAAACACCATTGGCTCCACATTTTAAGCTGTCAAATGATGATTCTCCTAAAGATGAAGATGAGAGATCATATATGTCAAATATACCTTATGCAAATGCTGTGGGTAGTTTGATGTATCTGATGGTGTCAACTAGACCAGATATTGGTTACAGTGTAAGTGTGGTGAGTAGGTACTTGGCTGATCCTGGAAAGAACCATTGGGCTGCTGTCAAATGGATACTTAGGTATTTAGCTGGTACAAAGGAGTATGGTTTGGTGTATGGTGATAACAGTTGTAAAGGACAAGTGATAGAGGGTTTTGCTGATTCAGATTTTGCTAAAGATCTGGATAAGGGAAGGTCAGTGACTGGATATGCTTTCATGGTCTTAGGTAACCTGGTTAGCTGGAAAGCAAGGTTGCAAAGTGTTGTAGCTTTATCTACAACAGAAGCTGAATACATAGCTTTGACAGAAGCTATGAAGGAGGCATTGTGGTTGACCAGGTTTACTGCAGAATTGGGAATTAAAATTGAGGAATCATTGGTATATTGTGATAATCAGGGAGCTGTGCAACTTGCTAAGAATAGTATGTTTCATGAGAAGACTAAACACATAAGAGTGAAATATCATTTTATCAGGGAGGTTGTTAGTTCTAAAGAAGCTCAAGTGGTTCAGATTAGTACCAATGATAATCCTGCTGATATGTTTACCAAAGTGCTTCCATGTTCAAAGTTTGATTATTGTGTGGAGGCTTTGGGAATTGGATAATGCAGTGAAGGTGATTAAGTTGCTTCCAAGGTGGAGATTGTTGAAATGTGGAAGTCAACTTAAGTCTAAATACAAGTTTTGGTTACATTTTAAAGTCAATAGAAAGTACAGGGGATAGTAATGAAAGTTTGTACATAGTACAGGGATTAATTTTGTTAATCTTGGTGTAATGTTTGTTAAGTGACCGTTAATGAGTTGTTAGGTGATATAAGGAGGTTGTTAGAGCAGATATTGGAATTCATTCTCTTCAATATCATTTCATTCTTGTTCTTGTTCATAGTTTTCTGATCTTTTTCATTGTAATCATTTGTGTTGATTGATTGTGTATCATTGGGATAGTTTTACAACACGAACAGTCCAGAACGAACCAAATCAACCCGGTTGAGATTGATGCAGGGTTCAGCTCATGGTTTGGTTTTAACAGTTTGATTGAGCGTTTGGAAAACTTGGTACTGGGCTCTAAAACACTTATTTTACATTTTTGTAATACACAGTTATGTAAATGTGTTGTATGAATTTATCATTTTTATCTTCCTAAGAATATTAATACAAACTAACACCTTTAGAAAAAAAAATGGGTTCAAACAACAAAACCACCAAAATTGGCCTAGCTTGTTTACCTGCATAAACCGGCTGGTTTGGCTTGTCTTTTTCTGAAATCGTAGTTAGAGCATAACTTTATCGAAACTAGATGAACCAAATATGAACTTCCCTAAATTCTAAGTGTGTAAAATGTAAATTAATTCATCGTGAATTTTGAAAGTTGAATCACACTGTTATATGCACCTAATTATGACCTATTGACCTCAAGACAAGCATTTTTCTAGTGGGAAAAAAAAGCATGTTTGGTGACACTGAACGACTAGCAACAACATACTAAAGAGTAAACACTATAACACATGTGACACACAGAGATTTGGACCACATCAAAGAAAATGTTGCAGGATTAGCCAATCACAGAGCAAAGTAGAATGTTTATTTTCACAATCTCACCTTCATTAGACAAAGCATGTATGAATTATCAAAAGAAACTGTCAGTGTCATGGTAGTACGTCATCAAAGTGAAATCTGTATAATCACCTGTTCATCGTGTAACTTTTTCTAATTGTTGCTTGACTCATCTCCAGGTGAATCCGGTCAATTGTTATGTTATAAAACACCTTATCGTTACGTGATCTCAATATGAACTTAAGTGTTGCCGTTCAAAAAAAAAAAAAATACTACATGTCGAGTCAATAACAAAACATTTATACTTATCACGGATTACAAAAGCCCAAAAAACATTCAAAATATTAAAAACAACTTGTGAATATGTTCATAAAATTGTCATAAGCAACAAAGTAAAATCAAACCTATGATATATTCCAACCATGACTAACTTCATCATTGACCATTTTACAAACTACATTCTAAAACATCATATATTATCACTAGACTAAATCCAGACACCATGTCAAAGAGAAACAACCAATGAACCAAAAACATCAAACTTAATGATTGTGCGGTGGCGTCGGTGGAGGCTTGCATTGGTAGCACTTTGCGAATAGACCGAAGGTGTCAACTTGTTTGATGAAGTTGGTCATGCTAGCCCACCCACCGAACCCAAACCCGACCACGAAAACCCAAACCACAACGAATATGTTGAATATGTACATCGCGGTCCAGCTTGGCATAAAGAATGGTGGCTTCTCCGCCGCGTTCTGCAAGCAACGAGTTTGACAATATTAAGGTGAGACTGAGACTGTAACATCAAAGGTTAGGTTTGTTTTGTTGGTGAGTGGGTCAGTTAATGTCAAAGGAGTACAATAATAGCAAGTCAGTGTGACTGATGCATCTAAGCTTATAATTCAATGATAATGAAATGTGACCAAACTTTGTAATTTACCATACTCTGCACCTTCATTTTAAAGTTATAAATGCATTTCGTTATCTAATAACGCAACGTGTGATGGTGAAGCGCTTGAATTATTTGGGGATTTATGTTCATATCTATCACGTTGAAACATGTTTAGTACGGATTGAAAGGGCTGGGCCGGCCTGACAGGCAAAAAAATTGTGTCTTTTAAAAGAAAATATTATTACAATAAGTCTTAAAATATAATAATTAGGATGTTGTATACTTGTATCCATCAAAAAGAGTCTGTGGGTGACCTTTGATCCATTAACATGTTTACCTTTTATATTTTTTAATTGACCACTTTGATATAAGACACATCCAAGATATAAAAAAAAATTCACAAGTATATGGGTCTAAACTACCTAATCTTCAGGCTTCTTAGTTTACTGTTGTCAGAAATAAAGATTACCTGACGGGCAGAAGCCTTTCGATAGGTGAGCATATGGGCTAGAGCCGGTATGATGTAGACAGTGAAGCTAACCAACAGAGCGCCAACAGCCGAGTTAATCGGACCAAAAAACGGGAAGATGATGGCTAGGAACCAGATTGGTATCACAACGGGCAGCCTAGCTAATGCCCGTAAACATATGCTCTTTGTATCATGCATCCCCACAACTTTCTCCCACACAAAATACAGAGGAGTACACGCGAAGCCAAATGTTATAAACTGCAAAAAGAAATAATAACACACCCAAAGTGCTCAATACACAGATCAAAAACTTTAGTAAGTTAATTAACTGTTTTAAAGATTGAACCTGATGGATTAGCATGAGGATAACAGCTGCATCACGAAAGCGAGTTTTTGGCAGAAGGGAAAAGGCGTTGGAATGAGTTAAAAGCTGGTCACCAAAGGCCCAATACATTGCAGCAGCTGATGGGAGTGTTAATGTGAATACGTATAATGTAGCAAACAGATAGATGTATTTAAACTTCCTTGGCTTCCACATCGCGTGCATTATTTCACTGCAATAAACATGTAAATCAAATCATTTTAAAACCTCAACTAACAGCAAAAGGTTATGATTCAACTAGGGAGTGATTCACTAACACTGTGACCGCGTGTCCACCAAAAGTGTAGAGTATGTTTGTGGCTCCAGTGAAGTACAAAACGAGCTTCTTGGGACCAGAATGAACCACACCTTCAACCTTGCCATGAACCAAAGCTGCAATGGCTAGGTACCACGCGGTGTAGGTGGTCATGCCGAGCCCGAGAAAAGACCAAATTCTGTAGTTGTGGAAAGAGGGTATGAAGACAGTAGTAGCACAACAAGCTCCAAATATGTATGTCCATGTCCTCTTGTCCAAATGATCATTTATGTAGTATATATTGCTACATATATGATGTATCACGATACATATATCATCAAATTCTGATTAATATCATAACTGATGGAATGTTTTAGAATATAATTTGGATGATGGTCAAAGATAAGCTTACCTTGCACAAGCTATGAGCTGTATGACAGAGCCAAAGAGAAGGAAGGTGCAGTTAAAGGCTAACCCCACAGCCTTCCAGTGTGGGCCTAAAAGACCATCTAGCACTTCAAACCACTGCATCAAACTAGTGTACATAAGTATGTATGGCATGCATATGTCAAAGGAAAATTCATCATGTGGGACATATGGGAGCATGTATGATGTATCACATGCATCAGATGATGTTTTAGCTTGATGCATTTGTCTAGAACTGAAGTACAACTGTAAAAGCACATGGTACAAATGTACAATATGCCATAGAAACTGATGGATTTGGTAATTAACCACACAAAAGAACAAACTTTATGTTCTCTATAATGCTTGATTATTTCCAAATCATTATAAATTCAATTGGAAGCAATTAGCTCTGTAAAAACAAATCATCTTGCTTCTACTGGTTTACATAGAAGACAACACTGCATAATCAGATACTAATTTTTTTTTTTTAACTGATGAAATTATTAAACAGTAAAAAAGATTGAAGTTTAACCTGAATAACATGGTTCTTGAAGCTGACATTCTCTTTCTCCTTTCTAGCTCTATACTCCACATAGAGAACACTGATGAGATAAGCAGTCCAACTTCCAAGAATACCATAAAACACTTGTAAAATGACTCCTGAAAGCATACCCAATTGAGAGAAAGAGTATGGCAAAGTTAAGAGCACTTGAGCCACCTGAAATCCCAAATTAAAATACAAAAAAGATTAAATTTTTTGTAGAATTAGAGTTACAAAGTCTAGTGGGTATTTTGGTAAATTACCTGGTTTGAAGCACAACTAAACCAAGCATCGTAAGCAGAACCACCATGCCAAAGAAAGTTCTTGAAGCCAGACATTGACTGATCTACCCCTGCCTCTTCTTCTCCATGTTCTTGCTCATTTGCACGCTTCATTTCACCTGCAACTATGGCTTCCTCAGCTTGCTTGTTTGGAACCATTTTTCCTCTGTTCTCTCACTTCAACAACAATCTCTCACTTACAAAGGATATCTGAAACTGAACACACAACACACTATTAAAATAGCAGAAAAAGCCTCCACCTTTGCCTTTAATTTGGTTTGGTGGCAGGAATTATGTGAATCAATGCAACCAAATAATAAAATAAATAAATAAATAAAAACGAACAACACGCACAGATCATAGATGGCCGCTTACACACATGTACACACACCCTAAAAATCTTGAAAAAAAAGTTGGATTTTTGGCATTAAATTGAGGAGGGTCATGCAAAACAACCTGCAACAAATGTTCTTTACATTTATTCAAAAAATAATAATAATAATATTATTATTACTCTGAATCGGTGCTGATGATTATTGCAGCTTCCCAAGATTGACAGACCTTTAACCACAGTAAACACGCAATATAATCCCCAATAAAATGAAAAAAAATCGAAAATTATCAAGAACCCATTTTGTAGCATGAGAGATTAACCTTATGGGTGCTTGATAAATTCAAAGATTTCTTGAAGTTGATGATGAAATTAGCGATGAAAGAGACATACCAACTAGAGAAGAGAAATTTGATTCTTGATTGCTTTCTCTCTCTAGAATTATTGGGAATTGTTGAAGAAGGTGAGGGAAAGAGGAGGAGCCATTGATGAAGCTTTAAAGAGGGAAATGTGAGTGGCCTTTTGCAGGGGAGAAAAGCGATTAATTTTGGCTGATGATCTGCTCTGTTTCGTGTTTATTTGTCTGTAAAATTTCTGTTATTATGGCTGCTTACAGACAGAATCTTGTACAGTTGTTAATGTTAGTATAAAAAATCTTTTCTCTTTTCACTTCTTTTTTGGTGCAAATGAAACTGACGTTACATGAGTTTTAATCTGTTCGTCCAACAAAATTAAAATAAAAGGTTGCCTTTTTTTTCTTATACTTTTTCTTTCGAAAGTTAAATTTTAGTTGTTATTTTATGCATTAACAATCATTTATTTGTTTACTAGTTTTGTAACGTGCATATTATTTGTATTAAATAAAGGGTCCTAATGGGGACACCGCATGGGTTTTTGGGTGTGGGCCGGTTCAAACGGCCACGGTTAGGTCTTGCGGTCACATTTTGGAACCTAACCGTGACCGCATGGACTTGCTTTCACGGTTTGGGGTGTTTGTCCCCGTGACAGCATGGTCTTGCATTCACGGTTCGGGGTGGTAGTCCCCGTGACCTCCTGACAACAAAACGACAAAATGACAAAATGGGCTGTAAAAGTTGAAAAGCGGTCACCAAACCGTCACGTGGAGGCCAAACCGTGACCTCTAGGGTGCACGGTCTCGGTTTAAGGTACGACGTAGACGTGATTTTGACAAAAGGCCGGGATTCCCGGCACAAACCGTAACTTGGAGGCCAAACCGTGACGGTTTGTGCCCCAGAATTTCACCTTATATACATTTCACCTTCGAACAATCGGCATATCCATTTCCAAACTAAAAATTCGCAATTTCATAATCCACACTCGAGATTTTTCAGCCTTCGTCATTCCAAAAACGCATTAATTCGAAAACAATGTCGGGTTCGGGAGATCATTATCAAAAGCCGAAGCTTCCAGATTTGAATGTCATGACCTCGGTGATTCTGCTCTTGGGCTCGCAATCTCAAGCTTTTTCTTCTTGACTTACCCCGATATCGACGCTGGTAAACTCTCTGAACTCCGTGCGCGCAATGTTAGTGGTGAAAAACTCGCTTGGGTTGCAGTTCGCCTCGGGCTTTACAAGTACATCCGTCACAACAAAGCTGATGTTCTTAGTGATAAGGTATTACATTATCAAGTCTACTGATATTCATGCCAATTATACATTCTGTGTTGCTATTAGATTTGGGGTTTTTTTGGTGTTTGAGGAGTGCATACTATTTGAATTGAGTTTACTATTAGCCTATTAGGCGTACCGATTATACGTCATGCATTGCTATTGAATTTGGGGGTGGTGTTTTGATTTTGTTAGGTTTGGGAGTTTCTTATTGCGGTTGAGGAAGAAGAAGGCATAGTTGTGCACGGTGGAAGAAGGAAACCGACCCTGCATAACCAGTTTTCCAAAGAATCTGCGCTGCGTTTTGTCTCCAGAAAGATTAAAGTCAACGCGTTCTGAATCAAGATTAAAGATAACAGATTACAAAGACTAATTAAGCAGATTAGAAAAAAAAAGATGAACTGAATCGCACGTTTGTTAATGATTAAAACCATAAAATAGTGTTTGTTAATGATTTTAAAAGTATATAAACCTGAGGATAAATCGGTGCACCACCATATGCAACAGCAACTTTCACACCAGTTTCATAGCAGAATTTCTTAGCTTCTTCAAATATCTAACGAAATAATACAGATCATAAGAACAATAGTTATATTATATATTCACGAAAAGATAGAAATGATGTGACGGTGAAACTAGTAATCGATAATCAATCAAACTCCGATCGAACGGTGTTTCTCGCCTTTTCATTCTCAAGTTTACAGTGATAAAATTACGAAAATAAAAATAAATGTTTAATGCTTAAGGAAGATACACGAAATCAAACTCCGATCGAACGGTGTTTCCCGCGTTTTCATTCTCAAGTTTACAGTGATAAAATTACGGAAATAAAAATAAATGTTTAATCTTTAAGGAAGATACACGAAATAAAAATAAATATTTAATGCTTAAAAGAATAGAAAAAAATAAAAGCAATATGTCACGGTTTGGCCAAACCGTGACATATAGGGCGCGTAATTACATACCCAATCATTGACCCCAGATCTAACTGTCACGGGTAGGGTAAACCGTGACAGCTAGATGTCACACCTGACCTAGCGGTCACGGGGAGACCTAACCGTGACAGCTTGGGTCGGTTTTCTCCAGGAAAAGCACGGTGCGCCTAAAATTTCCGTAAATAAATAAGATATTAAATAGAAAAAGCTTCAAAAAATAGTAAGCAAGCTTTAATATCATTGTAATTATGTTACTCATATTTTTATATGTTTTAATCAAGTCATTAAAGTTTTAAAAATGTTTTAATTGGATCACTAATACTTTTATTTGTTCTAATCACGTCATTAAAATTTTAGTAGTGTTATAATCAGGTCATTTATATTTTTTAGATTGTTTTAAATAATTCATAATTTTTTTAATTAATTTAGTTTTTCTATAAATATTGTTAATTTTTTAAAATACTTTAATTTATTTTCATTTTTTGCAACTTATGAATGACTTAATTAGAACAATCCTAAAATTTTAGTGATCAGATTGGGATAAAAATTTTATAAGTGACTTAATTGAAACAAAAAACTTTACGAGTGACATTATTAGAACAATATTAAAACTTAATTACTATTTCACAAAGTTATCCCTATTAAATAAATTAACATTTATTAATTATAAAATAATATTTTAATATAAGATATAAATGAAAATTTGAAATTACGTATTATTAAAGAATATAAGTAACAATGATAACAACTTTTTTAACTTTCTTATTAAACATTTTTTATTTTAATCAGCAAAATATTTGTTCAAAACAAATCTTTCATTTTAATAATCTCATTATTATAACTCTTAAACTAGTTATTTTTGTTATATAAAAATTTTACTTTTTAAAAACATCAATTTTAAAATATTTCATGTGTTTGAAAAAGTTTGATATTTTGTAAAAATTTATTTCTTTAAAAATAACATGAGTTAAAAGATATTTTTCTTAATTTATTAAAAACCTATTTGAAATCTAAAAAAATTAAATAATATTATTAGTAATTAATGTAAGTATTTAATAAGACAGAGAAGTGAGAATTTTTTTATAAAAATAAATGTGATGTTGTCACTTATTCTCCCTAGTTGTTTTTTTATTAAAGTATATATGAAGATAATTTTTAGAGTCTAATTTTTAAAATGTGTGGTTTCACAACTTTGAAAATAAAATTATACATATCTGATAACTAAAATTACTTAACTATGGAATGTGTACTAACCTAAAATCATTTTTTGATTTTTTTGAAAATGGATCTTAGGTTTTACTAAAATCTAGTCGTGTTTAGACGTAGTTAATTTTAAATAGAGCACTCACATGATATATTTTTGTATATTAGTTTAAGGGTAAACAAACAAAACTAATAACCAAAAAAAAAACTGAAACCGACCGTAAATCAAACATAAAATAACCAAAAGACTAAAGTGACTGGTTATAGTAAAGATAGGGTCAAAACCAAACCATTCAGTTAAGGTTTGGGTTCTCCCTTCTTTCATAACCAAAATAACCAAAGCCGAACCGATAGCTTATATATTCATGTATTTTAAATAATTTTCATGTATTTCCATTTATTTTCATGTATTTGTATCTTTGGAACATATTCAAGATGCTTCAAAACAATAGAACCAAGCTTAATAACCAAACTTACAGCTTCAAAATAAACACACAGATAGTAACCAAATCCAACCAATAACGAATCTTTCAGTCATTTGAATTCCAATAACTGGAACATCAAGACTTGCATCCTCATGCATTAATAAATGCTCATCGCGTCTTATTTGTTGAAAGAAATTTTTTTAATATTATAAATGATAGTAGTGCAAAAGTAACCATTGTATTATTTTCATGTCAAGTTTGTCTTGCTTTTCAAGTTGTATCATAAGTTAGTAAATTATTTGCGATATTTAAACAACATGTAAAGAAGAGGAAGGGAAGAGTAAGGGGCGTTTGGAATTGGAATTTGAATTGTAATTGGAATTTGAATTGTAATTCAAAGAAATTACATTTGGAATTCAATATTTTCCAAATGATTTGGAATTCAAAGGAATTGAAATCTATAAAGGGAATTTAAATTCTAAATGCATTTCCGGTGCCAATACATTATAAAGGAATTGGAATTTATCACCCGTTGCAAACCGTCACCACCTCAATGACCACCGATCATCACCGCTACATGCCACCGACCTCCTCCACCGTCACCGTCGACAATCGACCGCGATCACCAACCGCGCCCGTTGCCGAAAACCGACCGCCGTCGCCGATCGACCGCGACCAACTGATAACACCCGTCGTCGAGACAAGGTTCAGCAACGACGGTCCGTGACAATCGACGATTAGGGGTGGCGTTGGTCGGCGTCGGTGAGGGTCGGTGGGCGGCGGTGACGGCAATTGGGGTCAGCGGTGGTCGGGGTCGGCATTCGGTGGCGGACGACGGCGGTCGGCGGCGGCCGGTGACGGACGGTGGCGGTCGACAGACGACGACCGTGGTCAGTGATCGGGGGCGGGCAGCGGCGTCGGCGATCGGGGGCGTCACAGTCAGTTGGCGGTGGGCGGGGTGTAGGCGGCGTTCGGCGGTTAGGGGCGGCGGGGGTTAGGGTTGGCGGGGGGCGTCGGCGGTCGGGGTCGTTGGTAGTGTTGGTCGGCGGTGAGCGGGGTGGTAGATGGCGGTTAGTGGTGGAGGCAAAAGTCGGTGGAATTTGAAATCCTTCAATATTTGGAAGGATTTTGAAATTCTTTATTTAAGGAATTTGAGGGAATTAATTCCAATCCCAATTCCAATTCCTTTTTCAACCAAACACGTGAAAAATAGAATTCAAATTTCAATTCCAACGAATTCCTACCAACCAAACACAATGACCAATGGAATTCAGATTTCAATTCAATTGAATTCCATTGAATTCCCGCATACCAAACGCCCCCTAAGAGTTTGATAGCTTGTGAAACGATTTCTATGTTTTTTTTTCATGATGTATCACTACTTTTAATAGAAAAAAAGTTAGACTTTAATTCTCAAAAGAAATGTTTGTGAGTTTTAAATTTTTAAACAAGACGCGCGTCTTTAATTTTTGGTGAGTTATGAATTATTCTTAGAGCATCCTAGGGTTCTTATTCAATAACTTTTTACTATAAAAATGTCGTTCACATTTTAGTGGAAAACTTCTTTAAGACAAAAGCTTAAAAATTAACTAGTGAAATTAATGTCAACTTTAATATTAAATTTTATAGAATTGATGTTTTAACATCCTCTATTTGATATTTTTATTTAACTCGGGCGAAATAACCTATTCAGTATATTCAATAAATAAATAAACAAACAAATATCTTAAATTCTATTATCAGTTGTCAAGACGATTAAAACGTGCAATCAATAAGTACGTATATCATTAACAATTAACAATTACTTACATTTCGAAACTAACTCCTTGCACATGTATAGAATGATGAAGAGACTAAAATAAATAAGAAGTTTATGGTAAAATACACAAGATATGAATGACAAACAACTTAAATTTTATAGTAATGTGCAAAAAACCAAAAAAATCAACGCAACCGAACTGAAAATATCGAAAACATAAGGAACCAATTTGGTTTGATGGTTTTTTTTAAATCAATTTTTTTTGTTTGATTTCAGTTTTGCTAGTAACAAAAGCCGAAAGTCCCGAACCAAAACCATATAACCAATTTTTTTGTTATTGTATTATGACTTTTCTTTAGAATTTTTTATTATTGTATTTTATGGATTGTAATTAACTTTATTGTCAAGTAATTTATAATAACATATAGATCATTACTAAAGATTAACAAAATAATGTAAATTCAAAGTTTCTATCTCAAACGTAATACTATGGACAATTTTTTTTTTGAAAAAACTTGAAACCCAAATAATAAAACCAAAAAATCTAAAACCGAAGAGAAAACCAAATACCAAAAACCAAAAGTACTAAAACCAAATGGTTTTGAAAACCCATAAACCGAAATATTAGTTTTTGGTTTCGGTAAAACCAAACCAAACCGGTCCATGCACACCTCTAAATTTTATGTACTATCGTGTTGTGAAGTTAAAAGTGAAATACGAAATATATCAACTAATTTTTATATTCTGTATTGTTATGTTAATTTGGTTTGGAAAATAATATTGCAAATGCCCTTTACATTTAACTTATATTAATCATGCGTCATCATATGCATAAACTAGAGAAGGCTGTTTGCAAAACAGTTAAGCTTTTGGTTCACACGTAATAGCATTGCAAGTATGAAAAACGATTTAGTTGTTTAAAAGCATAAGATGCGTATTTGAGACACGTATAATATTACTTTTTTAAGTTTTCCTTTGAGTAAAATCATATTTATTTGTGGGGTTTTCCGAAGACATTTTTTGGGTATCATATTTGAGTGCATTTAGCGGTTAATTTCTTGGCATAGTACGAAATTTAAAATCTTTAGTGACAATTAACTTTTATGATATAAACTTATACTTAATAAATACTTTTAGTGTGTAGTATTAATTTAAGGAAGTCCTTTTATTCGAACAATAGTTATTTAATTCAAAGCAAATACAATAACTATATGTACTAGGTGTTAGAAAAAACCGATTAAATTCTATTTTTTTTTAAATCCGATATTTGGAACCTTAGCCATGAATTTATTTCTTAGAGGGATGAATATGGTTATTAATTTCTCTCTGCATATGCTAAGCATGTTATTTAATTTTCCTAGAACATAGGTCCTTAAACTAGACAGGGATTTTAATATGTGAGATACTTTGTATTTATTTTTTCAAAAAAAAAAAGATACTTTGTATTTATGACTGCCATTACATACCTACATTGGTATGTCTATCAATACTTGTTTGGTCAAATAAGTAAGTTATCGACCATCTTTTAATGTTCCTTTTCTATATAGCGGTTTTAATGTTTAACCTATTAATATTAATCTTATTATTAAGCTGATGAGTATATGAAAGTTTATTAATATGGTATGTGTCTAGCGGTATCAATGTGAGTCAGGTAGTATCAAAATATATATGTGTAAAAGGGTTGCTCCTCGAGTGGAGATTTCAAGTCATATGGTGAGTAACAGGTATAAATTTAAGGGGTATGGCTAGACAGTGCGTGAATTAATCATTTTAAAAATATAACAATGATCATTATTTATTTTATTGCCATTATTACACATTATCTAAATTAAATCATATTTTTCACAAAATAATTTAATCAATCTAAAACTTGCCCACTTAATAAAAACTTTTGACTCTTGAATGAGAGGTTTCAGCTTAAAATAATTATAGTAATTTAGAAGAAATAGTGTAAATTTTCCCTTCAAAAATCTTAAAGATAGATTATTATTTTAAATACTGCCCACTGAATACACATTGTTAAGAATTTTGAATTACGTCTTCTAATGAAAAGACATTGAATATGATTTTAGGTGTGATAACACTAGTAATGTTGTTTGGTAAGTGTGGGAGGGGGCCTCAATCACACTTACCACCAAAATTTTGCACAACTTTTCCACAATTTCATACTCCCCCCACTCTTTGTCTCTTTGACTATTGACTCACACCATCACTACTTCACTACTACATAAACTACTATCCATGTTATTAGAAATTTCCTTTATTATGCCTCTCAAGTAATTAACCCTACTCGTACGTCGGTTCAACTGGTCTAATCACGATTATTTGGCTTAAACAAAAACAATTTTAAAATATTTAACCAAATTGTTATGTGATCGATTTTTTATTTTATCGGTTGGTCCGATCTAGTTCTGAATCAATGGTTAGTAGTCTTGTTTGTTTTTATTAGTTAGTGGTAGTTCTAATGTCTTTTACTATAAGAGTGGTAAGGAAATATTTTGTGATCTCAATAATATATAAACTTGGATGATTGAACATGATTGATACTAATCATACTGGAACCAACAAAACATTAACCATTCAACAAGTTGACTTAAGGGAGGTCACCCTTTGTCCTATATGGAACCTTTCTTTTTAATTTCCATGTTATTTTTATGTTCTTTTGACATAAACAATCAACACAATGAATAACCTTAAACTTTAACTTTAACAAGTCAGGATCCACTAAGTTTGAACTTATCAAAAATCTATTCATAAGTATCAAGGCCAATGTACCATGGGTCGTTTTCCAAACACTATAGAACGTACATTAAGCTTTTTGTCAAGGAAACGTGTATATTGTATTCCTTTTATTTTCAAACAATTATATTTTTTTGTAACTTACGAGATCTTTGCTTGTACCATGGGTCGTTTTCCAAACACTATAGAACGTACATTAAGCTTTTTGTCAAGGAAATGTGTATATTGTATTCCTTTTATTTTCATACAATTATATTTTTTTGTAACTTGCGAGATCTTTGCTTGTACAGACGGGTTGGTTTCGAGCTTCACGAGCTAATTATAATTTGTTAGTATTGAAATATATATATTATCACAAGAGTTTGGAAAGTTAACCAATCATAATTCAAAACAAAGCATGTATTTTGCACATAAAATCATTCAAATACATACTTTTGAAAGATCATATAAAATGTTGTTTCTATTTGCAGAATCCAACATCATTCTTTGATATGAAGAAATTATTTCCACTCATAATGCTCAACACACTCTTCATCATGCCTTGGCTTTGATTAAAGATTGGTATAGGTCACAATTAATTAAGGTACTCACCCATTCATGTCATGATGTGTTTGAAATCCTTCTTTTTTTGTTAAAGTTGTTAATAAACCAAGTTTCTTGAACTTTGTAATTAGTGGAGGACCAAATGATTAAATGATAAGAGAGTAATATTTAAGTAGGGTTTAGGCTAGAATAACCTTTTACTTTTTTAAGACATTTTTTATAAACCTAAACACCACAAATTTTGCACTTGTAAAAAATTTTAACTCTCATTTTTTTACGGAAAACAAATACCATACCACTAAACTATAAGGTAATGAATAATAACCTATTTACTTCGATACAACTCTAACATATATAAAATACTATATTAATCTTATCATCACCTTTAAACTGTTTTATTATTGTTATTAAATATATTATATTTATGCATGCTCTTGATCTAAAGCTTTGTGGACCTTGCTAGGACGAGACAATTTTCTCCTCTATATCATGTTATTTTAATAAGATCTATATGACTATATGTCCCATCCATTCAATTTTTTATTTAAAGATATTAGAGTACTAACGAAGAAAGAAACCTATGTTTTTATAAAAAGAAGGAAAAATAAAATACGTAGTAAATCGAATAAAATCATCATGCATGATATGATTATAAAAAGTTTAATAAGTTTAGAAATATAGATAGATAGATAAATAGAGATATAGTCTTAAAAACCGTGGAATACAACTTTTTTTCTCCTTCTTCAACTCATCAATGCAATATCGGGTACTTTGTTTCTGTCATAGAAATCATACAATTTATAATAATGTATATTTTCTTGACATAATTGTATTGCTAACATTTAAAATGATATACACACCCAAAACATGTTTAATAACGCTATAAGTCTTTAGCAATACAAAAGAATAGATTATATGTGAAGGTTAAAAGCTTCACAAAAAGTTTATTACTGAAGTTCTATGACGAAAATAAACTTCCCATAGATATTATAAACCATATATTTAATCGTTAAAATTTGACCAAATTTAAGATAGATTTATTTTGTATATATGTAACATATGCCAAGTCCCTTTTTACAAAAACTTTACGTCGTAAACCCGTCGCTTGGGTTTTTAGGTTTTACAACATGTAAACAGTTTAAGGTTTAAACTTCAAAGTTTAAACTTTAGGTTTCCCACATTTAACAATGATAAAATCCAATTATGGGTAATGGAATTTGTTTCCCACACTCAACAATGATAATAGGGTCCATAAAATGATGATTAGAAGGAATCCTTAGTTCCCACAAAATAAAGAATATTTGATTAGTTTATTATCTTAGTTAATTAAGTTTAAAAAAAATAATGTATTTATTTTGCCTTTTTCCCCAAATCTTCCCGAACAATCTTATCCTCTAATCATGTTTTCATGAAGGACCAAATATATAAAGCTCACCTTTGGAGTTTCTCATGAACAAGAAAATTTAGTAATTATTCTTTTTTGCTTACACATTTTTAGATAATAAATAATTTTTAAAATACAAATTTCTCTTAATACATGTTAGCATATATATATATACTTTCACTTTAATCGATAATCTTTGAAAAGAAATAACGGCAAAGTTGATATGATAAAAAAATAGGAGGTCATTAACATGGGTACTTAAAACACATATTAGGAAAAATATTTATTTGATAATTCAGCCGCAAAGATAAAAATATATACGTGGAAATTAAATAATATATTTTAGTTATAGAATAAAGTGAATTTTAATTATTTAAAGTAAAGTGACGATATTATGATGATTTGTTTATTATATAACACAAGATTATATATGACCATGACCGATGAATTAAAGTATAAAACCACAAAGCTTAATATATATGGAAAAGAAACTACAAAATACGTACACCTTCTCCATGATCTTGTGATTCTCGTCATTCTTGGTGTTTAAGCATCTAATTCCGAACCTTTTCTTATAGTAGTAATTTTAAAAGATGTAAATATTCATTAAAGTTACTTTTAACAAGTATAATAAAATCAAATTTTTGATACGAAACAATACATAAAAACACACACATACATATAGAAAAAGAATCAAACAAAAAGTGAAAAAATGGCGCTAAGTTTATTATGTAATACGGTTTATTGATTAATAAGATAATTAATACGTTAAGACAATAAGACTCACCTCGAAACTAATGAAACTTGGAAAGATTATATTTTATTTTATTTTATTTATTTATTTATTTATTTATTTATTTATTTATTTATTTATTTATTTATTTATTTATTTATTTATTTATTATTATTATTATTTATTATTATTATTATTATTATTATTATTATTATTATAATTATTATTATTATTATTATCCTATATATTTAAAATGCAATGTGAAAAAATAGTTTTCTTATTGTATTTTTATTTGAGCACAACACCTTTTGAAGTTTACGCTTTGCCCCCTCCTATGTGTGGTTATATGAAGAGTGAAAGAATTTGTTGTGTTTCAAGTGGGTGTTCTGGTGGTGGGCGACGGTGGCGTTTTCACCGCGTCTCAATCTTTGTTGGTAGGGACGGTGATGGTGGCGGTTGCGTTTTCGCCGCCGCCTCTTTATACCCCTCCTTTGTAATAGAGAGAGCGAGTGCCTGGCTGCGACAAAGTCTTTGCGATGATTTCGCCGTCGTTTGTGGTCTTCGTACGGTGGTGGCGAACTTGCGATACTTTACCCGGTGTTGTTGTGGTGGCCCTAATCGCCGCTCTGCCTCCCCTTTGTGGTTGAGGTGGGGTCGTCGTCGTTGGCTATGCCGACATCCCTTCAGGCTCTCTATCTCTCTAACACCCTAATCGCCGCTCTGCCTCCCCTTTGGTGGTAGTTCAACCGTTTTGTGCCCTTCAACCTCTTTAGGGTTTTCGAAGTGGTTGCATGTGGCGATTGTGGTGGTCCAACCATCATTGTTGCCCCCCGCATCTCTGTCTCTCTAATACCCTTTTAAGGTTTTCAAATCTGCGACGTTTCTATCTTGATCAGATGTACACTTTATGCCCAATGTCTATGACGATGGAGCTTCGTTCATCTGAGATGTTTTGTGTTTCTGACTCAATAAAGTGTTTGCTGTATTTTTGTGGATCTTTTTAGTTGTGATGATTTTCCTAAATGATCTTGGTTGCTCTGGCTTGGCAGCCATTTTTGACATGCAGCCGCAACCAAGAATCTGCTCTGAGCCAAGATCTAACTATTACCATCTGGATTGTCTTCTGCTTTGCTTCATGTCTGTATCTTGGTGATGTGATGTTGTTCGATAGGTGAAACTATTACTTGCTTTTGGTGTTTCTGTTGCCTTTGAAATTCTGATGTTGATGATGACGAGCATGTTTGTTCACCTTTGGCTATGATGATGTATCTGAGCCTTTATTCGTCCCGTTTATCACGCGCGCAACGCGCGCCAATGTTAACCACTAGTTATTATTATTTGTAAAAGGTAAAATTTGAAAAAAGTTAAAAATGGTGGGTTTTTATTCACCTTGGATTCGTCCGTTATACCCACGTGACACCTCTGTTTAAACAATTGATTTGCCTTGATTAGAATTAGAAGTTTAGAGTTTTAGAAACTTTGTCTATCCTTACTTGATCTCTCCATAAAAACATATACACATAAATATGCACACACATGATTTTTATTGCCTTTAACCGCTTACAAATTTAAAAGTATATATAGAACAAGAAAAATAAGAAAAATATTATATCTTGTTATAAAGTTTTTATATTGTTACATGATAGATTAATGCTATTTTTACAAGAATAGGATGAGATGGAAAAAAAATTGAACAAACTTTAAAGCTACTTTGATCAGTGATCATTTCGAGAAATGTTATTATGGTTATGGTAGGTATGAGAATCATTAGGGGCTTGCGGTTTGCGTACAAAACAAAGTGGAACCTTTCAAGAGATTTTTCAGTTGCATAAATAGGTTGTATTGGATATATAATTTATATATTTAAGTTTGCAAAGTACTTGATGAAGTTCAATACCTACCACACCTCCTTTTACTTGTAGGGTTGAATACATCATAACCAAGATTGCTTGTTATAGGGATGTTTATATTACTTTGTGTTTTTGCATTTAAGTAGTTGATTTGGTGTTTGGTTAGTCTTTTTTGTCGACTAAGTTCTTTTTTGATGTTTAATGAATTTATTATAATGAGTCTC
Organism: Flaveria linearis; assembly: GCA_024085815.1. Taxonomy (NCBI): domain Eukaryota; kingdom Viridiplantae; phylum Streptophyta; class Magnoliopsida; order Asterales; family Asteraceae; genus Flaveria; species Flaveria linearis. The sequence goes on along the minus strand of CM044006.1, from coordinate 89,796,262 downwards.
TAAGAGTATCATGTTATACGAACCTTATGTCATTCATGAACATGCGGAATTTTGGGTTCGTAAAGAATTAATGTAAAACCTCAAACACCGCTAATGAATTTTGGTCGTTTTAATTATGGATAGTAGAAAATGATTCAACATGGTATAGTATAATATAAATTATATATACATTCTTGGATTTGATTAACACGGCCTCTCCAACCTTGAGCTTAGAGCATCCACGTCGCTGTGGAGATTCGGATGCCACCAATCACAATCACATTATCAATTTCTTTCTCTGATTACACTAACCAAAACTCATCATTTTGGCCTCATCTTAAATTTAAAATATGTTACACCCTTTCTTTTTCATCTTTCCTCCACATCTCTTCTTCATCTAGATGTTATGTGGGATTTGGACATCAAAAAATCAGAAGTGCCCTTAGACGATATGTATACACATCTTGTACTTGTTCTCGTTTTGTGTTACCTTAATTAGCGTCACCACCATTTCCCCTATCTATCATATTGTCTTTCAGCCCATGTTACATTCACGTTATTTTTCAATTTACCAGCCAATAACAATAATATATATTAAGTAAACTTTAAAATAATTATTTACTACACTAGAAAAATATATGATATGATTGATACTGCATAATAAAAAATAATATGAATATACATGTATGAACACGGCACTATTTCAAACATATTTTCTTTTAACCCTACTACCTCATCAACCTAAAAAATCAACTTCATTATCAATTTAATGCATTTCATGATTTATATTATTGCTAGAAAAGAACTCTTATTTTTTAAAAAGTTTATAGATTTATATCATGTGAGAATAGGCTTGTAACATAAATAAAAAAAACATAAATGATTGATAAGCCTTACTTACTCTACTTAAAAGACGATTTTTCACTGTACTATATATAAGTAAGATTGAATAATATTTAAATTAAATGCAATAAAAGACTAACACAAGATACGAATAAACAAAGCGAGACAAAATGAAGTATTTCAAGAACATAAATGATTAGCAAGTATATATAGAGATAAGAAAATGAGATTCTGCAAGGGTTAAATCAGGAAACTTGATAAAATGAGAGTAGGAAAATAGACAAATAAGATTCTCGAGGGGGCATAAAGTGCAAGTTGAAGAAGTCAGAATCAATGCCCCAACATAGCAATTACTATACATCCGTCCACGATTATCATCAATCTTTTGACGGGACACCTTTAGTCCCTTTAAAGTTTCATTCATCATAATAATATCATATACTCCATTTACCAGCTTAAAGTCTTAAACTACTGTTTAAAAGCGGTAAACTATAGTTGGTAAAGTGATGCCCGTGTATGAAACACAATATTCTTTTAAAATAGTTATATAAAAATATATCTTGTATGTTACCTGATATTTTTTATGTATGCATGCAGTACACTACATAGGGAAAAAGTGAGAACACAATATAGAGGGAATGAGAGTTTATGCATATTGTAGCAAGTTTCACATGCTTATAAACATAATTAGCGTCATCTTTACCTAAGATTCGCATAACATGATTTATTGATTTTGCTCTATATGGGAATAATGGATGTGACAATCAACATGGTGGCACTCACATCAAGATCTACTTGATATCTATTTCAAACTTTCTAATATTCTTCTAATTGAAATCATTTTAAGCAATAATTAGAGATACGATTCAAATGTAGAATCTTTATATTTTTTTAAACGATTTTTAACAACTTAAAGTTAAGCAAACTATTTAAGATGCATGTAACTAAACTGGTACTTGGTCGCAAGTCAAAAGCAAGCGGACCAGGCTCGTCTAACATGAACCAAGCTCATCGAGTCATCGACCATGGACTTGCTTTTTCAAAGGTTAGGTTTCCATCCACTTCACACTTAGCACAGTGAAGTGTGGAAAGAAGAGACTTTAATTTAATTAGTGATATATAGTGGATATGAATGAAGACTTTGTCGTTAATACGTTTGAAACTTAAGGAATTGCAATTTACCAACTTGAAAATGATTTTTTTTTTGTATATTAATCAAATAACATAACTAAATCCAAAAATAAAGCAGGTGTGTCCACACAAGACAGATGGGTTAACTGTGGTACTACTTGAGTGTATTAGTTAAGGTTTATTGTAGTAATATTTATCTACTCCAGGTCTCAAGTGAAGCTTGAGTCCAACAGCACTTGCGTGGGAGACATACACCTTTGTCACTAAACTATCGTACACCAGTGGTTGTGTTTGATATAATTAGTAGAAATATATGATTTGATATACAAGTATTTGTAGGTTTACATTAAATGGTAACTTGACTAGATGATTGAACCTTAAAAATCATGGAGACAACATTACAACCGTATGCACCATGGGTGGAAGACAATGATCATGATGTGTATAGTATGACCCTTTTTGGCACATGGTGGAAAAGATACCAATTAGCTATCTTCAAAATGCAATGCGTGTGCGGATTTGATTCGAAGAGAAGGTGTTATCGCCAACAAAAAATAACGAAAGTAAGTCAATTCTATTGAATCTGTGCTATTCGGGTTGTAGGGACCGGCCCACTCGTAAAACTCAATATAAAGAAATGATGGTCATTCTTGTTCGGGTCATGGGTAAAGCATATTTGGATAAATAGAGTGTTCAAATTCACGTCAAACGAGTTGAAGAAGGAAAGCTTCTTTTTTATGATTTTTTTTATATAATTAGGTTTTTAGTTAGGGATAAAATCATGAATATAATAAGTTTTAATATTGTTTTCAGTAAAGTCACTTGTATTTTATTTATAACTATAAAAACCAGGTTCATTATTCTTTCACGTCTATGAATTACTGTTATAATAATTTAAACTGAATAACCTATATGAAACAAAACGCACTTTTTCATGCAGCGTCTTCTTTTCACAATTACCTCCTATGTCTGATTAAATAATAAAAATAATCATCAAAACAATAAAAAGTTTCATATCTCTTTCACTCGGATCCTTGATTTTTATTATTTATAACATTTTGAAAATTTTCACAACGATAGAATAATATTAGAAGTTTAGAACTTAAATGATTTTTGGGTTAGAAAAAGTCATAACTTGATTAATGTTAGGTAGATTATCAAAATCATATATGAAACTATGAAAGTATGAAACAAATAGAAAAGATAAGCTTATTAGCCCATTGTAATGAACGCATACCCAGCCCAGCCCAGCCCAGCCCATCCCAGCCCATTAGATGTGAAATTTGGGTTTTCAGAGGCACATATTCACGTGAAAATCTGTAGAGGGGAGTTTAAACTCTAAAAAGACGGTATTACACGATGAAGCGATTACTGATGTGTTACGATACACGATGAAAACACAGGTAACACTTATTTCCTCAATCTACTACGACATTTAAACATTGTATACTGTTATTTGATGCCAATCATTAATGTGTAATCGTGTATATCATTCCAACAGTATTTCAATTATAGTGTTTTACAGTTGCTCTATTTCTTTTACTATTATCGGAAATCTATAATATTCATTACATGTTTTCTAAATACCATGTGTACGAAATACAGAGTTGCGGTACCATATATGAATCCATTTTCATTTCATAAAGATGGGCATCAAATTATGTGAAGTTACCTTTTTGGCTTTTTCAACTCGATTAGTAGAGAAAGTTCTCTGTTTGACCTGTTATCCAAACCGTTCATTTTCCATCTCTAAACCAAGGTCTTTGCTTTAAAGTCTTCAGTAGTGCAACTCTCTTTCAAGAACAACAGGTTAATGTATCATAGTAATTGGGCAAATTGGAAATAAATAATCCAATCTTTATCAAATTGGCCATTAATAATTCCACCTCAAGTATTTACCAATATTAGTTCAACCTTTTCATCTTTTTGGTTTTATGGTCCCCGTTAAAAAAACCCTAACGGAGTTAACTCGTTATTGGTAAATACTTGAGGTGGGATTATTAATGGCCAATTTGATAAAGATTGGATTATTTATTTCCAATTTGCCAAATAAAAAAACGCCAAGTCACCGAGCCACGTAAGAGAGAGTTAACTCCGTTAGGGTTTTTTTAACGGGGGACCATAAAACCAAAAAGATGAAAAAGGTTGAACCAATATTGGTAAATACTTGAAGTGGGATTATTAATGGCCAATTTGATAAAGATTGGATTATGTATTTCCAATTTGCCTAGTACTTGACATGTATTCTTGTGAACTAACATGTATGAAATCTCTCTCTTCCTCTTCGCATGTATTTTCAGCATAAATCATTTGACTTCATTTTTCTATATTTTTTGTCTAATTGATTGAGACTAGGCTAAACTGTTTACTACAAGTAGGGTGTCATTCGGGGTCGTGTAATCGGGTTCCGGGTTACTTGGGTCGGGTTCTCGGGTTTTTAGACATTAGAAATGAGCCCTAAGACTGAATCAAATATGGAATTTTTAATAAGTATTCGGGTATAATCGTGTCAGGATAATTGGTATCAGGGGCGGTCCATGTGTATGTGGGTGAAGCCAGGGCTTGCGGCCCCCCCAAAAAATACGGCCCCCGTTTTAAAACAAAATAAATTATATGTATGCATTTGGGCAGCGCACATGAGGATTACTTGGGTTGATCGACTAACATGAGAACCAAAAAGATGAATTTGATTGACGCATAAGGCGTTGAGCAACAAAGTTGGTGTAGGGGCATTAGTTGCTTAAAAAAGATGAAGAGTCGAAGGTATCTTCGAATTTCGATAACGCAGATCAACAGATCTGATTGTCGATTGTGTTTTTGGGAGGGAGGAAATAATGATTATGAAGATTAATCATTGGATGAGAGAGAAGTTAAACAACTCTTCAAGGTTAGTTTTTCATTCAGTCGGTATTTTATTTCAACCGAACTTTCGATCGGACCTTATGATTATCCGAGTTGCTTAGTTTCAGTCGGTTGGTTACGTGCTTAGTTCTAATTGGAACTTCACTAACGCTTTTGTTTTACTTTTGCTCAAGACTTCATATTAAAAGTTATAACTTCTGATTTGCTTAATTACTCTTTTTCTGCATGGAATGGTACTTCACCTCTTACTGATTTGGTAATTTTGATACTCTTTTACTATTGTACTTAATTTTCTGTCTAGGTATATGATTTCATAGTATGATATATGTGTTTACTTAATTGTGATTCTAGGTATTTGTTTTAATATTTGACTTCTTATTTGTTTACTTGCTTAGAATTAGGTATTGTTTTACTATTTAGAATTTGGTATATGATTTCATTAATTTATTGAGTGATATGGCTTATAAACGATAGCTGTAAATTTCATTAGAATCGAAAGTGCGAATCTGATGCATTTAAAAGGGCAACAAGCAATTAAACGTGAAGGATTAAATGAATTACTAAAATGATCACTATTAAAGTTCGTAAGCCCGGATATAGGAGGATGATTTGTATCAAGAAGATTTAAAAAGGGCCCCAACTTTTAAATTCGCTTGGGGCCTCTGAAAACGTTGAGCCACCCTGTTGGTATTCGGGTTTAGATGGTATCTAAACAACCAATCAAAGTATCAAACATGTCTAATCAATCCTTGGACCCATGATTGTTAACATATGTAGTTGGTGTTGATGCTATAATTATGTTGTGGATTACTAATATTTGCAAGGAACCAAACAATAAAGCATGATTCGAACAGTATATATCATATAATTGTGTTCATGGCTTGATTTTAGTGCATCATTGGAAGCCCCATGCACTAGACAGTGAAGCATCATTTGAAAAACATTAAAATAAATGTTCTTGAAACCAGTGACGTCGCTATAAAGTTTGATTCAAACGCCTAGAAATTGCAGGATTTTAATAAAAAAAAACGTATTCTGGTCCTTTGGGTGTACCCTAATTGCCAAAACACACACTCAAATACAAACTTAAATATAAAAAATTCGGGTTCAAGTTTGATTTGTAATCAGGTTTGGGTTTTTCAAGTTATGCTTTATTCGTGTTCCACGAAGAGTTTTTCAGGTTAGGTGTTCGGTTCGGTTAAAAACAACACCACTAACTACAAGGGTTATGAGGATTATACCATTTGAACTCTTTATGCTATAATCTTTGCAGTCTTTTAGTTTACTGCATGTAGTTGGGTGATCTGTTTGCTTACCTCCTTGTAAACAGAAGATATATCATATATGTGTTAGTTCTTATAAATCTGACATCAATATGTTATCCTATTTGTATTTCATGTCTTCAGTGTTAAACCTTCATGCTGCCTAATGTATGTATATCTTTTGTGATTAAGTGCCTCCGTTAAGGTGCTACTTACGTGTTTCTATATTATTTCTGCTTTTGATATGTTTTATTTTTGTCACGACATAGAGATTTTCATTAATTATATATTTGAACACAAAACTTACCCTCTAATAGACAAATCCTTTACAAAGTGGGCTAGCCCCGCATTGGCTGATATAACTATTTAATTCGTTTATTTTAAACCTAATAGTTTTACATCTTTACATTTAATCCCTATAGTTTTTCACTTTCAATTTTTTGTCCCCTATATTTTCCATCTTTTAACATTTTTTTCATTTTACATTCCGGTCTAATATTGAGACCAGTTAACACGTAGTAAGGTGCGTGTGTGGTTCAACTTTGTTACGCCTATTTTTCCCTTTAACGGCCTCGTCGCAACGTGCAGGTCCTAAATTAACTTACTTATTGTTTTTAATGTTTTACGTTTTACGAGTGTGGTCAACGTTTTTATATATTCTTTCCATTCGGTTTTATATTTGTCGTTTTATTTTTTTAATACGAGCTTTTTTGGCATTGATAGTCTCTGACAGTGGTGTGACATTAATGTTACTTGGTACGGTTTTAACGCCCCTCGCCGCAGCGTGGGGCGCTTACTACTAGTTTGTAAATTTTCTAATATTTTCATTTATGATGTATGTTATTTTAGAATGGGTCTATTCTCGTATTGTTTTGTGGGAAAGCTAGAAAACAAACTAAGACCAAGTCATGTCACCTAATATCTTTTTAATAACTCATTTATTTTTCTAATTTTACTTTTAAATCTATAAATTTTGATTGTTATAAGACTAGAACTTTAAATCAAGTAAAAAACATTTTTCTTACGTATCCTGGCACTGCTAGAGTGCTACATCATATGCTCTTTGGTATGTCACCTGGCTTGGATTATTTATTGCACCACAATGTTAGTTATGTTAATTTGTTTGCCATAATGGTAGCTCTTTATATTTTGCTCTGTTGCTTCATGTTAAAACGCTGATTCTCCATATCTAAAAACCGGAGTTCAAAAACATTTAGGAGTACATTGTTTTGTTGGATGTTTTATTGGATAGAACAAGTCTTTTCAGCCAATATGGTTGTTGAAAGTTCATGTTCCAAACATCACATCAATTGCTAGCATGTTTCATTTGACTTGTTTTTTAATTATGAGGTGGTTATTATTTCTTGCAAGTCATTACCATGAAGGAGTCCATCACACACCACATATTGCAATCCATATCTAAGTGACAACTTCACTATTGGTGTCACATATTGTAGTCCGGTCTAGTTCCGTCTCCTCGCTGACGTATGTATCAAGAACCGACCGAATAGAAACAGGCAAACGGCCCAGGCGTATTTTCAGGTGATGACGTTGATGGATCTTTAAATATAGATGATGTTCGTGTTTATGTAGCACACTATATTCATAAATCAAACTTTAATGTGTCAAAGGTAATCAAGGCTTGATTGGTGGCTTTTGTGTTATTTTTGATTTATTAAAAAGATAAGAATTTTTGAGCGAGTTGACGTATAGTCCCAATGGATAACCTTAGGTGTGAAATAAAAGGTCTAATTAAAATAATAAAAACCAAACACGCGACCCACAATGCTTCGTTTACGAATATCCATCCACTTCCCACCACATTAATATTGGGTTGTTTTTATTTTAACCAAAAAATATATATTTTATTCTTTTGTTCATATTGATGACATGGCACCGCCCACCCAATTTAATCTGTACACGTGAGCAGAGTTCTAATTATCTGGCGTTGAAGTCACGTGACCGTCTGGACACATGTCGAAAACTGTGGGCTTGGCTTTTGAAACAAGTCACGTGAGGTGGTAAAGTGTATGCTTAGCTGGATTCATTTAATCCAATGGCGGTGGGACACGTTGTCCAATGAAACAGGTGGCAGTAATAAAAGGATAGTGGAGAATGCGTGGGATTGAATCCCGTTCGGTTTTTTAAAAGTAAAAGGCAAATCATCACAGTTGTCTGATTCACATTCTAAAATATTTCATTGTCAAAAAAATAATGTGATTATTTTTACAAAATATGAGCTTTAAAAAAGGTAATTCAGATTTATGTTATTGATAAATTATCAAAGTTTTTAACTAACAATATCTCATTTTAAACTTATATATTTAAATACTAATCAGGTTTAAACCTAAATAGTCTATAAGAAATTCACTTTAAATACTATTCTAACACGTAACTAATATTAACTAGTAATAAAATGTGTTATAATAAAGGTGACATGTGTACAAATTTAAGTAGTATAAACGGATTTTATAAAGTCATTGGGTTTTTAGAAAACTTTCACATGTAGTTATCTCGTTTAAGAATGTTTTAATTTCTTACATGTAATTTAATCTTAGTTTAATTCTATGCATTTATTCTACCATAGGAATTGAACATTGTACCGTTGTCCATATGAAAGAAACTTTTTCAAACACTTTGATAATATTAGGTTAGATGCATTTGGCTAAAATTTCTAACAAAATTTGTTATTAAATGAGAGAAATATTTTTAAAATTTTTTCAAACATTATTGAAAATATAAGTTTATTGTTCTACATAAGGTATACTTAATGAAAAATAACTCTTCTAAAAATAAAAGAAATACATAAGTGACAATTTTTATTAAATTATAGAAAATTTTACGTTTTTTTTTTTTTTTGAAAATTATTAAGAAAATTCAAATCATCAAATACATTTTAACATGTATTTAATTTGATTTTATTAGTTGTGATGTTGTTTTAGGTTTAGTTTTATAGGCCACGAATTTAACCTAACAAAAGAAGGAAGTAGATGTCGACTCATATCTTTAATGCCTTGGTAGGCAAGATATATACCAACCTTATCTTCTTGTATTCTACAGGAAGAGAAAAAAAACAGAAAGTGTTGGTCATAATATTTATAATTATATTACCTTATTTTATTAATTTATAGAATAGAATTTAAAAAGAAAGTTATACAGCTATTGGAACAACATTATATGCTATTGTTATAACAGTTTTACTATATTTTTACACAAAAACAGTATTCAATACTATTTTGAATTTAAAAAAATTATCTAATATTATTAGTAATTAATTTATCTATGTAATAGAAAATAAAACTAGAAAAATTTTGATAAGAAGAATTTGGTGTTAATAAGTGTCACAACTAGTTACTCTTTTCTTAGAGTGGTATGCTTTATGATGCTTTTATCTTTTAAGTTTTTTTTAGTTTATACGGATGAAAACTGTAAATGCAGCCTAATTTAAACAAATAGGGACGAAGAAAACATGACGGCCGTCAAATTTATCATTTGGCCATGGTCATTTTCTTTTTATTTTCGCCGCAAAACACATGGGCAAGTCCGTTTACATTTGCAGTCCCCCAATTTGCCGTCATTGTCAATAACGTGATTTACGGATTCAGTAAATATCTAGATTGTACCCTTTATTTGTGTCCTTTTGCTTGATGTTGAAATGGGAAATTAACCGGTTTACTCTCTTGAATTCGGTTTGAATATCTGAATATGCAAGATTTTGGATGTCTGATATTCTATTTGAAAATAAAATAAGGAATTCGAATACGGGTAGGAACCTGTCCGATATTTGAATAAGAATTCCGATCACTTTTTTCAGTTTTTGATTGATTCGGAATTTAGTTAAAATTTTCATCTTTAATTTTGGGTAAATTATTTATATTTTCTAACGGTAATTTGAATAATTATATTATTTTTATACTATATATTAAAATGCAACTAAAACTACAGTACTTTTTTCAATATACATATCAGCCACCAAAATTTGTTCAATTTGCATATTAACCACATGATTTTGTTAAGTTTTTAATTTATATTTAAGTCATTTAGAATACATTTTGTTTTTCTCTTATACTTCTAAATTATGATATTTTACAAAATATTCGTATTTTATGTGAGATGTTTATTTTCATTATGTTTCATTATACATTTCATTCAAATCAAGTTAGATCAAATATATTATATTTTTAATTTCTATCTGTAGCGATGATGTTTTTCAAATAATGAATATACCGCTAAAAAGTGTTACCTCTTTAGCCAGGTATCAACATTAATTTTGTTTAAAACTGGTTTTGCCAAGAAACACAATGTTGTTATAAGTTACGAGTATAGCGTTACGACGCATTTTGTTTTAACTAGTGTTGCGACGTATTTATTTTTAGATACTTTTCAACATAAATTCTATTAAAAAGCAAGTCAGCGCAAAACGTAACAAAAATCTAGTAGTTTGGTTATAAAGAAAAGAAACTATTTAAATTAAATGCATATATTTTTAGTTGGATCGGATTTATATGATGTATTTAAGTTTATATAAAATTAGGTGTTTAATTACCACAACTAGTACCAAATATTAAATAATACAAACATGAGATAAACATCACACATGTTATAAACGCCAAAAATCATGGCGTTTAAGGCATGAATAAGAAAGAATATAATAATTCCATGCATGAACCATGACGAATGTTCCTCGTTGGGAAACTTCTTGGATCCAAGGTGGAAAACGTGACCCGACCCGTTCAACCAAAAGGTTTGGTGCATTATCCGTTTACGGATAAGCTTACTTTTCTTCTTCTATCTACCATCCAGCTGTACATTTCACTAATTCTCTTTTACAAAATTGACTATTTTTTTTATTTTAATACCAACATTTAAACAAACACCCAAAAATAAAGGACTAAACAATAACGAAACGTTGGAAAATAATATGTTCTTTTCATGATAATATGATTGAGTTGATCCAAATTGTGTCAAAGTAAAACTTTCCTTCAAGATTCGGAGAACCATTTAATAAACATAAAATTAAGGACCTCTATTACCTTTTTAAATAACATGTTTTAATGTAGTTTTGATTTGTTTGAATTTATTAAACGTGTCTATATATTATGGTATAAAATAAAGTGGAGAAGAATGGTGATGCAATGTAATCGGACTTATTTTAAACGGCGTTAGTTTGTAGTAGTTAATCGTTTTTTGTGTCTATTTGAAATCGTTTGTTTTCTGGTTGTTTTATTGTTTGAAATAACGAATGTGATTTACGTGACAGGTTAGTTTGTTGACTTGACCCTCCACATCCATTATTCCAAATAACAAAACAACTTAAAACCAAAATGAATAAATGAGTTACGGTAACAGGTTAACATATGAATACGAACCTTAGTTGTCCCCTTGCACAAAAAATAGATATTTTTCTCATCACAAAAAAAAGAGTAAATTACTATTTTGGTCCCTGTGGTTTGATCACTTTAATCATTTGAGTCCAAAAACGAATTTTCTAACAAATCAAGCCCTATGGTTTGTATTCTATAACTATTTTAGTCCAATACACTAACAGAGTTAGATTTTCCAGTTAGTTTTTAATAAAATAACCAAAATGCCCTTGGACTGAAATGGATTGAAATCGTTCGACCTGATTACTAAATCAGAAGAAGAGAGCGGTGCAACGACAACTACGTTGGTTGAAACCTCACCGGAGCAACACCAGTAATGAAGAAGCCTGGTGATTACTAAATCGATCTGATTACTAAATCAGATCGATGGTGGTTGTGGGTTGTGGCTGTCGTTGCAGATCGACAGCGGGATGAATCACACACCCAAATCGAAATCGATTGTGGCTGTCGTTGCAGATCGACGGTTGCAGATCGACGAACACACCCCCAAATCGGAAATCGGAGCTTTTCGATCACCGGTGGTTCAAAAACCGAGTCACACCCCCAAATCGGAAATCGGAGCTTTTCGATCACCGGTGGTTCAAAAACCGAGTCACACCCCCAAGGATAAAGCTAGATATCGAGTCACACCCCCAATAATCCCCAAGAATCGGCAGTGGTTCAAAGCCGGTTGTTCAAAGAAGGTTGCAGATCGCTGGTGGTTCAAAGTCGGTGGTTCAAAGACGGTTCAAAGCCGGTGGTTCAAAGACGGTTGCAGAATCGGCGGTGGTACAAAATCGAGTCACACCCCCAAGAATCGCCGGTGGTTCAAAGCGGTGGTTCAGAGACGGTTGCAGATCGCCGGTGTGTTAAAAACCCAAAATATTTGCAGACGCTTGTGATATATATATATATATATATATATATATATATATATATATATATATATATATATATATATACATATATACACACACACACACACACACAATATATATATATATGTGTGTGTATATATATATATATATATATATATATATATATATATATATGTATGTATGTATGTATGTATATATATGTATATATATATGTATATATATGTATATATATATATGTATGTATATATATATGTTCCTTCTCTCTCTCTTTTAGTGCCATACCCGAAGCCTCCATGCACCAACTGGAAGTTGTGATCATTGTTGCTATTTCTTGATTAAGTTCTGGTCCATTGTGTACTGTTGATCGGTCGTGACGGATTGCTTTTGATTGCGCTTTACTTCTGCTATAATTCCTTTTTTAGGGGTTGTTCTAGTGGACTCTGTCAGGTAATATAGGGAGCAGGTGTCATTATGCTGCCCCGAGATCATGTTCGGTGACGAGAGGTGCGAATACAAGGAAAAAGGATTTTAAATTAAGAGTGGCATCGTGGAATGTAGGAACCCTAACTAGTAAGTTACTGGAGTTAATTGATGTGCTAAGGAAACGTAGGGTCCAGATAGCGTGTCTCCAGGAGACTAGATGGCGGGGTGAGAGAGCAACAGAGTGCAATAGTTATAAACTATGGTATTCAGGGTCTGACGGAACGAAGAATGGAGTAGGGTTTCTAGTTGCTAAAGAACTCCAAGATAAGGTAGTGGAGGTAAGAAGATACGATGATAGAATTATGCTGTTAAGAATAGTAATAGGGGATGAAGTAGTGGCAGTACTTAGTGCGTATGCTCCACATGTTGGACTAGGGGAAACAGAAAGAAAAAAGTTCTGGGAGAGTTTAGATCACGTTATGGGTGACATACCTAGAGACGAAAAAATATGCATAGGAGGAGATTTTAATGGGCATATCGGTAAGGATAATGACCACTTCCAGTTGGTGCATGGAGGCTTCGGGTATGGCACTAGGAATGAAGGCGGTAAGGAGCTTCTTGACTTTGCGGTAGCGCATGACTTAGGAATTATAAATTCGTTTTTTAAGAAAAGAGAATCGCATCTAATCACGTTTAGCAGCGGCGGGAGACACACGCAGATAGACTATCTGTTGACGAGGAGAGAAGATCGTAGCTCGTGGAAGGACTGTAAGACAATCCCAGGAGAGACAGTGGTGACACAACACCATATGTTAGTGGCGGATATACGCGTGAAGAGACCAATTGTCCAACAAAACAAGAGAATTAGACCTACGATCAAATGGAGCCAGCTCAAGGACGAGAACATTACCATTTTTAGAGATAGGGTCATACCAATAAACCATCCTGGACCACAGGAAGACGCAAACCAAAGGTGGGAGGCCATGGCAAATACGCTCATACAAGCAGCTAAAGAAACGCTTGGAGTTACAACAAAGAGGACAGGCGGCCATAAGGAATCTTGGTGGTGGAACGAAAATGTACAGGAGAAGATACGAATTAAACAACAAAGTTTAAGAGAGCTTTTACGCTGTAACAATGAGAAAGAACGCCCAGAGCTAAAAGATAAATACAAGGTGGCTAAGAGAGAGGCGAAGAAATCGGTGTCAGAGGCAAAGAACACGGCGTATAAGAGGATGTATAAACGACTAGAGACGAAAGAAGGAGAGCATGACATGTTTAAGTTAGCCAAGGCAAGAGACATCAGAAGACAAGACCTGAGAATTGTGAAGTTTATAAAGGCTGCGGATGGAAAAGTTTTGGTGAACGACAAGGACATCAAGGAGAGATGGAAAACTTACTTCGATAACCTTTACAACATAAAGAATCCAAATCAACAAGCCGACACAGATAATACAACCCAAACAACACAACAAAACAACTGCTATTGTAGAAGCATCACAGTAGACGAAGTTACTAGAGCTATGCAGAAAATGGGAAGGGCTAAAGCGGTGGGGCCAGACAACATACCGATTGAAGTATGGAAATGCCTGGGAGACGAGGGGCTCAAATGGCTAACAGATTTATTCAACACTATCTTTACGACAGGGAAGATGCCGGACCAGTGGAGAACCAGTGTTATAGTCCCCATATATAAGAAAAAAGGAGATGTACAAAGTTGCGAAAACTACAGGGGAATAAAGCTATTGAGTCACACGATGAAATTATGGGAAAGAGTTATTGACACGAGAATTAGACGAGAAACTCAAATAGCGTCAAACCAATTTGGATTTATGCCAGGACGCTCTACGACAGAAGCAATACACAACATAAGGAGGATAATGGAGAAATACAGAGAAAAGAAAAGGGACCTCCATATGGTATTCATCGACCTAGAAAAGGCCTATGACAGCATTCCGCGTCAACTAATTTGGGAAAGCCTACGAATTAGAAGGGTACCAGAGAGGTATATCAAAATAATCAAGGATATGTATGATGGGCAAAAACGTCTGTGCGAGCCCCGATAGGAGACACACACTCATTCACAGCGGAAGTGGGACTCCACCAAGGATCGGCACTGAGCCCTTTTCTCTTCACAGTAGTGTTGGATGAGATGACCAAGTCTATACAGCAGCCAGTCCCGTGGTGCATGCTCTTCGCGGACGATATTGTCTTAATATCGGAATCTAAAAGGGTGCTTAACGACAACCTAGAACAGTGGAGAGCAGCACTAGAGCGTAAAGGTTTAAGGATAAGTCGCTCAAAGACAGAATACATGCATTGTAACTTTAGTGGCGAGGCGGAAGAGGACACCCAAATCAGTATTCAGGGTATGGCGGTCCCACAAACGTCTAGGTTCAAATACCTGGGCTCGTACTTGCAGGACGACGGAGAGATACACAGCGATGTCGCGCACCGGGTACAAGCAGGATGGTGCAAGTGGAGAGCAGCATCAGGGATCCTATGTGATAAGAGGTTTCCAGCAAAACTAAAGGGAAAGCTATATCGAGTGGCAGTACGTCCAGCTATGTTATATGGAACAGACTGCTGGGCCATAAAGAAATCGCACGAGAAACAATTAGAGGTAGCGGAAATGAGAATGCTGAGGTGGATGTGCGGTCACACAAGACTTGATCGGATAAGAAACGAAGTGTTTCGACAGAAGCTACAAGTGGCCTGTATCGCAGATAAAATACGAGAGGGAAGACTAAGATGGTTTGGGCATGTCAAGAGGAGACCAATGGCGGCACTAGTCAGAGCAGTAGAGAACATCATCTTAGAGGGTAGGAGGAGTAGAGGAAGACCTAGATTGACTTGGGATGAGGTAATTAGGCGAGATATGATACACTTGCACCTCTCTGAGTACATGATCGAGGATAGGACTGAGTGGAGGCGTAGAATTAAAATTAAGGACTTCTAGGTAGACATATAGGCAGGAATGGTATTTGAAGTCTGGTTGCGGGGCCTGATGTATAAGTAGCCCATATCTGCCCTTTAACGGTGATTCTACATGCACCTAGGATATATGTATGCTATATGTTGTGTACTCATGTGATAGTCATGTGTTGTATGATTTTTTATGATGGCTTGTTATCGAGATGGTCTTTTGTATACTGTATGCTATGTGTGATGTGATTTATTGTATGTTGTCTTTCGATCAGTATGGTTTTGCTATATGTTGTATGATTTATTGTGTACCCATGTGTGTATGATTTTTTATGATGGCTTGTTATCGAGATGGCCTTTTGTATACTGTATGCTATGTGTGATGTGATTTATTGTATGTTGTCTTTCGATCAGTATGGTTTTGCTATTGAGTCGGGGGTCTCTTTGGAAGCGGTCTCTCTACCAAACAGGATAGAGGAAAGACTCGCCTTCACCTACCCTCCCCAGACCCTGCTCTTGAGTGGGATACACTGGGTTTGTTTGTTTGTTTGTATATATATGTATATATATATGTATATATGTATATATATATGTATATATATATATGTGTGTATATATATATATATATATATATATGTTTGTGTGAGAGTGTAAATTACGTTTTTTGTACATGAGGTTATTCAAAAAAAACCATTTCAGTCCAAGGGCATTTTGGTCATTTTATTAAAAACTAACTGAAAAATCTAACTCTGCTAATGTATTGGACTAAAATAGTTATAGAATACGAACCATAAGGCTTGATTTGTTAAAAAATTCGTTTTTGTACTCAAATGTTTAAAATGATCAAAACACAGGGATCAAAATAGTAATTTACTAAAAAAATAATAATAATAGTTAGAACTTTTGAAAATATAATATTAATTTTCAGCATTGCGTCGACTTTGAACTCCTTGTTCATCGCTTCAACACGCGTTTCTTTCCATCTGCTCATCACCCACCCATATCCATAACCCATTAACCCCTCCCCCTTATAAATACGTTCTTCCAACTACAACTTCATCTCAAACAACTCCCTTCATTTCTACAACAAACAAAACTTCTTATCTTCCTACATATATATCTTTACCAATCATGTTTGATCTAGACTGCAAATCCAAAATGCTACCTAAAGATAACCTCCCAAGCAGATCACCAAGACCTTCATCATCAACTTCAAACAAACCAACAGTTTTGATCCCACCACCGCCCGTTCACGTTCATGAATTAGCACCAGCGTCTGATGCCGATTGTATCGCATACGAGAATTACATACGGCTTCCTGAAATCAGAGAGCTATGGAAGAAGGTGGAGTTTCCGGAGTGGAAAAACGAAGGTGTAATGAAACCGGCGTTGCAGGCTTTGGAATTCACCTTTCGATTTGTGTCGATTGTGTTATCTGATTCGAGACCGTACGCGAATCGCCGTGAGTGGATACGAAGGTTGGAGTCGTTAACGACGAGTCAGATCGAGCTGATTTCTATGTTTTGCGAGGAGGATGATGGTTATAAGGCTCCGATTGTTAACATCGGAGAAAACGGTGGCGTTTTGACGCGTGAGGGAAGCTCGGCGGAGGTGTGGAAGCTCAACGACGGTGACGACGCGACGGTTGTAGTTAGTCAGATAAGCGAAGAAAGCCTGTTGCCTCGGCTTGCCACGTGGCAGAAATCGGAAGATGTAGCACAGAGGATTCAGTACTCGATCGAGTGCCAGATGATGCGATGTCCGTACACGTTAGGGTTAGGAGAGCCGAATCTCACCGGAAAGCCGAGCCTAAACTACGACGCCGTTTGCAAGCCATCGGAGCTTCATTCCGTGAGCAAAACGCCACCGGATGACGCGAACGTAAACAACTACGAGAATCGAACGCTCTTCACGACTCAACAGATCTTCGAATCGTGGATCTACGTCGCTAAACATCTCCTCTCACGAATCGAATCGGAAATCGATTCAAACAAATTCGAAAACGCTTGTAATGATACCTACATTCTACAACAGATATGGAAGCTATTAACAGAGATCGAAGATCTTCACTTACTAATGGATCCCGACGATTTCCTCCGGTTGAAGAATCAGCTCGACATCAATCCACCGAAACCGAATCCTTGTGCTTCAGATCCAAAGCGTTGATCGAGATTACGAAGCTCTCGAAAAACCTAAGGCATAAGGTCCGTACATTCTAGACGTTGAGGTCGATCCCATGGGCGGACCTGTGATTCAAGAGGCAGCGATAAAGCTGTACCGAAGGAAGCATAATTCTGTGAAGATTCATCTGCTGCAAGGGCTACAGGCGATTGAAGGGGCGGTGAAGAGATTTTACTACTCGTATGGGCAGTTGTTGGTGGTGGTGATGGGGAGCGTTGAGGCGAAAGGTAATTTAGGGTTTATGACGGTGGATTCACGTGATTCGTTGGCTCAGATATTTTTGGAACCCACGTATTTTCCGAGTTTGGATGGAGCGAAGACGTTTTTGGGGGATTATTGGAGCCACGAAGGAAAACGGAGGTGACGGTTTGACTCAGTGAGTTGGTGACTCAGTGAGTTGGTGACTCAGTGAGTTGGTGACTCAGTGAGTTGGTGACTCGTTCGTGTTTTACTTTTACCAGCAGAATTAGGTTGACGGAAATTAGAAAATTTGAAATCCACACCGTATGACTGTAGACGTTGGATTAGGTCAAAGGTCAATGTTTTTTTTCTTGTATAAAACAAATTCTTCATGTATAATATTCAAAATTTAATATATATCAATTTTATTGAATTGATTTTACTATTAATATTAGTTTATAAAGCTATAATGTTGGAGGAGTGGAAGATCAAAAGATGGAAGGGACGCATCATGTTCACATCTCGGTCAAAGGGAACTGTGCATGATTCTCTCGTCAATCGCCTTTAACAAGGTATGGCATTCAGGGTGGAAGACGGCATACCGAGAAAAAATGTCTTTGTCTTTTGACGGCACAAGACAGATGGTTGGCAGAGGTGAATAACAGAGTGTTAAATGACTGGTGTAGATTGAAATGATACCCCATCATAAACAAAATAAAAGAACAAACCCCCAAGGAAATTAAGATATGTAAAACATCTTTAAATGAAGCATGTTTTTGGCAAAGTTAAAAAACAATTGCTCGTGAAGTCAAAACAAGCAAACCAAATTAAGATAAAGAAAACAATTGGTGGTATGGAGGTTGGATGGTACATTGGTACCAAAGCCCACTTTGCCATATAAGAGCCCAACAAATTAGTTCCAATTCCATGTTAGTTAAATCAGGTATGGTCATGACCTAAGTACCTAACTTTTAAATGCAATTTGTTAATTTTATATTTTTAATGCAGAATAATATTATATAAAAATTAAAAACCAAGCCTTCTAGCAAGGAGCTATAAGTCTTAAAACAAACAAAATGTAGTAGATTTTCAATCCCTTACACCAGAGTTACACCATTGAGCCCAAGCTAGATTTTTTAAATTGGACATACTACTCACCCGCAAAAGTAATAATACCTTGACTTCCTTTATCAATTTAAAGCTTAAAGTGTTTATGTCGTTGAAAATTATTGTCATTTTTCTTCCTTCACATCAGCCATATTGTGGTCATGAATGTTTCCCAAACATAAGACACTTTTTTCGTCAAATCTTTTTGTATCTGCAATACTTTCTCCCTTAACCTCCTTTACACAATTAAAGTTGCCTGGAACGGGGATTTTGCACCACACATACACTTGCCACCATATGGGAAGATAGGGGTCTTAACCACTATACTTTCCACAGCTTCTTAGCGGATTTATTTAAACTCCGCCTGGGACAATGACAAGATGGTCGGAGACTAACACAAATTGATGATGGTAGCTTCTACGAAAATTTGAAATTCGAAGAATTGAAACTTGCATAGAATAATCTAAGCAATTCAAGTCAGATTTATTTAACTCTAAGTCAATTACAAAAGTTTACATTGAATAAAAGTTAACACTCGATAGATGGTGGCCTAGTTTGAATTCCTATCAAATAATATGAAGTTAATTAAAGGTTCTTGACAATGGCTAAATCATTGTAGGTCACAGTAAAGAAGGGGCACGTTGGTAATAAGAATTTTACATGGCTAAATCATTGTAGTTTGAATTCCTATCAAATAATATGAAGTTAGTTATCTCTTGTGAGTGTCTTTCAAAAAAAAAGTTCTCTTGTTAACGGGATTCGGGAGATCATAATCCCCTATCTAGCTAACTAGCTCTAGTAATGTTGGAGACTTAGAGCCCACAAAAGTGACGTCCAAAATCATCAGAAAGCCCAAATCAGCAGCTCCCTCGCCCAGCTTCATCTTTCTATTTTAGGGGCTGTTTGACAACATCTGATTGAATAAGTGCTGAATGAATAAGAGGATCTGAACCAGTAAGAGATCTGAACCAATAAGAGATCTGAACCAATAATTGTGTTTGGTTGTAAAAAAGAAATTTTTAAAATAAAATCCAATCACGACACAAACACCACCACACAAACCCTCACTTTCGTCTCTCTCTCTCTGTTTTATACAGCCACAAACACCACCATCGCAAGCACCTCCGGCCGACCACCACCGCAACTCCATCATCATCATCATCATCCTCCGGCCGACCACCACCGCAAGCACCACCACACCGCACGTCGCCGACCACCACCGCACGCCACCACCACACAGATCTGAACCACCACCGCCGACCACAGATACCACCGCAAGCACCACCGCACGTCGCCGCAAGCACCACCGCCAGTCGCCGACCACCACAGATCTGAACCACCGCTCGTCGCCGACCACCACCGCAAGCACCACCGTAAGCACCACCGCCCGTCACTCCACCTTCACGTCTGACCACGGGTCAGATTGTGGTTGAGGTCTGACCGGGTAGGAGCTCCGGTCAGACCTTTTCTTCGATAAGAGGCAAACAACCAAACACCCCAGATCTGACCGAGTCAAACGTTCACGTCTGACCGGGTCTGGTCAGACCCAACCAAACAGGGCCTTAATGATATCATCCCAAAAATAGGAATCCTACTTCTTACTACTCTAATAAAAGGGTAATTAGAGTTGTCATATATCACTTTTTAAACTTATCTACTGTCATATAACATCTTGACATTTAACAATAAATATATTTCCCGCCCAAAAGAATTCAATCTAACATTTTTGTATTAATTTTTTTAAATACATATTTAGTTTCCAAATATAATTTTATCCAAAATTAATCGGATATAAATTAAAACCCTTCCATTTTAAACTAAAAACATATATTTCTTACTTTTACTCCTAACAAACTCTATTGGTTAATTTTAAAAATTATCTTCTTATCCATTTTTATTTTTTGAAAGACAAAATAAGCCATAATTCTAAAATAAATGTTTACTTTAAGATTGTATAGTACCACTCAAATGCACATCAATTATAATGTTTTATATGTTTTTTCTATAGAAACTACTATTAGTAAAACAAAGAATTGCTTTTAGAAATTAAAATAAAACACTATTAAAAAGGTATTTAAATTAGACATCAGTATTTTCAATTGTCTTTTATTTTACTACCGTCTCTTTTTTTTTTTTATTTGTTACCATCAATAAAATCATTATTTTTCAAATTTTAAGAGGTTTTTAACTAATTTTTTAAACGTGTTCTTATTTTGTTAGAATATTTTATTTTATTTTATAAGTGATTTTTTTAATTTATTAGATAATTTTTTTTCTGTTGTCTTTTTATCCAGTTTTATTATATTATTTTTTATTTAGGTAGAACTATTTAATCAAATCTATTAAGATATAGAGTAGTCATTTTTAATGTGAAATTTAGAAGGTTTTTTAATTAATTTTTACATTTTTCATGCTTAATTGTATTACTATGTAGGCATAAGTTTAATAATAACTCAACTAAATATGTACATGATTATGGGTTATAATTAGTACCAAAAGACATCAGAGACATTTCTTTCAATGAGTCTCTTTCTTAAGTAAATTTCCATACAATTTTTACTTACACTATCATATTTTACGTTTTTTGTTATTTACAATTGCTCGATACGAGATTAGTCAACATTTTACTTTTTTTAATTGTCACGTTAGACTATTTAATTAAAATTTTAAACTCATGTACATTACTTTGATAAAAATTTGATATCATTGTTTATTACTTATAATCTTTACTCATATTTAATTTTAATCGTATATTTTAAAATATCGATTTGTAATTAATAAAATTTTATTTTATTTAATATTTTATTTATTCAACCCGTGTAATACACGGGTTCACTAAAGCTAGTGATAATATAATTATTACAATTTTTAGCATTTTAATATCAATGCTAAAACTAATGACAAAATAATAAAAAAATTAAGTACCTATGGCTGTTCAACTAGGGACCAAACTGTCATAAATTTAAAAACAGGTTGGCTAGTGTCATACTTGTTATTTTCAAACCGTTCAGTGGAGATGTCAGTATTTTAGGTTAAATAATTGGGCTTTAGATCGCCAAAAATACTATTTGTGATTCAATAACAACATGTTCCTAACTTTATTAACACTCGTTTGTCACTAACTTATTTTTTCCAGTGTTAACCCACATACAACAAGTTACTCTTAAATTTATATATACTCAAGACGGTCTTAACCCTCATCGCCTAAAAGGATCATTATTAGATCTCTCTTATACTATTAGCCTAACGATGATTTTCCCGTACTATCTGGGGTTGCTAGATCTCCCATGCAACAATGATTTTCCAATGCTTCTACATCGATGTTTGCGAGTCCATCTTCATGGTTGGGCCTTTGGCCTGTTACAGGTGACCACCCTCCAATGCTCTACAATAGTATTCTATATTATCATACATAACTAATGTATGTATAAGTTGCATTATGCATGTACCAGAAGTAAGTATACATGTATAGAGATAAAAAGTGTGTGTGTGAGGATAACAATGAGAAGATGTCAGGAGTTGAGGTCCTCTTGAAATGAGGATGATAGCTCCTTGTATAGGAATATAGGATAGTAAAACTGTGTGACTAAGTAAAACTTACTGGGCAGATGAGAATTATTGTCTTATTGGGCTAAGAGAAAGTAAATTGGGCCAGTCATCATATGGGTCAAACAGTCAAACACTAACATTAAGTCCATGTCAAATGTTAGGTCCATATCAGACCCACGTCATCACATATGTTGTGTTGTGCCAATCCACCGTACTCCTCTCTTTCTATGACGGGTGGTGAAGTAACCATCACAAAAGGTGGCCGTATAATGTTAGACTGTTAGTGTTTCCTCTTTTTATTTTTATCAATGGGTTACGCCGTTACGGTTCTAATGTTTTTTCTACATTTTTCTAGTTTCTCGATCCTTCATTCATGTATACTGTTTAATGTAATACATAATTCTTGAAGAACACTAAATAAACAAAGGCATTATATAACTAAGATATATCACATTGCCTCTAAAATACTAAATCATTATTGGTTGGATTCGATATATGTCGTATTTTCATTGAACTGATGATTTTTTCTTCTTCTGGGCGATTATTTAAATGTATTAAAGCCTGTTGTACGAATTTTAAACACCAAATGAGTGACTGGCCTAATACTAATACGATCCCCGCGAGACACTTCCCCACTCTCGATTTTGAATTTATTTCTTTTTTTTTTAATTTCTAGATTATAGGAATAATTATAAAAAAGAAAATGTGAAAGCTAGGAGCGAAACTACTCTTTGAGTAACGGGTCATACATTTTTGAGCTAATTGAACTGAATAAGATCAAAGTTTTGGATGAATCCATACTTTTTCTAAAGCTAAACCCTATTAGTATTATCAAGTTCAAAATGTAAGAATAACGTGGTCGTGGTTTACATGTTTTCTTTGATTGTGCATGCGTCCAGCACCATTGGAGGTCATGACTTCGGTTTTTTACAAGGTGTTTTTTAACACTCCTGTTGAAATTTGTAAATCACTTTTATACCCTTAGTTGAAACTTGAACATACTGTTGGGTCATTATAAGGCTGGTGCAACCAAAACCACTTCACATAGTCATTTTGATACTACATTCAAAAGGCTTCCGAAGCTAAGTATGAGATCTTCCGAAGTCTGAAGAACAACAGCTGAAGTCATCAGCTGAAGAAAGAGCTGAAGACTATCTTTCGATGACAAAGTCTGAAGATTTCCGAAGACAGTCTGAAGACTTCCGAAGACAAAGTCTGAAAACTTCCGAAGATAAAGTCTGAAGAAAGAGCTGAAGACAAAGTCTACTTCCAAAGACAGAAGAAGACTCCAAGTCTCGGAAGAAGCAGTCTTCCGAAGTATAAGTGGCTTCGGAAGAAATTCTTTCGAAGAAATTTATCCTTCGGAAGACACTGCTATGTCCAGTAGACATAAGTATGGTCTCTGACAGTCCGCTGCAGACCTCTGATACAGCTTGGCTTCTTTCTAAAGAACCATGTTGTTGACCATACTCTATTCTACTGTATACCTTTTTATGATAGTACATATTACCAACTTTAGTTGGTGACAAAAGGTAAGTCAGGGACATGTCCTGACTACCAAATCTCAGGCAAAATGTCTGAGATACCTCACCTATAGTCTTATAGTATAGATGTTTGGTTAGAGGTTTCCAGCTGGTATCAAAGTATATCCGGCTGTAGGTAGTATTATATATATCTTCTCATTGTAACTTATTAAGTAGAGAGCAAGAGTTAGAGCCAAAACTTGAGCTTGTAAGAATCTTGTAATCCTTTGAGTTGAGAAGCAATATATAAAAGTACCTTGAAAATTTACATCTTGTGTTTATTTACTGCTTGTTACTTGTTATATTATGATAAACTCTTCTTAGACTCTTACTGAGTATCGTTCAAGGTGAGTTTGAGAGAAGAACCACTTGTTGAGTGACCAACATACGATCCTGCAATTGGTATCAGAGCTTCCAGGCTCTTGATTGTGAGATCTTACCATCCAAATCAACCAGTTTTTCACTCCTCACTACAAACCACTCACTCAAATGGCCGCTCTCTTCAAGGCTGATATGGAAACTGGCACCATGACCAAGTCCCCACTGATTACCCCTGAAGACTTTGACACATTGTGCACCAGAATGGAAGGCTTCATCAAGTGTCAAGACTCAAGGATGTGGGACTCCATTTTCAATGGTCCTTTCATACCAAGCACTACTTCTGCCACTGGTAATCGCATCATTCTAAAATGTTGATAATTACTCAGAAGAAGATAGAAAGAGAATAGAGCTAGATCAAAGGGCTATGACTTCTCTTCAAACTGCTCTCCCAAACTCCATCTACAGAGGCTTCAAGAAGTGCAAGACAGCCAAAGATTTATGGGATGCATTGAAGCTTATGTATGAAGGATCCAAGGAAAACAAAGAGAACAAGAAGGATCTCTTGAAGCAGCAGTTTGAGAACTTCACTTTCAAGGCTGGTGAGACCTTGACTCAACAATACTTCAGGTATGTTGAGATAGTGGATACTCTGGTGGATATTGGAGTAGCTCTTGAGAATAGAGACATAGTTAGGAAGTTCATGTCTTCTCTTCCTAAACTATGGACACATTAATGTGTCGTAATCAAGAGAACTTCGGACCTTAAGACTCTTTCTCTCACAGAGTTGTATGGTATCCTAAGTGCATTCCAGATGGAGATGAACATGCAGAACTCCTCTGGTCACTCCAATAACCAACTGAGTTCAGCCCTTCATGTGGTTGAAAGGGAAATCACAGAACCACAACATCAGTTGTTGTGTTACCCTGACAACTCACATAGTGGACCCTACATTACTCTACCTGAGACTCCAAAGTCTCAAAAGGTTCAACACAACTCCTTTCAGGATAGTTGTGCCTTTGTCTCTGGAAGTGGACACTCTGCTGATTTTCAATATTGCTTTGATGATCTTGAGTGTTTCAGTCCAGATGATGTGGAGTATGTGGACATTGTCCAACAGATGGCTCTTTTAACTTACAGAGCGAAGAAGTTCTTTAAGAGAACTGGAAGGCAATTCCCTTAAAACCTTGTCAACAGCAAGTTTGGGTTTGACAAGAGCAAAGCAAAGTGTTACAACTGCAACCAACTAGGTCACTTTGCTAGGGAATGCAAGGCTCCCAAGAACAACCCGGGAACCCCACAGGCCTCCACACATCCCTCAGCTTCAAAGCATAAAGAGAAATCAACTAAAACAGCTGCAATGGCTTAAGAAGTTGACTGGAGCTTCATGGTACTGGATGTGACTCCCGCTCAAGCACTCATGGCCGGAACAGATGACGATCAGGTATATGAACATCTTTGTACTGCTGCCTGTATTGCTAAAGTTAAACTCTATAAGGATCACAATATAGAAATCAGATCTGATGTTGAGTCTTTAAATATCTTAAAATCTGATTTTAAAAGAGTTGAATCTAACTATCAAAAGAAAATTGAAGAGTTAGAGAAAACTGTGTCTCTTTTAAAACATGAAAAGACCAACTACAAGACTCAAATTAAAGATCTGATATCCAAACTGTCTGAAGTTCAAGCCCAGTTGGTCACTGCTGAGTCTCAGGCCAAGAAGCAAGCTATTGTTGAGCAAAACTTCCAAGTTATTCTTGCATCATCCTCTCATTTCAAAATGTTTTATCAAAACAAAGAAGGGTTGGGAACCAATGAAATAGCTCCACCACACTCTTATGAGTCTATTAGACTACCTAAATGTGTTACTGAAGAGCAAGAGGTTCCAACTACTGACCCTTCCCCATCGGAACTAGAGGATGAGGCAAAAATAGTGGCCACCACAGGGGAGAAACAGGAAGATACACTCATCTCCACCTATGAAGACCAAATCCTAACCACCAAGGCAAGAAGAAGCAGAGCTAAAGCTGCAAGAAGGACTGTCAAGAAGGTTGCAGAGTCCAAGCTGAAGATTGACCCAAAGCAAAAGGGTGTCTTCATCTCTGCTGGATTCCAAGTGGTAGGTACTTCTGATTCAGGAAAGGAGTGTAGTATCAGCACTCCTGTCCTGCCAAAGGATCAGAAGTTGAAAGGGAAAGTTGCTAATGAAGAAAAGAGATTAAAGAAACAGCAACCTGCAAATTCCCAAAAGACTAACATTGCATGCATAATATGTGGTCTGCACAACCACATGGCTAAAGATTGTTACTACAATCCAGCAAGCACACATTATGCAAATAATGTTAGAAAAGAAGGAGTCAGAGAAGGTTTCTCATTTGGACCATTTTAAACGGTTCAAATGATGAAAAGGGAAAATTGGTCTCGGAAGCCAAGTTGCTTTTGGAAGAAAGTACTTCTTCCGAAGGGACAATGGCTTCGGAAGCCAAACCTTCTAAGGTTCGGAAGAACAAGAAAGCTCCCTTGAAACCATCCCAGAAGAAGACTGCTTCGGAAGAAAAGGTGGTGAATGCTTCTTTCGAAAAGAAAGAAGCTTCGGAAAAAGACCATACTGCAAAAGGTTCAACAAGCTCATCCTCAAAGATCAACCAAAGGATGGATTGGAAGATCAAGAAAGATGCTGCAGCCCAAACCTCTTTTTCAACAACCTCTATTGAATCCCAATGCATATCTTTTGGTTCAATTATGTCATTATCTTTGGAAGAGCCCAAGACCAGCAAGGCTTGGGCTTCTAAACAAAACTAACCATCTCATCTTATGTGCAGAGACATCCATTTGACAAGAAGAACAATGACAGGGAACAGATCTATCCTTCAACAATTCCAGAACTTTGATGGAGGGTCTGTCCAATTTGGAGGTGAGACCGGAGAATATATTTCAGGCAGTGGAAATATATCCAATGGTAGAATAAACATTGACAAGGTTCACTTTGTCAAACAGCTTGAACACAATCTGTTAAGTGTTTCTCAATTCTGTGATCAAAAGCATCAAATGCTTTTCACAGAACATGAGTGCATTATCCTCAAACCAGGGATGACAATTCCTCCGGAATTGATGCTTCTTAGATCTCCCAGGAAAGGGGATATGTAGAAGCTAGATATGAACAACACTTCTCCTATAGGTGAAGTATCATGCTTTCTTTCCAAAGCTGATAGTGATGAGTCAACACTATGGCATAAACGTATGTGTCATGTAAATTTTAAGACAATGAATAAATTGGCTAAAAATAACTTGGTATATGGTTTGCCTAAAAAGGAATTTTTCTGCAAAGATAACTGTGTTGCATGCCTGAAAAGAAAACAACACAGGACATCTCATAAGTCCAAATGTGTTAACTCTATCACTACTCCATTACACTTATTGCACATGGATCTCTTTGGTCCCACAAGTATAATGAGCATCGGAAGAAATCATACTGACTTCTGATTATTGATGATTTTACAAGATTTACATGGGTATTCTTTTTAAGAAGTAAAGATGAAACTGCTGAAACGTTAAAATCTTTTATTCTTAAAATAGAAAATCAAATTGATCACAAGGTTAAGATCATTAGAAGTGATCAAGGGACTGAGTATAAGAACTTTGTTCTTGACTCATTCTGTGACTCAAAAGGGATTGCCAGATAATATAGTGCTCCCAGAACTCCTCAACAAAATGGTGTTGCTGAGAGGAGGAACAGGACACTTATTGAGGCTGCTCGAACCATGTTAGCTGATTCAAAACTACCTCTAACATTCTGGGCAGAGGCAGTTAGCATTGCATGCTATGTGCAGAACAGGGTTTTTGTAGTTAAGCCCCATGGAAAAACCCCTTATGAGTTATGGAACAAGAGGCCACAGTTCATTGGCTTTTAAGGTCCTTTAGTTGTAGGTGTACCATACTTAACACAAAAGACAACTTAGCAAAGTTTGCTGAGAAGTCGGATGATGCTATCTTTGTTGGATACTCTTTTAGCTCTAAAGCTTATAGGGTATACAACATCAAGAATCAACAATTTGAGGAGTCATCCAATATAGTTGTTAATGAGCACACTCCTTGTGTTAGGGGGAATGAACCTGATTATATCTTTGATTTAGAATTATTTTCAAACTATTCTAAACCATCTTGTGAGAATGTTTCAGCTGGAACAGGTGCTCAAGATGATGCTGATACTGATCAACTATTTGAGCTACCCAGATCTCTTTCAAATTCTCCAAGAGCTGAAAGACAACAAGCTTCAACCATCCACAAATCTGATAGTGTAACTATCTCCAGGAATAGTGAAGCTTCAACAAGTGAATCACTTGATCAACCTCAAAGTTCTTCAGGTGATCCATTACAACACCAGGTTGAAGGAAATAGTATTCTGAAGGAACAGGCAACTGTTAATACTACTTCAAGACCAACCATTGATGATGTTTCTCAATCATTCAATCAGTCCTCATTGAATGATTTTGAAACAGCAGCTGGACAGAGTGATCTAGTTTCTGATCAGAATATGTCCAACCTGGACTTATCTCTGCAACTGGAAGTGATTCCTCGTCTTAGGATTCACAACACTCATCCAACTGAAAACATCATAGGGAATGTCTCTGAAGGTGTGAGAACAAGAGAGCAAACTCATCATGGGAATGTCTGCTTGTACTCATGCTTCTTATCTCAGATGGAACCCAAGAAGGTGGAAGATGCTTTGAAAGATAGTAGTTGGGTTGAATCGATACAGGAGGAGCTGCTTCAATTCAAAAGACAAAAGGTCTGGAATCTATGCCCACTACCTTCTGGTCAAGTACCCATAGGCACTAAATGGGTATTCAGAAACAAGAAAGATGACAGAGCCTTGATTATAAGAACAAGGCAAGATTAGTAGTTCAGGGATACACCCAAGAGGAAGGAAGCGATTATACTGATGTCTTTGCACCTGTTGCAAGACTTGAGGCAGTTAGGATCTTCCTTGCTTATGCTGCATCCAAGAACTTCACAGTCTACCAACTTGATGTCAAGTGTGCTTTTCTATATGGGGATATAGATAGGGAAATCTATGTATGTCAACCTCCAGGATTTGAAGACCCACAGCACCCCAACTATGTGTGCAAGTTGGATAAAGCTCTATATGGGCTGCACCAAGCACCTAGGCTATGGTATGAGACTTTGTCTCAGTTTCTCCTGAAGAATGGCTACACCAGAGGTACCATTGACAAGATTCTCTTCATCAGGAAGACTGGAGAAGACATTTTGCTCGTTCAAGTCTATGTTGATGACATCATATTTGGTTCTTCAAATGACCAAATGTGCAAGGACTTTGAGAGCACTATGAAGCAAAAATTGAGATGAGTTCCATAGGAAAAATGGACTTTTTCTTACGAATTCAGGTGAAGCAATTGAAGGAAGGATTCTTCATCAATCAATCTAAGTATGTCTCAGACGTCTTAGATAGATTTGAAATGAATGACTGTAAACCAGCCAAGACACCCATACCCAGAAACCATAATCTTTGCACTGACCTTGAGGGGAGGATACTGATCAACATCAGTATAGAGCAATTATTGGTTCTCTGATGTATCTCACTGCTAGTAGACCTGATATCATGTTTGCCACAAGCATTTGTGCAAGATATCAGGCTGCTCCCAAGGTGTCTTATTTGGCTGTTGTTAAGAGAATCCTCAGATACCTCAAAGGAGCACCTAAACTAGGTCTCTGGTATCCAAGAAATAGTGATTTCAATCTCTATGGATACTCTGACAGTGATTATTGTGGCTGAAACATTAACAAGAAATCAACATCAGGAGGATGTTAATTTCTTGGTGGAAGGATTATCTCATGGCAATGCAAGAAACAATCCTATGTCTCTACATCAACTGCTGAAGCTGAATACATTGCTGCTGCTAGCTGCTGTGCTCAACTGCTATGGATTCAAAATCAGATGTTGGACTATGGATTCAACTTCATGACTACTCCTATCCATATTGACAACAACAGTGCTATCTCCATTACTGAAAATCCAGTGAAGCACTCTAAGACTAAGCACATTGATATCAGGTACCATTTTATTAGAGATATATTCATGAGAAAAATCTGATAAAGTTAATCAAAGTTGACTCAAATGAACAATATGCTGATTTGTTCACAAAAGCTTGAACAAAGATTTAAGTATCTCATATCAGCTATTGGGATGATAAACATTGACTAACTACCTCTTTTGAAAGCTTTTAATGTGTAATGTCTGGTGTCAATACAATTTAAGCCCTGTTACAAAATATCCTTTTATATTCTAAGTGTAAATTTCTTTCGAAGAGGAATTAACGCTCGGAAGATATTCTTAAATATCTTCCGAAGCCAAATTCCTCAATGGAAATTTTCTTCTCGGAATAGTTTTTAGTCTCGGAAGAAGCGATTGATTTCACATCAGATCTACTTCCGAAGCTTATATAACTCTCCATTCAGAAAGACAATTTTTACCTTCGGAAGCAATGTTTTGCTTCGGAAGAAAGAATTGCCTTCGGAAGATAAATTACCTTCGGAAATGTTTTACATTCGGAAAGAGAGATTTCTATGTGTAACGGATATCTTTGGGGCCCACTCTGTAAATGGTAAAAATTTGCTAATGATGGTCAGATTATTTAAAATTATCCCTTGCCGCCACTGTCATTTCATAACCGAAAACCCATAAACCCCAAACAGTTACCCTATTACCGCCACTACCATAATTCATCATTTTTAAATAATCCAGACTGTTCAATTTCATCTTCTTTTACCAATTTACTGCCCTAACTATTCTCTTTACTGTTAAACCTGAAATTTCACCTAAATTCAAGCTTACTTTCTCTGCAATGGCGCTAAACCCTCAGCCAACCAGGTCACATTACTTGATTCATCAAGAGATGCCGACTTCACTCAAATAATCACCTTTCTTACTAAATCAACCTACCTCACGGCGCTTACTGTTAACCCCACCGTTTACTCCAACCACATGATTGAATTCTGGAGTAACGGTAAAGCTGAAGTCCTAAATGGGGTTCGCGTCCTGAGAACCCGCATTTGTGGACAGGAGTTGATCATAACTGAAAAACTCATCAGGGAGCATCTAGAGCTCAATGATGATGGGGCTCCTACTGAGTTTCCCAAAGAAGACTTAGATAGCACCTACATCCTCATGAGATATGGTGGGGATATGAGCAGATTAACCGTCTACAAGTTCAACTTCTCATATCATTGAAAGTTCCTGCTGCATATCGTTCTGCACTGCTTATCCAACAAATCTGGGGGATGGGATCAATTCCCATATGAACTAGGATGCCTAGTTCACGGGTTGGTGAGAGGTCTGCGCTTCAACTACTCAAGATTTGTGTTGACCAATTTGATTGGAAATCTGAGAAGGGACACATTTTTCATGTATCCCCGATACATTCAACACATTATCAACTGCGAGTTGGAACCGAGCAAGCTTGTCTGTGCAGCTGCTCTTACTGTTCCCCAAGTGCGGCCTACCATCTTCAAGACATTGAAGAAGGTGTCCATCAACTTTACTGGATGGTACAATCCTTTACCTCCAGAGATGATTGAGCGCATAGCTCCTGGTGACATCCCTGTTAACCCCACAGGTGATTAACTCACACCAGCAACCTCCACCACAAATATTCCCATACCTTCTCCACCCATTAAAATAACATATCAGAGACGCCCCAAACGAACCCTTGTTCAATCTACTCTGATTGAACAAGCTCCTCCAGTTCAAACCAAAAGGGCTAGAGTGGAAACATGGGCTCCCACTCAGTCCGAGGTCACACCATCCTTCTCATTTGACCTCAATTTGAGTTTTGAGCCTCCTCATTCTCAAACCCAAGAGACCGAACCTCAAGCCTTTAGCCCACAGGGTGAGTCTTTACACTTCCCTGTGTAGCCTTCAAGGGACAACCCCACAAGAGGCTCAATGCCTGTAGACATTGATCTAGGTCCCGGGTCAGTAGGTGCAACCTCCTTATCTTTCACTGACCTATTACTCTGAACTGATAAAGAGATAACATCTCTCCATGACCATGAAGTTTATCTATAACACCCTCTCAAAGATCAACAGAGCCAAGAGAGATCCCTTATCTCTAGCCCCCATCAGCAGCCAACTACTGAGGTGAGTCCCACTGATATGGAGGGGACTCATGTAGGCTCAGCTGCCACTACTCAGAGTCTTTTATTGAGCTCTCAGGACAGTGGTAACATCAATCAGACTGAGTCTACGGCAACTTTGCCCATTTACATCTCTGAAAGAGATGAATTTAAGCAGAGGTATCCAAGGTGCCAAGAAGCCACATCTGGTGGTGAGACTGAACATACTAGGTATGTTATCTCATCTCCCCGTGATTCTTCACATGAAGATGAGAAAAGTCTGCAACTCACACTTCAGTACTTGCTCTCTAAGGTCTCAAACCTGGAATCTCAGGTGAGGATCTTAGAGACAAGGACAGCCACTCAGCAACTTGAGATTGACAATCTCAAGGCTCAACTAGCTAAGAAACAGACGGAGAGGTCTGTTAGGCATGTACCTATTCAGGTCTCATTGACTTCTTCCTCTAGCTCATCTAGCTCTCAAGATGATGCTACCAAAAAGGGGGAGTAAGATCATAGACAGACATCTGAGGAACCACTGATCCAATCCTCTACTTCCCAACTCATTACCCTACCTGAGTCATCTCAATCAACTCTAAAGATTGACTCACAGATGCTTCATGATCTCTACAGACTTTTCATAAAGTTTGTATTGAGATCCTCCTTAGAACAGCCCAGCCCTGACACCACATTCATATACTTTAAGCTGAGGAGCTTCAAAGACTGACTGCACCTTCTACCATTGTGGAAGAAGTTGGTCAACCTAAGGTCCACATGGAACCTGAGATTAAAATCGAAGGGGAAATGGGGATTGATGGCCCAGCAACTGAAACAGTTGGGACAGAACTTGCATCAGCCTCTTCTTCTGATGCTCAGGCTGAAACTTCCGAAGCTAAAGTTGAAGCCTCGGAAGAACAAGATAAGTTTTCCGAAGCTGAGATGGAAGCTGCAGAAGGTTTGTTCAAAATTTCCGAGGAGCTGATCATCACAGATGTTATTGCTGAAATAGCATCTAAGATGAGCAAGGAGGACATTTCTGATCTACCTCCATCCCAAACACCATTTCTGCCTCTCTCTCAATCTGAACCCTCTATCCAAGAACCACCGCAGTCAAAAGATAAAGGCAAAAGGAAATTGACTACGGAAGAGATTCAGGAAGAGGAGAAGATTGTAAAGCTGAAACGGAAATGTAGATTCCCGGCTGAGAACCTGTTAACTGCTAGTTCAAAGGCAGCTGCAGCCAATCAGGAAGCTATCAACAATAAGAAGAGAGAGGAACTCATTGATCAGCTCATCAACCTAGGAGCTGCAAATGAGGAGACACTCCTGCTACCACTAGAGGAGTTGGTGACTTTGGAGAGGACAAACAGGCTAAAGCAAGAAGAAGAAGCCAGGTTGGCCTTGGAGAAAGAAGAAGAAGAACAAAAGAAAGCAGCACTGCAGCTGAGAGAGGCTAGGATTACCACTAGAGGAGTTGGTGACTTTGGAGAGGACAACCAGGCTAAAGCAAGAAGAAGAAGCCAGGTTGGCCTTGGAGAAAGAAGAAGAAGAACAAAAGAAAGCAGCACTGTAGCTGAGAGAGGCTAGGATTAAATTTCTACTCTCAAGAGGCTTCAGTCTTCCTGAACTGTCTCCACATGATGATGATATGATCCTGCTGCTCCACAACAAAGAGCAGGATCAAATGGAGAAGGAAAGGAAGAAAACTGCAAAGGAGAAGATGAAGGAGAAGAAGCGAGGGAGGAGGTAGAGAGGGTCACTACCACCAAGAAGCTCAGTGATAAAGCCTGGATGAAAGACTATCTCAGGGCTCACGGCTTCTCTGGTAGGCAGGTGGGACCTATGTCCGAAAGGACACTTCAACGGATTGTCAGTGAAATAAAAGCTGACATCCGTATGGGGAAAAAGAAGGAGATGTATAGGAGGGGACAGGGAATGGTCTTCACCCCAGCCACTCAACCACAGCCAGCCACTCAACCACAGCCAACCACTCAACCACAACCCACACCAGAAGAACCAATTCCATTTCTTATCAAAACCGAACCCTCAGATGAAACCTACACCCCTGAACCTACAACTCTACCCAAACCTACCTCATCACCTCAACCACCTAAACTTCATATCCTTAAACCCAAAACACAACCTAGAACCACTGAACCTAAACCTATCTAAGAGAAACCAAGATCATCCCCTCAGCCTTCTAAACATCTCTCTCTTGAGGAAATAAAGGAGACCAAGACAAGGCTCATCAACTGCACTACTATGAGCAGCATCTCCTGTGAGGGAGACCTTATCAACATCACCTATATTGATAACTCTTCAAGCTCCCTCACTCTAGGTCAATTTCTTGAGTTGCCTAGAAGTACTTTGGGCCAGGCTGCAAGACTTCTCGGTCTTAACTCTGATACTCTCAATGCTAAAGAAAAGAGACTAAGAAGGAAACTGGCAACTCTACTGGATACAAGGAAGGAGGACAGAATTCCTAGCCAGTCTCCTGGACCTAGGAAAATTATAATCCAGTGGAGGTTCGATGAACCTTCTCACAACTTTGTTGTGGAAAGGGAGAATGGTGAAACCAACAGGCTTAATGTCACTTCTCTACTGCATCTCAGCAGATTTGACATTGCTGAGCTTGCAGAGAAGCCATTCTCCAACCCCTCCAACTCTGAGACTGCTGCAATCATCAGAAATTATCTCAGCAGTCTTCATCTAGCCGAGCTAACTCCAAATGCCAAGATTGAAGAAGAGTTGAAGTTGAGAAGACAGGAAGATAAGGAAAGACCTACCACCAAGGGCGCAGCCTTTCTACAGATGGTGGAGGGTCCGGAATTGGAATCTATAGTTAGATGGGAATATGACTATAGTTCCCATCAACTAACTCTTTTCAGAGAGCCACAACAAAAGGTACACATAATCCAAGGTGACAGACTGGATGTTCTGTCTACCAAGGATTTATACAAACTTCTCAGTACCACATCAGGGAAGAACAAGGACACAGACAAATATCTACTTTCCTTGGTGCTGAAAGTTTTGAGAAGAAGAGAGAAGTGAAGTTTTTGTAGCATCAGCCTAGGGGGAGTTTGTTGGGTCATTATAAGGCTGGTGCAACCAAAACCACTTCACATAGTCATTTTGGTGCTACATTCAAAAGGCTTCCGAAGCTAAGTATGAGATCTTCCGAAGTCTGAAAAACAACAGCTGAAGTCATCAGCTGAAGAAAGAGCTGAAGACTATCTTCCGAAGACAAAGTCTGAAGATTTCCGAAGACAGTCTGAAGACTTCCGAAGACAAAGTCTAAAGACTTCCGAAGACAAAGTCTGAAGAAAGAGCTGAAGATAAAGTCTACTTCCAAAAACAGAAGAAGACTCCAAGCCTCGGGAGAAGCAGTCTTCCGAAGTATAAGTGGCTTCGAAAGAAATTCTTCCGAAGAAATTTATCCTTCGGAAGACACTGCTATGTCCAGTAGACATAAGTATGGTCTCTGACAGTCCGCTGCAGACCTCTGATACAGCATGGCTTCTTCCTAAAGAACCATGTTGTTGACCATACTTTATTCTACTGTATACCTTTTTATGATAGCACATATTACCAACTTTAGTTAGTGACAAAAGGTAAGTCAGGGACATGTCCTGACTACCAAATCTCAGGCAAAATGTCTTAGATACCTCACCTATAGTCTTATAGTATAGATGTTTGGTTAGAGGTTTCCAGCTGGTATCAAAGTATATCCGGCTGTAGGTAGTATTATATATATCTTCTCATTGTAACTTATTAAGTAGAGAGCAAGAGTTAGAGCCAAAACTTGAGCTTGTAAGAATCTTGTAATCCTTTGAGTTGAGAAGCAATATATAAAAGTACCTTGAAAATTTACATCCTGTGTTTATTTACTACTTGTTACTTGTTATATTGTGATCAACTCTTCTTAGACTCTTACTGAGTATCGTTCAAGGTGAGTTTGAGAAAAGAACCACTTGTTGAATGACCAACATACGATCCTGCACATACCCTGCCCGACCTAAATACTGGCATAATCTATCAAAAGGTATCTCATCGTTAGATATAAATCATAGTTAGGGGTGTAATAACGACTTGAAAATTGATTCATTTTATTTCGACCTGACCCGACAACCCAAAGGATTTTATGTTGTTTTGTTAGAAATACAATCACCAAACACTAATGATCATTTTAAAATATATTTTGGTTCCGCCATTGATGAAAACTCCTATCACACACGCAATGTCTAATGAGTTCAGGTCCCGCCCAATAATGTTAATAGTGATGTATTAGACTTGGGGCCTCCCACAATTAAGGGCCCCCATTCAAAACAAATATATATTGGGCCTATAATTTTAGAAAACATAAATTCACAAAGCCCTAAATTTTTTAGTTTCACCACAAATTCAGGGAGCCCAATTCTCTAAAAAAAATATAGATATATATTTCATAAGCTAATTTTACATCATACAAAGTAGAAAAATAAATTTAATCAAAACGTCTATATATACACAAAACATATAAAAAATAACTCTGTAAACTATGAACATTTTAATTTATTATTATTGGTATCAGACCCAGATAAAAAATGGAAGTTTTAGAAAAAATCTTATTTTTATAATTCGATTGGGCTCTAAAACACGTTAAACCGGCTCTGAACGAGCTCACGAGATGAATGAGTTTTGACATGTTTTTAACAAGGACGTATGAGTGGAGCCAAGTAGACCAGATTCCTTTTCTGCTATTGGATATGGGGCGGTGTGACTTTGCAATTATTTATCACACAGTCTAACGTTCGTCCCCCGACACGTGTGTGGCCAATATCTCACCACCTATAATCATTCTATTTTTATTTTTTATGGAGAAGTTAGCCGCCCAAAGCGACGTCGTTGTCCCTTTGCAGTAACACCCCACCCCACCTCACCTCCATTATTATTCACTGGATGGTGATACATAAATCAAACATTTTCCTCCGCCTATTAATACGACCACCACCACCACCACCAGAATCATAAATCAAACTTCCGACGAGTGATATTCATTAAGTACAAATGGAGGGAAAAGAAGAGGATGTTAGATTGGGAGCCAACAAGTTCCGTGAAAGACAACCGATCGGTACGGCGGCTCAGGTCCCCGATAAGGACTACGAAGAGCCGCCACCGGCGCCGCTGTTTGAGCCGTCGGAGCTATCTTCATGGTCGTTTTACAGAGCTGGGATTGCGGAGTTTATCGCTACCTTTTTGTTTCTGTACGTATCGGTTTTGACGGTGATGGGGGTGGTGAAATCGCCCACCAATTGTGGGACTGTTGGGATTCAAGGGATTGCGTGGGCCTTTGGTGGCATGATTTTTGCACTCGTCTACTGCACCGCCGGAATCTCTGGTATTTCCAACTTTTTCAACCATCATCATGTTTTATTATCAAATAATCATTCGATAGTTGTTATGTTGTTTGATCAATTGTAGTTTGCTCTCTTTTAGCTGAGTCGGCTTGTTTTCGGTGTAGCGGAGCCGGTCCCGAGGATTTTAGTGCCTGTACGGGCTAAGGGAAAAAAAATAAACTTTGACCCTAATAAATTAAATTATATAATCTTGTAGGTTTTTTTAAAAAAAAACTGTTATGGATCGAAAGTAAAGTATGGAATTTGTCTCATATTCGTTGTATCGACAATTTATATATGATTTATAGGTCAAATGTGTTCCCTCAACCATCATACTAGTCTTTTAGGTTGAGTTATCACGTTTGGTCTGTATCAAAAACAAAA
This sequence comes from Flaveria linearis, assembly GCA_024085815.1. Lineage (NCBI taxonomy): Eukaryota > Viridiplantae > Streptophyta > Magnoliopsida > Asterales > Asteraceae > Flaveria > Flaveria linearis. Next base: position 89,757,846 of record CM044006.1, on the reverse strand, counting down.
GTTTAGTAATAACAATAACAAAATCATAGTATTAGAATGATATAATGTAATAGTTAACCGATAAATGAAAATAGATCACAAGAATTATAAGAATGATATAATTTAGTAGTTAAATGATAAATGAAAATAGATCACAAGAATTATAAGTTTATTTAATGAAAATAGATCACAAGAATTGTACTTGAGTTTCGTAAAAGTTTGTTGTGTGACAATGGACACACGTAATAAAAATCACTACTACAAAAATGAAAAAATAGAAAAATAAGTTTAATGTAAAATTTTAATATAGTCTTTTGAAAAAGATTGCATTTGCTATAAAACAGATTTCACTAGATTTAATAAAATGACAGCTTTTAAATCTAATTAATCAATATCTAATACAACTTTTAGTAGAAGGCTTCCTTAGCCTAATATAACAATTCTTATAACCGATTAATATAACCTTTTCAAAATCTAATGTGACATTATAAGTGTTAGATTTTTATTTTGTTATAGTTTTTCTTCGCATGTGGATCAAATCAAACTTAAGTGGGCTAAAATGTGAAATGTTTAGTTTTACTATTATTATTTTTCTTTATTTTAGTGTTCATTTTAAGTAATTCTCCCTTAACTAATCACCGATTAATTTCAGGTGGACATATTAATCCTGCGGTGACATTTGGGTTGTTTCTAGCAAGAAAATTATCGTTGACAAGAGCATTATACTACATGATGATGCAATGTCTTGGTGCGATCTGTGGCGCCGGCGTCGTCCGAGGGTTCGAAGGGGGCACCCAATTCAAACTCAACGGCGGTGGCGCCAACACCATCGCCCACGGTTACACCAAAGGCGACGGCCTTGGCGCTGAAATCGTCGGCACTTTTGTCCTCGTTTACACCGTTTTCTCAGCCACTGACGCCAAACGCAGTGCCCGTGACTCTCACGTTCCGGTATGATCACTTAAGTTCCAATGTCTAATCATTTCATATACCAACCTTTATTATCAGATAATGAAAATTCAATTAGAAAATTGATTTGGGTGTCTGATTTTGTATGATTTTGCAGATACTGGCACCTTTGCCAATTGGGTTCGCGGTGTTTTTGGTTCATTTGGCCACAATTCCGATAACCGGAACTGGGATTAATCCGGCGAGGAGTTTGGGAGCTGCTATTATTTACAACAAGGACCACGCATGGGATGATCACGTAAGCCTTCGATCTACATGCTTTAAAACACTAATTTGATATGAATTTGGTGGTAATTGTTGTTAAAGGTTTGATTTTTTGGTTCATGTTGACAGTGGGTGTTCTGGGTCGGGCCGTTTATCGGGGCGGCATTAGCAGCACTGTACCATCAAGTGGTGATCAGAGCTATTCCGTTCAAGAACAAGTGAAGAAGATGACACTTTTGTTTGTAAAATGGATGTATGATATGTGTTAGGCAGTGGTTTTCTCATTTCTGTTTTGCTTGATGATAATAATTCCATGTAAAGTGGATGTGTGTTGTGGCCCAACATATAAGTATTTGTGGGCTTATCTTGTATTGTTGCAAATTATTATATGCACAATCAAGTGGTTATTATGTTCTTCTTTCTAAACCTGTTGTCTCATAGTATTAATTTTAAGTTATGTTTAATTTTAAATTCAAAGAAGGATAAAAATCAAATCAATAAATAAACAAGTAGATTAGAATGATCGTTAATAATTTAAATGGGAATTGAATTCGAATTTGGTTTATTATATTTGGGCTATGTCTAGGTGACGAGCCATGTCAAAGTTTATTTTATTGGCTGAATATAAATTGTGATCATGTGGTGTAATGTTGTTGGGGTTGTTTTAAAACCTAGTGACCACTATTGTTAAACCGGTGGTTGTTCTTTAATTATGTTTATTTTGTAAATGTGTTTAACTTAAACTGTTAAAGTTTAGAAAAATGATGATTTGTTATCTTCGTAGTCATTTTAATCTGATTTATTTGAATTGGTTTTTTAAATTATTGTTAAAATTTGTTTTCAATTTCGGAAAGCCTGAAAAATTAAATTCAAATAGGTTGAATAACCATAACATAATACATTTTTACTTTATAATTTCGCTAAACAATATCATATGTTTTTACTTTACTCTTAACTATGTCTCTATATGTTAAAAATCTATAATACTCTTGTTTACTTATAAGTTCAACATGAAAACCCCAAAGTATAAGTATAAATCTAGTACTAAACCCTAGAACTCTAGAGAGAAGCTATCGAAGAGCATATTACTGGAGTATTACATATTACAACTCATATTTAAGAACAAATCACAAAGACTCTAAACCTGCAACAATGTGTTGCAGGATGAAGAAGACATTTGAGAAAATATCCGTAGAGAATGAGAGAAGGAGACCATTGTGATTATGTGCAAGAAATCCTAATCATTTCCATATATATATATATAGCTCAACAATAATCCATCTGCAATTCTAGTCCCTCAGCTTCTTAAAAATACATTAAAAACCCTTCATAAAAGACTAAAAATAGTATATGTTGGGAAACTGATTAACTTTTAACTTATTAACTTTTGAAAAGTCAATAGATTAATAAATATGTCTGGAAAAAAGTTAATAAGTTGATTTTAAAAAGTTAATAAATTAATTTTGAAAAGTTAAGAGTTATTTTTAAAAATTACTTTTTAAAAGTAAGAAAATAAGCAACCCCAAACATACCCATAAAAGAATCAGCGGCATACCTCTGAGGGAATGAATTGGATTGATTATACACTTTTAAAACTATATAATTTTATTTGAAAATCGAGACGTTTGTATATTTGTTGTAATTATTTTTCGATTCACACTATTGTTCATTTACAAAAATAACATTAACATGCTTCTTTCTATCGATATTTACATATAAGTTTCTTTCGAAATCAATAAAATCGTGAAACATTGGCTTCTAATCGCTAGTAGTACCTTGATTTTCTTTTATTTTTTTTGGAACGATCAATCAAGTAGCTGCCGGGTACTCCGTACGCGGCGCCCCAATGGCCAAAGGACGCACAACGTGGCCATGATCCACACGCACGGAGCCCCAAGCCCACCAACCACCATTTCCGGGGAAAACCCGACCACCCACCCGCCCGAAGACACGACGGTGAATAATCGGTAAAACCCGTTTGCTTCAAGACTCGAACTTGGGTTCCCCAGGTCAAGCCCATCACTAGCCCAATGGGATTAACCACTGCGCTGCAGTGGCAACCCCAATTTCTTTTATTAAACGTGAAACCACGCATTAGCAACGAGCCAACGAGAATGAAAGTCAAAGTCATTAATGGGCCTGATCCGGCCTCAACATCACAAATTTATTTTGCGTATTTATTTCAGATTTATGGGCTACTTTTTGGGCCTTGTTTAACATATTTACCACCGCTAACCATCTCTCTTCCTTCTCGTCATTTTCCTCCGTAAAACCCTAGCATCACCGGCGTTCTCTGTTTCCTCCGGCGCTTCTTCAAATCTTATATCTCCGATCAGTTAGCAGTCGGAGATCCTGCAATCATGGCGTCGGTGGATCAAACAGTGTTGCAGTTCTTCCCATCGTCAACTAGCCTCTCAGCCAAGGTTCACCCACTTGTCATTTTCAATATCTGCGATTGCTTTGTGAGACGACCTGACCAGGCTGAAAGAGTCATCGGAACGCTTCTTGGATCTGTTCTTCCCGATGGAACAGTAGATATTCGTAATTCGTATGTTGTTCCGCATAACGAGTCATCTGACCAGGTTAGGGTTAGATTAACCTGTAGTTATATTGTTATGTTGATATCATGTTAGTAATGATTAAATTTGGATTGATAATGGGAGCTATTGTGCGTACTGTTTGCTCAGATGTATAATTGGTGAATGCGAGCGTTCGATCTGGTTTTCTTGTGTGAATTACTTCCGCAATAAACTAGATATAATGAATTCTTTATCTAACACTTGTTTTATGTTCTTGTGTATAATGCTTCTAGGTTGCCCTGGATATTGATTATCATCACAATATGTTGGCATCTCACCAGAAGGTGAATCCGAAAGAAGTTATCGTTGGATGGTAATTCCTCATCAGATGTGTTTAGCTTTTTTTTAATGTATTATCAATTGGCACAGTTGTCTCATTTTACATGTTGTCATCATTTGGTTGAACTATGTTCTTGCCATGAAACTTGAAAAATGATATTTGGTTGCTACTTGGTTACTAAGGTTCAAGTAAACACCCAAGATGATTAGTATAGCTCTATGTTAGTTCTTTCAGTTGGGCAAGTGACCATGTTAATTGCTTCATGCTTTTGTGTGAATGGTGGTGTATCTACTGTAGATGGCATCCTGAAAGTTGAAATATTTAGTTGAAATGGTTGTAATTCACTTATTTTGTTGATGTTATTCACGGTAATTTCAGCCCGCATTAGACGTACTATTTAGACTTGGATTCTTCAGCACATGGTTTCTCTTGATTCTTGCTACTGTAGGCTTGTATTTGCTTTGAATTGATGTAGTTCAGATAGATGATTAGCTTCAAAATAATCATGTCTTAAGTGAACTTTACGAAATATGGAACCGTGCCAATCTAGTTGCCATGCTTATGTTTTTGAGTTGTCAGATAAGAAAGGCAGTTTACCTTAGAATCTGTCTTAATTTTGCAAACAGGAGTTCTGTATTGTTGCAATTAAGTGATAGTGTGATACTGAAAAGTATAGGCAATGGAGGATTTCCTTTCGCCTTCTTTAGTTATTTCCACACATTGTGGAAGTTAATATATCACGTGTAGCGTTTAGGTGGAATGGGCTCCTGAGTTTATTTAGCTTTTTCATTTAAATACCACCCAAACTTTCTTTTAATCTTCAGAACTCTTGTGTGACATGAACCTTTTAACAAGTCTAAGTGCTGGGATAGTGGTATATGATTTTGCCTGTCAAAACTTGTTTACATTTTTGTTTATTAAACTTGTGGATAATGGAATTTACAAGAAGTTGATAATACATCTTCTATTCTGCTTTAGGTTTTCAACTGGATTTGGTGTGACTGGTGGCAGTGCTCTTATCCATGAGTTTTATTCTAGAGAAGTTGCAAACCCTGTTCATTTGACAGTTGACACTGGATTTACAAATGGGGAAGCTTCCATTAAAGCTTTTGTCTCCGTTAACTTGACCTTGGGTGATCAGCAACTCGCTGCTCAGTTTCAAGAAATACCTCTGGATTTGCGTATGGTTGAAGCTGAGCGTATTGGGTGTACGTCTTGTAACACATCTTTTACTTGGTGAAACTTGTTGATGTTTGAATTAAACTAGATTTTTATGATTGTAGTTGACATTCTGAAGACCACAACAGTTGACAAACTCCCAACTGATATGGAAGGAATGGAAGCCACAATGGAAAGATTGCTAGCACTAATAGATGATACTTACAAATATGTTGATGATGTTGTGGTGAGATTGATTTCGCACTTGTTATATCATTACAGGTTCTTTACAAGTGTTTTCTATTTGATATAAATATTAAATTTTGTTATTCCAGGAAGGGCGTGTTGCACCAGATAATACCATTGGAAGATTTATATCAGATACTGTATCCTCCATTCCTAAGATATCGCCATCAGCTTTTGATAAGCTTGTGAATGATAGTCTACAGGTAAAGAAGATCCTACCTCACCCCTAAAGCAGCCCTAATGAAAATTTACTTGTTTAATCTTTTTTAAACTATCCTTCACCCTTAAGGATTGTTACGATCAGAACATTACACACAAAGTAGTAGTATTTTCATTTGGTATTGATGTTGTCCTTTTGTTATGATGCAGGACCAATTGCTGTTACTATACTTGTCAAGTATTACGAGGACACAACTCAGCTTAGCCGAGAAATTGAACACTGCTGCCCAGATCCTGTAAACCAAATCGTATTGTTCTTTATTCTGCTGAAAAGTTTTTTTTTCTCAATTGTTAGAGCAAGAATTTGGTTGTTAGGAAATGTTTGTAACATGGTTTTGGACATGTAAGAGCTCATCATATACAGATTATTTTCTGCTGCAACAGATATTCATGGATGCTACTAAATTGAGGTTCATTTTCAGCAAGTTGTCTGTTTATGTAGCCTCTTTGGGAAAAACAGTCATTGTTTAGATTATTATACATCACGTCATAAGATACATAAAGTTGCAAGGGTGTGCGTTGGAGAGGGAGTAACCGGGTTCAACCCCCCTCCCTCCCTATTTTCCTTGCTTTTTCACTCGTGTTTTATATATATATATATTTTTTCTTTTTAATCTTTGTTTTGTTATTTATCTCTTCTTTAATTTACGTCATGTAGTCATTGTATCAGTTATGGTTTTTTCAGTTTAGTTTTTCAAGTGATAGCTGTTATGATATGTTTTTGCATGTGTTTATTTTGTTATGCATTTTTTAAATTGTTTTATCCATTGCATAGGGGTTGTATTAGTATGGTTTTTGTTGTTTTTGTTTGCATTGAGGTGATATCCTTCATATTCAAAATTTTAAATTTGGTCCAGTTGCAAAGTTCTCCTTTCGATTAGAGATGCTCAAAGTGCTCGACGCTCATTCAATGTTCGTTGGAATTTGTTTGAAAAATATATGTTCAAACTTCTGTTCGGTTGTAACGAGCCCACCGGCTCAGATCGGTTTGTAAACGAGTGAGGTATGAGCAAAAGATTGCTCGGTTCGTTTCGGCTTGAATTAGTTTCTATTACATATATATTATTTATACATTATACTCTAATATATATGTCCCAATATATACAAATATACAATTATATTTATACATACTAGATCAAACAACAAAATAAAAAAATGTAACAATAAGCATAAAAGTGAAATACAAAGCCTTTAAGAGACTATTTTGACCTCACTCTTACTCTTAGTCGATCATCTCCCACTTTTACAATCAGTGTGCTCTGCAATATGTTCACCATCTCATCAACTATATTCTTAAGCTCATCATTAGTCAGAACGTATTGTCATATAAAAATATTATGTTATAAAATATGGTTGCTTTTTTAAGGTTATTAAAACTTATGACCTAATGTTGTTACCAACTCTCATTACAATATAAATCAAATGACACACGAGATAGTTGGGTTGTACAAACTGTTTGTCGCTCGTTCGAAAACTTAGCGTTCGAAAAATGCTCGTTTGTAACCGAGCCTATCGACTCGGTTCGGTTTGAAAACGAGCCAAGCACAAGCAAAGGTTCGCTCGGCCCGGCTCGTAAACAGTCGTGCTTCCAATGCAGGTTAGGAAAATTCCTAGTTACAGTGAAATAGCATCTTAAAGGAATAACCAAAGTACCAAACTAACTTATGCCAACATGTGAAGATTTTCTTTTACTTGAATTCCTTTACGTGGTTCAGGACCGAACCGGACTGGTAATAATGTGCAAAAGCGTAACCGAAGTTTGTAATTTCGTTCGACCCTTCGGTTGTATTCTGGACCTGATTTATTCTGTCAGCTCCTCTGGCTGGGTTGGGTTGGGCAACAATGTGGCTGGGCTACCAATCTTTGTATTCTCGATCCTGGTAAAGGGTTCATATTTGCATAAAGCTGATATGAGGCTAATCATACTTGACTAAACTTAGCCGTTTTGTTGTAGCCCAGTAAACATGTACAGATTTTACAGCCCATTATGTTTTTTCCTGTGTTTCATCATTCATGGATATTGAATCCTTAAGTTACATATGCAACAGACCTGACTGCACGTCAGTCGCGTTTTATTTATACAGTTATGTTTCTAATTGAAGTACGAGTTTACGTATCCAATATCACTAAACTTTACAAAGAAAACACACAACTTGGGTTTCAATCGGTTTGATCCCAGATTTAATAAACCGAAAACGAGACCAATATTTGGTGTTCAAGCCGGTCTGGTTCGGTCCTTCGAGTCCACGGGTCCAAACGTGTAACCTCCCAAGCTATTATGCTAAGTCATGTCACATCAAGATGTTAACAAAAAGAAAAAGCATATGAAAGTAACTATATAAGATCGAGAATAAAAATAAATGTTACATGATGAATGGAAATGGAAATGAGGATTCCCATGAATGAGGGAATGGTGGTCGGGTTAGTGATTTAGAAAAGGGACGGAAATCAGGGCCGCCGCCTCAATTTCACGCCTGCCGGCCTCTTACAACTCAATATGCACACTTTACAACCCCTCTCGATTTTCCCCATTTATGGATTCAATGTCACAACCCCTACATGGCTACAATATTTTTTTTAACTAGAAATATACAACCCAGTTTTGTAGGATAAATGTTATCTTAATCAAGCTCATCTATCTGTTTTCCGGTCAGGACCGCACCCCCAACCCCCTTAGAAGGAAACCCATTGCGGAGAAAACCTCCAGACTCAACTCTGAGCATTTTTTGCTTAGATTGAGACTTGAATCCATGACCTCCTCTTTACTTACATGTCATGACCCATGAATAACTCACCTTAACCGGTTAGGCTACGGATCATTAGTCCCTACATGGCTACATACATACATGCATTCTCACATTAACACTTTCATTTCATATGTCTTTTTATTATCAATATCTTTACTACCACTTAAGTATTGTGAATTCAAGTCTTAGAAAATAAGCAATAGGTGGGTTTAAAAGTAGATTTTAGGAGGGTGTGTTCATCAACATTGTTAAAAGAATATGATAATACAAAATGACAAACTAATGCAGGAGGCCCGAACTTGCATGGGTCAAGGGGTTGTGTGACCAGCTTGGACTTGATGTACGTATTTTTATCCTGTATTCTAACAAGATGTTTCCATGACTTAAACCAACCTTACTATTGCTCAAAAGTCTATCACTATTATTCAAAGTATGGAATCATAATATTAGCATCACCATTTACATACAATTATTTACATTCTCGGCTATCAGAACAAACAAACTGATGTAATTAATAAAGTCACAGTTTTAACACGGATAGTGATAAAGTACTGGAATTGTGAGATATATGAATCAACGTCTTGGTTTCTATATAGACCTCATGAAATTCTATGTTGACAACGAAATTAGTGATATTCAACAAATCATGTTTTATGTGTTACTGTTAATGGACTAATTTGGTTTTACCTAAATATCATGTTTTAAAAGAAGGGAGACAAAGACAGAAAGGAACCGCAGCCAACTAAGGTTCCAAATGCTACAGGACAAAATGAAGTAATTAAAATATGACTAATTTTGTCTCCATTATTAAAGATAACTATTAAAAATATATCATGTATTATGTAATTAGATCAATCGTCCAACATTTTGGGTTTTCGAAAAGTTAAAAAAATGCCCAACATCTTAGTATACAACTTTAATAACAAAATAATATTTAATATGATAATGTCATGCACGAATTTTAAAAATTGTAACATTTTAGTATTTAAGGTACCCTCAAGATAAAAATTTATATATTCTTTTCCAAACCTTCCAAACCTAATTTACCATTTTATCTATTTCACAACTAGTGTAGAACACCAGAACTGCATATTGACGGTGATACCAGCAGTGTTTTCACGGCCGGATCGGACCGGCCGGTCCGACCGGTCGAACCGGGGATCGGCTAGGTGGCCGGTCCGGTCGTGTGCGATTCGTTTTGTGGGGGTCGAACCGGCCGGTTCTACCCGAGTCGGTGGTCGGACCGGGGAACCGGACCGGTTCGGACCGGTTTTGCAATTTCTTTATTTTTTTTTAATTTTTTTGAGTAAAAACAGGGTGTTGAACTACAAATTAGTGTGCTAGATCAAAAAGTAAAACCGAATTCAAAAAACGGGCTCGCACGGGCCTAGGTTTTTGAAGTTGCATTCGTGTCCGCGACACGTGCGGGCACACACGAGTTCGCTGGAAATCCAACCTTTTTCCTCATTTTTGCACCCCCCCTGCGCGCGGGTAGTACTTGTGGCAAAATATGTCATAAGGATACACTAGAGTGATAAAAAAATTACTTATAAACCAAACATCATTTTGTCCCCACACCAATGTGGGACAAAGTGTTCAATATAATCTTAAACATACATTCACACACACCCAAATATACTTAAATTTTATATATAACTATAAAATACATATATGAAGCATATATAAATTACTTATATTTAATTATATATATAAATATAATTAAAATATAGTTAAATCCGGTCCAACCGGTCCGACCGGTCCGACCGTCCGACCACCAAACCAGTAGGGCGTCCGGTTCGACGTCCGATCCGGTTCTGAAAACATTGGTCATACCAGCACGAATGTCTTAAACAAGTTCAGTTCAGTTTGTTTGAATCAACCTAAACAAAAAACAAACTGCCTAAGGGGCTGTTTGATTATGCTGACTAAGTAAGATCTGACTGAGTCAGAAGCTGACCCAGTAAGAAGTTCTGACTGAGTCTGCATCTGACTGAAACTTGACTGTTTGATTATGTTATATGTATCTGACTGACTCTGCTGAATGAAAAAAATAACCGCTATGTACACTTCTGTTAAATTTCTCTGTTAAATTTCTCTGCTAATTGAGTGTGACATGATAAATTATTATTACTATTATTATTATTATTATTATTATTATTATTATTATTATTATTATTATTATTATTATTATTATTATTATTGTTGTTGTTGTTGTTGTTATTATTACTGTTATTTTATTATTAGTGTTATTATTACTGTTATTATTACTGTTATTATTACTGTTATTATTACTGTTATTATTACTGTTATTATTACTGTTATTATTACTGTTATTAACACTGTTATTATCACTGATACTATCACTGTTACTATCACTGCTACTATCACTGCTACTATCACTGCTACTATCACTGCTACTATCACTGCTACTATCACTGCTACTATCACTGCTACTATCACTGCTACTATCACTGCTACTATCACTGCTACTATCACTGCTACTATCACTGCTACTATCACTGCTACTATCACTGCTACAATCACTGCTACTCTCACTGCTACTCTCACTGCTACTGTCACTGCTACTGTCACTGCGACTGTCACTGCGACTGTCACTGCGACTGTCACTGCGACTGTCACTGCGACTGTCACCGCGACTGTCACCGCGACTGTCACCGCGACTGTCACCGCGACTGTCACCGCGACTGTCACCGCGACTGTCACCGCGACTGTCACCGCGACTGTCACCGCGACTGTCACCGCGACTGTCACCGCGACTGTCACCGCGACTGTCACCGCGACTGTCACCGCGACTGTCACCGCGACTGTCACCGCGACTGTCACCGCGACTGTCACCGCGACTGTCACCGCGACTGTCACCGCGACTGTCACCGCGACTGTCACCGCGACTGTCACCGCGACTGTCACCGCGACTGTCACCGCGACTGTCACCGCGACTGTCACCGCGACTGTCACCGCGACTGTCACCGCGACTGTCACCGCGACTGTCACCGCGACTGTCACCGCGACTGTCACCGCGACTGTCACCGCGACTGTCACCGCGACTGTCACCGCGACTGTCACCGCGACTGTCACCGCGACTGTCACCGCGACTGTCACCGCGACTGTCACCGCGACTGTCACCGCGACTGTCACCGCGACTGTCACCGCGACTGTCACCGCGACTGTCACCGCGACTGTCACCGCGACTGTCACCGCGACTGTCACCGCGACTGTCACCGCGACTGTCACCGCGACTGTCACCGCGACTGTCACCGCGACTGTCACCGCGACTGTCACCGCGACTGTCACCGCGACTGTCACCGCGACTGTCACCGCGACTGTCACCGCGACTGTCACCGCGACTGTCACCGCGACTGTCACCGCGACTGTCACCGCGACTGTCACCGCGACTGTCACCGCGACTGTCACCGCGACTGTCACCGCGACTGTCACCGCGACTGTCACCGCGACTGTCACCGCGACTGTCACCGCGACTGTCACCGCGACTGTCACCGCGACTGTCACCGCGACTGTCACCGCGACTGTCACCGCGACTGTCACCGCGACTGTCACCGCGACTGTCACCGCGACTGTCACCGCGACTGTCACCGCGACTGTCACCGCGACTGTCACCGCGACTGTCACCGCGACTGTCACCGCGACTGTCACCGCGACTGTCACCGCGACTGTCACCGCGACTGTCACCGCGACTGTCACCGCGACTGTCACCGCGACTGTCACGCGACTGTCACCGCGACTGTCACCGCGACTGTCACCGCGACTGTCACCGCGACTGTCACCGCGACTGTCACCGCGACTGTCACCGCGACTGTCACCGCGACTGTCACCGCGACTGTCACCGCGACTGTCACCGCGACTGTCACCGCGACTGTCACCGCGACTGTCACCGCGACTGTCACCGCGACTGTCACCGCGACTGTCACCGCGACTGTCACCGCGACTGTCACCGCGACTGTCACCGCGACTGTCACCGCGACTGTCACCGCGACTGTCACCGCGACTGTCACCGCGACTGTCACCGCGACTGTCACCGCGACTGTCACCGCGACTGTCACCGCGACTGTCACCGCGACTGTCACCGCGACTGTCACCGCGACTGTCACCGCGACTGTCACCGCGACTGTCACCGCGACTGTCACCGCGACTGTCACCGCGACTGTCACCGCGACTGTCACCGCGACTGTCACCGCGACTGTCACCGCGACTGTCACCGCGACTGTCACCGCGACTGTCACCGCGACTGTCACCGCGACTGTCACCGCGACTGTCACCGCGACTGTCACCGCGACTGTCACCGCGACTGTCACCGCGACTGTCACCGCGACTGTCACCGCGACTGTCACCGCGACTGTCACCGCGACTGTCACCGCGACTGTCACCGCGACTGTCACCGCGACTGTCACCGCGACTGTCACCGCGACTGTCACCGCGACTGTCACCGCGACTGTCACCGCGACTGTCACCGCGACTGTCACCGCGACTGTCACCGCGACTGTCACCGCGACTGTCACCGCGACTGTCACCGCGACTGTCACCGCGACTGTCACCGCGACTGTCACCGCGACTGTCACCGCGACTGTCACCGCGACTGTCACCGCGACTGTCACCGCGACTGTCACCGCGACTGTCACCGCGACTGTCACCGCGACTGTCACCGCGACTGTCACCGCGACTGTCACCGCGACTGTCACCGCGACTGTCACCGCGACTGTCACCGCGACTGTCACCGCGACTGTCACCGCGACTGTCACCGCGACTGTCACCGCGACTGTCACCGCGACTGTCACCGCGACTGTCACCGCGACTGTCACCGCGACTGTCACCGCGACTGTCACCGCGACTGTCACCGCGACTGTCACCGCGACTGTCACCGCGACTGTCACCGCGACTGTCACCGCGACTGTCACCGCGACTGTCACCGCGACTGTCACCGCGACTGTCACCGCGACTGTCACCGCGACTGTCACCGCGACTGTCACCGCGACTGTCACCGCGACTGTCACCGCGACTGTCACCGCGACTGTCACCGCGACTGTCACCGCGACTGTCACCGCGACTGTCACCGCGACTGTCACCGCGACTGTCACCGCGACTGTCACCGCGACTGTCACCGCGACTGTCACCGCGACTGTCACCGCTACTGTCACCGCGACTGTCACCGCGACTGTCACCGCTACTGTCACCGCTACTGTCACCGCGACTGTCACCGCGACTGTCACCGCGTCACCGCTACTGTCACCGCTACTGTCACCGCTACTGTCACCGCTACTGTCACCGCTACTGTCACCGCTACTGTCACCGCTACTGTCACCGCTACTGTCACCGCTACTGTCACCGCTACTGTCACCGCTACTGTCACCGCTACTGTCACCGCTACTGTCACCGCTACTGTCACCGCTACTGTCACCGCTACTGTCACCGCTACTGTCACCGCTACTGTCACCGCTACTGTCACCGCTACTGTCACCGCTACTGTCACCGCTACTGTCACCGCTACTGTCACCGCTACTGTCACCGCTACTGTCACCGCTACTGTCACCGCTACTGTCACCGCTACTGTCACCGCTACTGTCACCGCTACTGTCACCGCTACTGTCACCGCTACTGTCACCGCTACTGTCACCGCTACTGTCACCGCTACTGTCACCGCTACTGTCACCGCTACTGTCACCGCTACTGTCACCGCTACTGTCACCGCTACTGTCACCGCTACTGTCACCGCTACTGTCACCGCTACTGTCACCGCTACTGTCACCGCTACTGTCACCGCTACTGTCACCGCTACTGTCACCGCTACTGTCACCGCTACTGTCACCGCTACTGTCACCGCTACTGTCACCGCTACTGTCACCGCTACTGTCACCGCTACTGTCACCGCTACTGTCACCGCTACTGTCACCGCTACTGTCACCGCTACTGTCACCGCTACTGTCACCGCTACTGTCACCGCTACTGTCACCGCTACTGTCACCGCTACTGTCACCGCTACTGTCACCGCTACTGTCACCGCTACTGTCACCGCTACTGTCACCGCTACTGTCACCGCTACTGTCACCGCTACTGTCACCGCTACTGTCACCGCTACTGTCACCGCTACTGTCACCGCTACTGTCACCGCTACTGTCACCGCTACTGTCACCGCTACTGTCACCGCTACTGTCACCGCTACTGTCACCGCTACTGTCACCGCTACTGTCACCGCTACTGTCACCGCTACTGTCACCGCTACTGTCACCGCTACTGTCACCGCTACTGTCACCGCTACTGTCACCGCTACTGTCACCGCTACTGTCACCGCTACTGTCACCGCTACTGTCACCGCTACTGTCACCGCTACTGTCACCGCTACTGTCACCGCTACTGTCACCGCTACTGTCACCGCTACTGTCACCGCTACTGTCACCGCTACTGTCACCGCTACTGTCACCGCTACTGTCACCGCTACTGTCACCGCTACTGTCACCGCTACTGTCACCGCTACTGTCACCGCTACTGTCACCGCTACTGTCACCGCTACTGTCACCGCTACTGTCACCGCTACTGTCACCGCTACTGTCACCGCTACTGTCACCGCTACTGTCACCGCTACTGTCACCGCTACTGTCACCGCTACTGTCACCGCTACTGTCACCGCTACTGTCACCGCTACTGTCACCGCTACTGTCACCGCTACTGTCACCGCTACTGTCACCGCTACTGTCACCGCTACTGTCACCGCTACTGTCACCGCTACTGTCACCGCTACTGTCACCGCTACTGTCACCGCTACTGTCACCGCTACTGTCACCGCTACTGTCACCGCTACTGTCACCGCTACTGTCACCGCTACTGTCACCGCTACTGTCACCGCTACTGTCACCGCTACTGTCACCGCTACTGTCACCGCTACTGTCACCGCTACTGTCACCGCTACTGTCACCGCTACTGTCACCGCTACTGTCACCGCTACTGTCACCGCTACTGTCACCGCTACTGTCACCGCTACTGTCACCGCTACTGTCACCGCTACTGTCACCGCTACTGTCACCGCTACTGTCACCGCTACTGTCACCGCTACTGTCACCGCTACTGTCACCGCTACTGTCACCGCTACTGTCACCGCTACTGTCACCGCTACTGTCACCGCTACTGTCACCGCTACTGTCACCGCTACTGTCACCGCTACTGTCACCGCTACTGTCACCGCTACTGTCACCGCTACTGTCACCGCTACTGTCACCGCTACTGTCACCGCTACTGTCACCGCTACTGTCACCGCTACTGTCACCGCTACTGTCACCGCTACTGTCACCGCTACTGTCACCGCTACTGTCACCGCTACTGTCACCGCTACTGTCACCGCTACTGTCACCGCTACTGTCACCGCTACTGTCACCGCTACTGTCACCGCTACTGTCACCGCTACTGTCACCGCTACTGTCACCGCTACTGTCACCGCTACTGTCACCGCTACTGTCACCGCTACTGTCACCGCTACTGTCACCGCTACTGTCACCGCTACTGTCACCGCTACTGTCACCGCTACTGTCACCGCTACTGTCACCGCTACTGTCACCGCTACTGTCACCGCTACTGTCACCGCTACTGTCACCGCTACTGTCACCGCTACTGTCACCGCTACTGTCACCGCTACTGTCACCGCTACTGTCACCGCTACTGTCACCGCTACTGTCACCGCTACTGTCACCGCTACTGTCACCGCTACTGTCACCGCTACTGTCACCGCTACTGTCACCGCTACTGTCACCGCTACTGTCACCGCTACTGTCACCGCTACTGTCACCGCTACTGTCACCGCTACTGTCACCGCTACTGTCACCGCTACTGTCACCGCTACTGTCACCGCTACTGTCACCGCTACTGTCACCGCTACTGTCACCGCTACTGTCACCGCTACTGTCACCGCTACTGTCACCGCTACTGTCACCGCTACTGTCACCGCTACTGTCACCGCTACTGTCACCGCTACTGTCACCGCTACTGTCACCGCTACTGTCACCGCTACTGTCACCGCTACTGTCACCGCTACTGTCACCGCTACTGTCACCGCTACTGTCACCGCTACTGTCACCGCTACTGTCACCGCTACTGTCACCGCTACTGTCACCGCTACTGTCACCGCTACTGTCACCGCTACTGTCACCGCTACTGTCACCGCTACTGTCACCGCTACTGTCACCGCTACTGTCACCGCTACTGTCACCGCTACTGTCACCGCTACTGTCACCGCTACTGTCACCGCTACTGTCACCGCTACTGTCACCGCTACTGTCACCGCTACTGTCACCGCTACTGTCACCGCTACTGTCACCGCTACTGTCACCGCTACTGTCACCGCTACTGTCACCGCTACTGTCACCGCTACTGTCACCGCTACTGTCACCGCTACTGTCACCGCTACTGTCACCGCTACTGTCACCGCTACTGTCACCGCTACTGTCACCGCTACTGTCACCGCTACTGTCACCGCTACTGTCACCGCTACTGTCACCGCTACTGTCACGCTACTGTCACGCTACTGTCACCGCTACTGTCACCGCTACTGTCACCGCTACTGTCACCGCTACTGTCACCGCTACTGTCACCGCTACTGTCACCGCTACTGTCACCGCTACTGTCACCGCTACTGTCACGCTACTGTCACCGCTACTGTCACCGCTACTGTCACCGCTACTGTCACCGCTACTGTCACCGCTACTGTCACCGCTACTGTCACCGCTACTGTCACCGCTACTGTCACGCTACTGTCACGCTACTGTCACCGCTACTGTCACCGCTACTGTCACGCTACTGTCACGCTACTGTCACGCTACTGTCACCGCTACTGTCACCGCTACTGTCACCGCTACTGTCACCGCTACTGTCACCGCTACTGTCACGCTACTGTCACGCTACTGTCACCGCTACTGTCACGCTACTGTCACCGCTACTGTCACCGCTACTGTCACGCTACTGTCACGGCTACTGTCACGCTACTGTCACGGCTACTGTCACGGCTACTGTCACGCTACTGTCACGCTACTGTCACCGCTACTGTCACGCTACTGTCACGCTACTGTCACGCTACTGTCACGGCTACTGTCACGGCTACTGTCACGCTACTGTCACGGCTACTGTCACGGCTACTGTCACGGCTACTGTCACGGCTACTGTCACGGCTACTGTCACGGCTACTGTCACGGCTACTGTCACGGCTACTGTCACGGCTACTGTCACGGCTACTGTCACGGCTACTGTCACGGCTACTGTCACGGCTACTGTCACGGCTACTGTCACGGCTACTGTCACGGCTACTGTCACGGCTACTGTCACGGCTACTGTCACGGCTACTGTCACGGCTACTGTCACGGCTACTGTCACGGCTACTGTCACGGCTACTGTCACGGCTACTGTCACGGCTACTGTCACGGCTACTGTCACGGCTACTGTCACGGCTACTGTCACGGCTACTGTCACGGCTACTGTCACGGCTACTGTCACGGCTACTGTCACGGCTACTGTCACCGCTACTGTCACGGCTACTGTCACGCTACTGTCACGGCTACTGTCACGGCTACTGTCACCGCTACTGTCACGCTACTGTCACCGCTACTGTCACGGCTACTGTCACCGCTACTGTCACCGCTACTGTCACGGCTACTGTCACGGCTACTGTCACGGCTACTGTCACGGCTACTGTCACGGCTACTGTCACGGCTACTGTCACCGCTACTGTCACCGCTACTGTCACCGCTACTGTCACGGCTACTGTCACGGCTACTGTCACGGCTACTGTCACGGCTACTGTCCGGCTACTGTCACGGCTACTGTCACGGCTACTGTCACGGCTACTGTCACGGCTACTGTCACGGCTACTGTCACGGCTACTGTCACGGCTACTGTCACGGCTACTGTCACGGTAACTGTCACGGCTACTGTCACGGCTACTGTCACGGCTACTGTCACGGCTACTGTCACGGCTACTGTCACGGCTACTGTCACGGCTACTGTCACGGCTACTGTCACGGCTACTGTCAGGCTACTGTCACGGCTACTGTCACGGCTACGTCACGGCTACTGTCACGGCTACTGTCACGGCTACTGTCACGGCTACTGTCACGGCTACTGTCACGGCTACTGTCACGGCTACTGTCACGGCTACTGTCACGGCTACTGTCACGGCTACTGTCACGGCTACTGTCACGGCTACTGTCACGGCTACTGTCACGGCTACTGTCACGGCTACTGTCACGGCTACTGTCACGGCTACTGTCACGGCTACTGTCACGGCTACTGTCACGGCTACTGTCACGGCTACTGTCACGGCTACTGTCACGGCTACTGTCACGGCTACTGTCACGGCTACGTCACGGCTACTGTCACGGCTACTGTCACGGCTACTGTCACGGCTACTGTCACGGCTACTGTCACGGCTACTGTCACGGCTACTGTCACGGCTACTGTCACGGCTACTGTCACGGCTACTGTCACGGCTACTGTCAGGCTACTGTCACGGCTACTGTCACGGCTACTGTCACGGCTACTGTCACGGCTACTGTCACGGCTACTGTCACGGCTACTGTCACGGCTACTGTCACGGCTACTGTCACTGCTACTGTCACCGCTACTGTCACGGCTACTGTCACGGCTACTGTCACCGCTACGTCACCGCTACTGTCACGGCTACTGTCGGCTACTGTCACCGCTACTGTCACGCTACTGTCACGGCTACTGTCACCGCTACTGTCACGGCTACTGTCACTGCTACTGTCACCGCTACTGTCACGCTACTGTCACGCTAGTCACGCTACTGTCACCGCTACTGTCACTGCTACTGTCATGCTACTGTCACCGCTACTGTCACCGCTACTGTCACCGCTACTCACGCTACTGTCACCGCTACTGTCACCGCTACTGTCACCGCTACTGTCACCGCTACTGTCACTGCTACTGTCACCGCTACTGTCACTGCTATGTCACTGCTACTTAGGGGTGTTCAAAAAATCCGATATCCGAAAATATCCGAAATCCGATCCGTATCCAAATCCAAATAAATCGATCCGAATCCTTATTCGGATATTCGGATCGGATCTCATCCGAATCCGAATTCCTTATTCGGATTTCGGATCTGATTTCGGATATCAATTTTTTTTATTAGGGTTATTCGGATTATTCGGATATCCGATTAATCCGAATAAGACTTCAACTATATTTCTAGCCCAATACTCATTACTCAACTATATATTATGTTTTCAACTCAATACACAAGAATCTTTACATATTTTAGTCATAATCCTAAATAATTATGCAATAATGGACCGCCGTTCTAGATTAGAGATTCTAATATTCGGGTTTTATACAATTACCTATTATGTTCTAAATTTTGAATTTGTATACAGTCAAATTTTATCTTTTAGTTGTATAAATTTTATTGCGATTAGCAACTTATAAAATGGAAAGAATAAAAAATTAGAAAAAAAAAATATAGAAGAAAAAAAGAAAAAAAAATGTTATTTGGTTTATTCGGATTATTCGGATAAATTCGGATTATTCGGATATATCCGAATCCGATCCGAATTGAATTCGGATAGATTCGGATCGGATTGAAAAATCCTTATTCGGATCGGATCGGATTTCGGATAGGGTCATGAAATTTTCAAATCCGAATAATCCGATCCGAACAATCCGAATAATCCGTTATCCGATCCGATGAACACCCTACTGTTACTATCACTGTTACTATCACTGTTACTATCACTGTTACTATCACTGTTACTATCACTGTTACTATCACTGTTACTATCACCGTTACTATCTGTTACTATCACTGTTACTATCACTGTTACTATCACTGTTACTATCACTGTTACTATCACTGTTACTATCACTGTTACTATCACTGTTACTATCATCGTTACTATCATCGTTACTATCATCGTTACTATCATCGTTACTATCATCATTACTATCATCATTACTATCATCATTACTATCATCATTACTATCATCATTACTATCATCATTACTATCATCATTACTATCATCATTACTATCATCATTACTATCATCATTATTATCATCATTATTATCATTATTATTATTATTATTATTTAACACACTCACCACCATTTAACACCCACCCCCCCCCCCGCCCCCCCTTCTCCTCTCTTCTTCCCCCCCCCCCCCACACACACAATCGAAGCACACAACCTGGTCAAGCGAACCACCACCAAATCGAAGGTGCAGGCGAACCACTAAATCGAAGCACCGACGAACCACCAAATCGACGCACACCACCGGAGTCACACCTGCGGGTCGAAGGCCGAAGGCTGAAGGTGCAGGCGAAAGGCGGTGAAGGCCGAAGGTGCAGGCGAAGGCCGAAGGTGCAGGCGAAGGCCGAAAGCTGAAGGTGAAGGCCGAAGGTGCAGGCGATGGGGGCGATGGGGGTCGATCTGCTCGACGGGGGCGATGGGGGTGATGGGGGCGATGGGGGTGATGACCCGGTCAGATCCCACAAAATAAAGTCCCAGTCAGCTGCTGAGACCGGGTCAGCATCGACTTAACTGCACATCAAACGGGCTGACCGGGCTGACCGAGTCAGCCGGGTCAGGGTCAGCCCAGTCAGCGGAAATCAAACGGGGCCTAAGTTAGTTGTCCCAAAACCTAATAAGCTAAAATTCAGGAATTCAGAAATTTAACAATTTGTCTCTAGTTATCACTCTTTTAAATAAATTACTAAAAGGTAAAAATTGGTAAAAGGTATAAAATTGGTAATGTATTCATATATATAATTTTATATAATTACATACATGAAAAGATAAAAAAAGAATGAGAAATAGGAAAATTCTAAGTGTAAAAAAGGGACAAAAAAATAACAAAGAAACAAATAGCTGGAATAGAAGAAAGACCTCTAAGTTTGTTAATTGTATTAACCATATATATATTATATCTTTTAATGCTAGATAATTAAATAGTTAACAGAAAATAAATACAAAAACCATGTAAATTTTATATTCACTGTTAAAAATATTTTTTATCAACTATCTTGCTTATCTGAATATGTAAAAGAACTCCAAAATAGTTGCTTTTGAAATACATACACCACTTAATCTATGTAAAGTTGATTTTACAAATAAGATAGAACTCTCTGATCTTTAAATGAATATATGAGTTTTGCGATGGTTCTTTCTAAATGGTTCTTAGTTCTACACGTAACTCGTCAATTTAAAATCAATTACTCGTAATATTAAACACATAAGAGTATTCTTCTTAAGTCTGATAAAAAATGATGTTGTGTAAGAGTCACGTATGACGTGGTTGCTATAACATACAAGAAGAGTAATGGTATTTGCGTGAATGTAAGTTTTAATAAATAAAAAAAGATGATTGTGTGTAGTGTTGTGATTAATGGAAAACATTAAAAAATCAAATATCATAAGTGTTGCTCGTTCCCCTTCAGTGGCGGAGCTTGAACAATCCCGTAGGGGGGGCGGGGGCGAAAATAATTTTTTTAGGGAGGGGGGGAACTCGATATTTATATAAAAATTTACACTACCGTACCCAAAATTTACACTAACGGACTAAAATTTAACACTATCGACGAAAAAAAAGAGGGGGTGCGGCGCCCCCCACCCCCGGCCCCCACAATCCTCCGCCCCTGTTCCCGTTGTAGCTATCGCAAAATGGCCTATCATGCTCCTTATTACGCTTTGGGGCAATGAACAAAACTTCATAGAGATGCCACTTACTAATATCACAACCAACTATGCATGGTCAATTAAAAGAGAAATAAACAATCATGAAGCCTTCTACCTCCCGGTAGCTTCATGGCTTCTCAAATGAGATGTTAAATATGTTCCTGATGAGTCAAAGAGTTTTTTATGGACAGCATCACCATGTTATATTCTTTGGGCGAAGGGGTGATTCGTTTTCAGGGTAATCCTGGGTTATCAGACTGTTGCTGTTAAAAAATAATAGTAAATAAAAATATATGTACTAATTTTGAATGAATTTCAACAATTCACATTTATGATAAATAATATTTCATTATTAGTTAAGAAAATGAGGTGGTCAAGGACATGTTTGGGAATTGGAGTGAGCAAATTGACCCTTTCACTTCTTCCAACAATTACACTCCGACCACATAAGTTAAACAACTTAATATTTATTTAATTAATACCCCACACTTGTTTATATTTTAAGACTTTTACAAAAACTATGAACAATAATTCATAAATCACTAAAAAATTTCATATACCATTAAGACGTATAAAGAATTTTAGCGATGTTTAATTCTTTAACCCAAAACTATACAATTGTTTTTGCATTTTATTATGTAGTACGTATTTAGAAAAATAACAACTTAAGATCAATGTCGATCTATTTATAATAACATTGAATAAGTATTAGTCACTTTAACAAAGAACTTTTATTCAAACAAGATAATACAATAACATTTAATAATACTCTAACTTAGTATTTAGTTTGATAAAAAGAGAAAAACTTAAAAAGATAGTTAATACTCGTACATCCACGTGTATGGTTTATGTTTTTTAACCAAAAGAAAAACCGAGATATGAAGTATGATTGGTCTCTAATAACTCTCTAAGAACATATCTTTATCTTCACACATTTCATTCATGTATAAAACAAATTAATTTGTGCTATACGATCATAAGCTTAAAAATATGTATAGTATATATATCATGAATATGTTAAGTCAACTTTTGTAAGAGTAAATTTGACTACAGGACATGCTTATTAATTTATCCTGTTATTATTATTTTAGCATTGGCATATTATGTCAATTTGCAATGTCCATATACCCAAAAGTCTATGAGGGAATCAATATCCGTATATAATTGATAATTTCTAAATTTTGTCAACTGTAATATTGTTTATTATTTAAGATGTACGTTACTTTATTTTTAAATTTGGATGTTATTGATGGTCGTTTTTTTGTTATATATTATCAATTGCATTCTTTTACCTTTAAAAGATACATTATTTAAAGCCGGATATTCAAAGTTTCAGATGGAGATTTCAATATTAGAATTTGAATCTTTTGAATTTTTACTAAAAGGGCCAATCGGTTTAAGTTATTACATACAACCCATTTTTAATTATAAATAGAGTAAATTGTCATTTTTATCCCTGTGTTTTGGTGAAAATTACTACTTTAATCCAATAGTTTGTTTTTTCGCATCTAGGTCCCTGTGGTTTACAAATTTTGTCATATTTATCCAGTCTGTTAACTCCATCTAAAATTTCCGTTAAATGAGGGGTATATTGGTCATTTTACATATATGTTTTTATTTTTCTTTTTTTTAAACCTGATTTAATATATACTATTTAAATACATTGCTATTTTAGTCCCTGTGACTTGAGCGTATTTGCCAATTTAATCCAAAAATAACCCCACACCACTACCCGTCATAAGAACCACCGAACCATCGCCACCACCCATCACAAAGCCACCAACACCACACCAGAGCGCCCACCACCACCACGCACATCGGATCGTTGCTACCATGTAAACCCTAAAAATTGACAATCAATATTGGACTTGAAACTACCACTTCGAAAATGCATATCAAACCTTACTAATACCTCTACAATACTCGTTTTCAAGGGTTCCATATACGTTTTCGAAGGGGTTTGTTATAAGTTCGAGATTAATGTCACACCCCGACCGACGGCGGAATCATCGGAGCGGACGAGGGAATGATTGATTGTTCATAACACATGGTTGTCTAATAGTGGAAATAGTATTACAATCAGATTACAAGATAACATGAATTTCACAGATACAAATACCACAGTTAAAATCACAAATAATAATTGTCTTTTGTTTTGACTAAGTCCGGGTCTTATATGAGCATGTAGAAGTCCACTATCTTGCTTAACCTGAAATCATGTGAGAAAATAAAGTCAGCTAACGATTTAGCTGGTGAGTAATCACAGTTTTGGATATACATATAGATTGATTGATTGATCCATCGATTGTAATTCAATTCACAAGGTAATATTAAGACTTATATGGCAACCGCGAAGCATATAGATAAACCGACACAATATAAACCCCTTGACTTGACACTTGCATATAATAGACTCCACACAAACACCATAGATTGACTAATTGCCTCTGGCACAATCACCACTCGACTATTCATATGGGGTGGGTTATCCAAACCAGTAGATCTATATTGTTGCCAGGATTGATTGATTGATTGAATTAGGGTTCTACTGTCGTCCAGTTTATCACAGTATGTTCACGTAATTGCAAGTAATAACATAACCTGTCTTGAATTGAATTGAAAATGAAATAACAATAGAATATCGTGATAGAATATATTGTATCACATGATTTCCCCCAAATAGGAAATGATATAAAAAGGGGATATGAATACTCACTTGATTGATGAGATTGGATTTTGAACGTGATAGGTTAGACACCTGTGATTTCCTTACGGTTAACCTAAGGAACGGTGTCTCGTGTTAGAATAATAATGATTTGAAAGTTTGGAAATGTTTTAAGGTTTCCATTTTGATTTTGAATGGTGGTTTAAATATTCTATCTAATTTGTATGTCTTGAAGCAAATAGATTTATTGAGAATAATTATGTTCAGATTTTAGAAATAAACGTATTAGTTTACGTATCTGTTTGATTTATTGTGAAATGTGGAAAAATAAATAATTAATCTTATTAATTATGTGATAATTAACTAATATGTTTAATTATTTAATTTATTAAAAGAAATGAAATTGTTATTTAAAATGATTTAAATATAATAAATTTATATATTTAATCATTATTTAAACAATAATAAATATTGTGTGAAATTATTACAAATAATATTGTGTCAAATAATAATTCAATAAATTAAATTATTATTAGGAGTTCATTTTTATTTAAATAATTTTGTATTATTTATAACTTTATTTATTTAAAACATTTATTAAAAATAGATAAAATATTGAAATAAATTCCAGAAAAATAATTTAGTTGTTTAAATATTTTTAATGTCTTAAAAATATTTTTTATGATTTTTATGAATTTTTTTAGAATTTTTAGAGGCTTAAAAAGAGGCTAAAAAAATATGTGTAGGTGCCGGGGTCGAACCCGGGACCTCTTGGAATACATGGAACGCAGGAACCAGCGAGCTAAGGGCCTTGGCCGCGTTTAAGACCAGTTCCAAATTGTTTTAAACAACACCTCAATCAACCCCAATTTCCACATAAGAACCCTAGATCAAATCCCCCCAAATTGAACGCGAATTCGACATAGATAGCTTCGGGAATCATGGGGCTTTTGTTCCCCATGAAAAACCGAACATGTATGTGTGTTTAATTCATGGATAGAGTTCGATTGATGCCTTACCCAATGATGAACAGGTCGCGGCACTCGTGATGATTGATTGATGCCCAAAACGTGATGATAATCAAATTAAACTCTAGGGTAGCTTCGAATGATGATATAGAAACAAAACCCAATGTTAATTTCGAAGTTTGAAGCTCGATTAATGGTGTTCCACGGAGTTGCAGGTCGCGCGACCGCAGGAGGTAGTCGAATCATGCTCAAACCACAACCATAATCAAATTAAACTTAGGGGAAGTTTCTAATGATGATTTAGAACAATAGCCCCATGTAATTTCGATTGAAATTGGTCGGAGGTGGGGTTTCAAAGAGGTTGCAGGTCGACGGTTCGGGTGGGCTTCGAAGGGGGTTTGTTGATTGTTTTGTATGATTTCGGGTATGAAACTCGATGAGAGACAGATATGTATCAGTCCCCATTCGTTTAATTGCATTGTTGTGAAGATTCTGTGTTCTAATATGGCCACAATTTGGACGAAAATGTGGAGAAAGGAATCGGGTAAATGGGAGTGGGGTTGGGATGTTTTTTTCCAATTTTACACAACAGGTCCCTGAGGTTTGTATCAGTTGTCGTTTCATGTAAAAATTTTTTTTAATTATAGACTTGTATTTTCCATTATTATTCTTATTATTATTATTTATTATTAATGTTAGTATTAACATTATTATTACCATATTATTATTATCAATGTTATAAATTTTATTATTGTAGTAATAATAATTATTATTTTATTATTATCACCAACATTATAACATTTATAACGTTATTATTATTAATTTGTTAATAACTCTCCAAAGCTTCAAAAATAATGTGAAAGTCCTTTTTAATATTTAACAAAGTTATCGAGAATACGCGATGTTACAGTCTCCCCTGCTTTAGGAAATTTCGTCCCGAAATTTGTTCACGAGGAGACTGAAACGAAAAGATGAGTATACTGGGTTTTCATCTGATCCTCACGTTCCCAGATGAATTCTGGGCCACGTTTAGATTCCCAGCGGTTTTGACAATGGATATTCGACTATGTTTAAGTTGTTTAACTTCCCGGTCCATACCTTCCACGGGTTTCTCAATAAAGTGCATAAATTTATCAGTCTGGACTTCGTCGAGTGGAATGTGGAGATTTTCGTCGGCAAGACACTTCTTGAGATTTGAAACATGAAACGTTGAATGTAATTTGCTGAGCTCTTGGGTAGTTCAAGCTTGTAGGCCACTTTCCCAATTCGCTCAAGCACTTTGAATGGTCTTACGTAACGAGGTGCTAGCTTGCCTTTCTTTCCAAAACGGATCACTACCTTCTAAGGTGATACCTTAAAAGTATGAGATCACCGTCATTGTATTCCCTGAGTTTACGTCTTTTATCAGCATAATGCTTTTGACGATTTCTAGGAGCGATCAAATTATCACGGATCTTATGAATTTGTCGGTTCACGACCCATGATTTTCAACAAGAGGAATCTTAGGTTTCCTTTCTGATTTGGGAATATCTTGTATGTTTCTAGAACTTTGTTCATCAGAGATAGATCATAGTGATTTTCTTCTTCTTTCTTGATACAGTTTGTGTTTTTATGTTTTCGAGGTTTACTTTCAAGAACTTTTCGGGTTCTGATGAGGTATCAAAAGAAGAGAACTCGTCATCGATTAAGCTGACCTCTTTAGTGTTTACTTTATGTGCAATGGCAGAGCCATTAGAGGTAAAAAGAGAGTCTAAAGTGTTTTACTATTTTAAGACCAATAGATGGGAGATCGACATTTTCGGCCATACAAGGTCTCAAATTGTGCCATCTAAATGTTGGTATGGTGATTGTTATTGTAAGAGAATTCGATCGACGGAAAATAAGAATTCCACGACCCACTGAAATCACTGACGCAAGCCGGAGCATATCCTCGAGGGTTTGTATCATTCTTTCAGTCTGACCGTTGGTTTGCGGGTGATACGCTGTGCTAAGATTCAGTTGAGTTTCGAGAGATGATTGGAGACTTTTCCAGAAACGAGAGATGAAGCGACCATCACGATCAGAGATAATATCTTTACTTGACAATAGATTGTTTAGGAAGACTACCATCACGTAATCAGGTTTTGATGATAACTCACAATGAAAGTCGATAAATAAGGAATAAATGGTTCAATGTAGCTAGATTAAATCAAAACATGAGAATAAAGGGAAAGAAATCGATTTAAGAATTTAAATGCTCCAAACTTGGAATCAAAATCAACCTAAAGCGATCGGGTCTTTTTTCAAGTTCAGAGATCATGCTTTAGCTTGATAGGTCGAAACACTAATATTATTTCACCCTTCAAGTTACTACATGCCTCTCGTCACTTGTTTACAACCATGGTAAGTTGATGATCAAGAAATGAGAATAGTCATCAAGGTATGGTTTTCATCCCTAACTTGATGGTGTACTTTCAAGGTATGACCACTAACCTTCCAATCCAAAAAGTTCGATCCCAACTCATTGTTGAGGATCCATAAAAATAAGACGAGATAACTCATCATTAAGGTGAGGGATTCACTCCTATCTTAATGATGAATTTTTACAAAACAAAATATAACAAGATAAACTTCTTCATCAAAATCTAGAATTCACTCCTACTTTGATGAGGTCGTTTCATTTGAGAAAATACAATCCATAAGAATGATATCATCATCAAGGTATGAATTTCACGGTACCTTGATGATTGAGCTTGATATTAACAAGAAAACAATCGAAGATTGACATTTGTCACCAAAGTACGGGTTTCAATCCTATTTTGGTGATATCATGTCATTTGTGAAATGCAAGTTCCAAAGTGAATAATTGAAGTTAGTCCTCGAGATAAGGAAATCACCCTAATCCATAGGATGAAATTTCATAAAACACACAATTGAAAACCATTTATTGAAACGAATAAGGAATCATCATCATAGTAAGGGAATTACCCCTGTTTTGATGAGTTAAAATCATTTAGGAGATTCGAGTGTCCTTAGTCATAGGTTGACTTACAAACTCTTTCATCTCCCACGGTGCAAACGGTTCAAAGTTAGACTTAACAACGAAAGGAAAAATATCTCAATTAGAAATTTAGGAATTTTCAAATTACATCAATGTAACAAAAGGAAAATCACGATTACAAATCTTGAATTACATCATGAAGACGAAATCAAGGACAAGAATTATTCAACACCACATCGTTGATGGCTTGAGCTTGTTGAGTATTGATGTTGAAAGCACGTCCTTGAGCCGTAGGAACTGGGATGACAAGTTGAGGGCATCGATTGCGAAAATGGTTCGGATCACCACATTGATAGCATGCACGACCCTGGGTAATTGCAGGAAGATGTTGGTGAACTGGTGCATTGGTTGGAGCTTTAGCAGCACTCCTGCACACGTTGAATGTATGACCCAAACGACCACAGTTTGTGCATTGACGACACTGAATGTTAGCAGGATGGTGATAACTGCAGTTGTTACACTGCGGATAGGGTCCAGCGTATGACTTTTTCATTAGCGGTTGGTTGTTTACCGCTGGTTGATGAGTTGGAGAGACTTGATTAATGGCACAGCAGGGGTAATTACAGCAAAGTTTTGAGAATTGGCCTTCCTCTTCTTGTTCCCGGAAGGCTCGGGTTGGTCGGTTTTGATGGTTTCGTTAGGAAGTTTGTCGGTATTCTTCTTCGATCCTTTCCTGGTTAAGGAACCAGCTTTCACATGATTATCGGTTAACTGTGCAGCCAGCCTGATAGCATCTTCTAGTGTTGAAGGATTCCTTCCTAGCACCGTATCCTGAATCTGCATGGGTAGACCACCAATGTATTTCTCGATGGCTCGGGAGGTAGGGGTAGCAAGATGCGGTACCAAAAGGCTCAGTTCATGGAATCGGTTAGTGTATGCGAGGTTCTCGCCACTGTCTTGGGTTAACTCCCAGAATTCAGCTTCCAGTTTTCGGACTTCGTTTCTTGGGCAGAACTCTTTAGTCATGAGCCCCTTAACTTCAGTCCATGTTAAGGCTAAAGCAGTTTCAGTTCCACGGGTTCGTTTCTCTCCGTTCCACCAAGTAAGTGCGCGTTTCTGAAGAACACTTGTGCCATACCGGACTTTCAGATTTTCAGGGCATTCGCTGTTTAGGAAAGTGTTTTCGATGCTTTCGAACCATTGTAGTAATCCAGTAGCACCTTCAGTTCCACTGAACTTAGTGGGGTTGCAAGAACTGAAATGTTTGTAAGTACAAGTTCGGGAAGGGTTTGGTGCAGTTGGGTTTTGAACAATATTATTGCCTTGGTTCAAATGGGTAAGTAGAGTTGGGATGACCGCGGTAACTTCACGTGCTACAATAGCAGCAATCTTACGGCCAGAGTTTCTAGACCGTGAACGGATTTGACGAGAAGACATTCTGGAATATCATTAAGATAGTTTATGAGAATTGGATTAATATGAGCTATGAAAACGACAATCGAGAATTTGGCATAATAACAATGAGATGTTCCGAGTGTAATCGTTTGATTCGTAAATCAAAGCGAATACGTTGACTAATCAAAGTATTTGTGTCCACCACAACCTTAACGAGGACATGCGTACCTATAAGCGAATACTCATCTCGAGGGTTCCCAGGTAAAGTAATCAAGTTGTATGAATACCTTGCCTAGACAGAACACCTTAAGATACAGGTATCCCACTCTTCCAGCATTGCATGTTCTCGGTCGTGTGACACGGACTTTGACGAGATTTGAAAACCATGAATAACAATCTAGTTTTGGAGTTTGAAATCACTTGAATTAGGCACACAATGCCTTAGAATATGAGTTAAGATTCGTGTGTACATTGATAAGATTCAAAGTATAAGAAGAATCACATAAGGCATATAATCACATAAACAAGTATAAACATATAAAGCACATAAAATCCTATCTAAGTATATAAAATACATGAGAGGACTCATGTGTAAAGGTACTTAGTTATAGTCTAGGTCATTCCATTTCTAATAACCTAATTCCCTATAACCATGGCTCTGATACCAATCTGTCACACCCCGACCGACGGCGGAATCATCGGAGCGGACGAGGGAATGATTGATTGTTCATAACACATGGTTGTCTAATAGTGGAAATAGTATTACAATCAGATTACAAGATAACATGAATTTCACAGATACAAATACCACAGTTAAAATCACAAATAATAATTGTCTTTTGTTTTGACTAAGTCCGGGTCTTATATGAGCATGTAGAAGTCCACTATCTTGCTTAACCTGAAATCATGTGAGAAAATAAAGTCAGCTAACGATTTAGCTGGTGAGTAATCACAGTTTTGGATATACATATAGATTGATTGATTGATCCATCGATTGTAATTCAATTCACAAGGTAATATTAAGACTTATATGGCAACCGCGAAGCATATAGATAAACCGACACAATATAAACCCCTTGACTTGACACTTGCATATAATAGACTCCACACAAACACCATAGATTGACTAATTGCCTCTGGCACAATCACCACTCGACTATTCATATGGGGTGGGTTATCCAAACCAGTAGATCTATATTGTTGCCAGGATTGATTGATTGATTGAATTAGGGTTCTACTGTCGTCCAGTTTATCACAGTATGTTCACGTAATTGCAAGTAATAACATAACCTGTCTTGAATTGAATTGAAAATGAAATAACAATAGAATATCGTGATAGAATATATTGTATCACATGATTTCCCCCAAATAGGAAATGATATAAAAAGGGGATATGAATACTCACTTGATTGATGAGATTGGATTTTGAACGTGATAGGTTAGACACCTGTGATTTCCTTACGGTTAACCTAAGGAACGGTGTCTCGTGTTAGAATAATAATGATTTGAAAGTTTGGAAATGTTTTAAGGTTTCCATTTTGATTTTGAATGGTGGTTTAAATATTCTATCTAATTTGTATGTCTTGAAGCAAATAGATTTATTGAGAATAATTATGTTCAGATTTTAGAAATAAACGTATTAGTTTACGTATCTGTTTGATTTATTGTGAAAATGTGGAAAAATAATAATTAATCTTATAATTAATTATGTGATAATTAACTAATATGTTTAATTATTTAATTTATTAAAAGAAATGAAATTGTTATTTAAAATGATTTAAATATAATAAATTTATATATTTAATCATTATTTAAACAATAATAAATATTGTGTGAAATTATTACAATAATATTGTGTCAAATAATAATTCAATAAATTAAATTATTATTAGGAGTTCATTTTTATTTAAATAATTTTGTATTATTTATAACTTTATTTATTTAAAACATTTATTAAAAATAGATAAATATTGAAATAAATTCCAGAAAATAATTTAGTTGTTTAAATATTTTAATGTCTTAAAAATATTTTTTATGATTTTTATGAATTTTTTAGAATTTTTAGAGGCTTAAAAAGAGGCTAAAAAAAAATGTGTAGGTGCCCGGGGTCGAACCCGGGACCTCTTGGAATACATGGAACGCAGGAACCAGCGAGCTAAGGGCCTTGGCCGCGTTTAAGACCAGTTCCAAATTGTTTTAAACAACACCTCAATCAACCCCAATTTCCACATAAGAACCCTAGATCAAATCCCCCCAAATTGAACGCGAATTCGACATAGATAGCTTCGGGAATCATGGGGCTTTTGTTCCCCATGAAAAACCGAACATGTATGTGTGTTTAATTTCATGGATAGAGTTCGATTGATGCCTTACCCAATGATGAACAGGTCGCGGCACTCGTGATGATTGATTGATGCCCAAAACGTGATGATAATCAAATTAAACTCTAGGGTAGCTTCGAATGATGATATAGAAACAAAACCCAATGTTAATTTCGAAGTTTGAAGCTCGATTAATGGTGTTCCACGGAGTTGCAGGTCGCGACCGCAGGAGGTAGTCGAATCATGCTCAAACCACAACCATAATCAAATTAAACTTAGGGGAAGTTTCTAATGATGATTTAGAACAATAGCCCCATGTTAATTTCGATTGAAATTGGTCGGAGGTGGGGTTTCAAAGAGGTTGCAGGTCGACGGTTCGGGTGGGCTTCGAAGGGGTGTTTGTTGATTGTTTTGTATGATTTCGGGTATGAAACTCGATGAGAGACAGATATGTATCAGTCCCCATTCGTTTAATTGCATTGTTGTGAAGATTCTGTGTTCTAATATGGCCACAATTTGGACGAAAATGTGGAGAAAGGAATCGGGTAAATGGGAGGTGGGGTTGGGATGTTTTTTTCCAATTTTACACAACAGGTCCCTGAGGTTTGTATCAGTTGTCGTTTCATGTAAAAAATTTTTTTTAATTATAGACTTGTATTTTCCATTATTATCTTATTATTATTATTTATTATTAATGTTAGTATTAACATTATTATTACCATATTATTATTATCAATGTTATAAATTTTATTATTGTAGTAATAATAATTATTATTTTATTATTATCACCAACATTATAACATTTATAACGTTATTATTATTAATTGTTAATAACTCTCCAAAGCTTCAAAAATAATGTGAAAGTCCTTTTTAATATTTAACAAAGTTATCGAGAATACGCGATGTTACAATTAACAGTTGGTTTCTAGGGTCCACATGGTGAGGGTGATCTAGTGTGTGACGGCGAAGATCTAATGTGTGGTGGTGGAGATCTAATGTGTGGTTGTGATGCCCGTCTAGTGTGGTGTTGGTGGTTTTATGATAGGGTGGTGGTGATGATTTGGTGGTTCTGATGGAGTGGTGGTGATTTTGCGACGTGATGGTGGTGTGGTGTGTAAATACGAGGTCCAACTCTGGATGGTTCCGGTCTTGCTGAACTTCGATCCACCGATGCTCTCTGAAGCTTCACACCTACCCACAATGAAAACAACAGCAGTTAAGGCGTTCCAGGGGGAAATATCCCTGGAGCGACCCTCCGACGTGAGAGTAAGTATTGGTTGAATGGAAATATGTGATAGGGAGAATTAAGTGGGAGCTTTTGTGTGTATTCTTTTGTGAGGATCTCGATCCTCCTTACCTGGTGTTTATAGTGTTTGTCTGCTATCACCGTGTGCTGATTTACAGGGATTATTCCCGGCAAATCCATTATCTTTTATGTTCTCCGACCGTTACTGGATTATCGGTTATGATTAGGGTGATTCCGATGTAATTAAATGCGGGGCACGTGTCCTGCTGGCTTACCCGTTCCGCCCGCATGGGCCGGGCTTTCGGGTTCGGGTACCCGGTCTTGTGTGGGTTATTTGTACCCTACGTCTACATGGTGGTTCCATCACAGTGGTGGTGATATGGTGTTTTATGCCAATGTGGTGGGATTTTTGGACTGAATTGGCAAACATGTCCAGACCACAGGGACTAAAATAACAATTTATTTAAAGGGGATATGTTAAATGGGGTTTAAAAAATAGAAAAATAAAACATATATGTAAAATGACCAATATACCTTCATTTAACGGAGAATGTTGGATGGAGTTAACGAACTGGATGAATATGACAAGATTTGTAAACCACAGGGACCCAGATGTGAAAAAATAAACTATTGGATAAAAGTGGTAATTTTCACCAAACCACAGGGACGAAAATAACAATTTACTCTTATAAATAAATGGATCAACTGAAAAAATGCCAGGTACCTATCTCGACCGAATTAGCTAAATGCTTTTATAGATTAGACGGAAACCGAAACTAGAACATACTTACACTGGACACAAACTCACAAATTTAATGCTATGTTCTTGTCATATTTTATTAATGTTAATTTACTCTTCACGTAGATCACCATATGTTATTCCCTTTGAATTCACTAACGTTATGGTGAGTTTCCTCAATGAAGGCCTAGAAAACAACTTTGGTTACTTTAACGTTTGTACTTTTAATATGTTAATCCCTTGATCTTGATTGTTAGAACAAAGAACACTTGTACATTTA
Organism: Flaveria linearis; assembly: GCA_024085815.1. Classification (NCBI taxonomy): domain Eukaryota; kingdom Viridiplantae; phylum Streptophyta; class Magnoliopsida; order Asterales; family Asteraceae; genus Flaveria; species Flaveria linearis. Next base: position 89,723,171 of record CM044006.1, on the reverse strand, counting down.
TACGTTGAACTAGTGGCCAGACTGGTTGAACCGGTCGAACCGGTGGTCGGACCGGGAACCGAACCGGTTGAACCGGGAACCGGACCGGTTGAATCGGTTTTTTTATATAATTTTGATTTTTTGTAATATTTACATATATTTATAAAAAAAATAATTATAATTTTATCCGGTTCTTATATACGGTCCGACCGATAAAGCATCCGATTCAATATCCGATCCGGTTGAAAACATTGGTTGTAACCCTAGCTAAAAATAATTATTTAAACAGTACATTAATTAACCCGTCAACCCACATGTAATAATCAACCACAACCAAGAGGAATGTTTAACTTTGTGTGATAAAAAAAATATATACAAAACGACTATAGCTAGTTATATTCTTTAGCTAATGGACAACTCCAAAAGCCAAGATATCCTTGCTTGTAATTTTTATGTTTCAACACTAAAAAGTCGATTAGATATCATAAATAAATCTACGTAAAATGGGTTTTAGCCTATTGAATAACACTTTTTTATGTAAAAGTCACTACAAAAGCAAAAGCTGTGAGTCGAAGGTCCATTCTTGCATATGTATCTTTGGAACCAGAATTCGAGCGTGATTCACCTTTGATAAAGTCAAAACAACGACAACAAACCAAACTTATTCAGAAAAAGATTGTATACGATAGTGATTTATATAGATTATGATAAATATAAATAAAAAAACACATCGTGCTTGTTAGAAAAATGTTTATTCAAAAGTAAAAATCAAATACAATTTCTTTTTTCCATTTTTCCTTCCTTTTTAGGTGTGGTAAATATAATTACAAGCATGCGTGATGCGTATAATTTTTTATACACATGGGTTTTGATGCATTTATACGTTAGGATTATAAAAAAAGTTAATGTAATCCATTTTGCATTGTGCAAAAAGAGATACATGTTAGTGTTTATCCTTCTTTTCTTGATAAACGTCAAACACTTGTTGATGGTTTTAAGTGGTGATGTTTCTATTGTTATTTTAAGTAATTGATAAAATGGGACCATAGCCATTCATAATGAATTTCAATAAAATAACAGCATTCATAAGGAGCTTAAAACTTATTCTCATCTCTAATTTTTTTATAAAATATGATAAATTATTTTATTTGACTTTTATATCATATCCTCGTTTCTATCACTATACCTTAAAATTTTACGGGAAACTATATAGTAGTCTCTTATATTTGAGGGGAACTACTCATACTTCATATTTTTTTTTATAATTCTATGAATGCTGTTAACGAGTGAAAAAGAAATAAAAAAATAAAAAAGAATTGTTTAATAGAAATATAATAGATATAAGGGATGAGATGTAAAAAGTTATAGAAATAAAGGATGAATTTAGTAATAATGATTTTTAATTAAATTATAAAGATGATTATGAATAACCTATCACAAACTAACTGATATATACTAAAACTAGATCATTTATATTGTTATTAATATAATTTTTGTGTTTATCAAAATCCTTTTAACAATTACATAGACATGTCTTCTTTGTAATAAACATGTTGACTTATAATTTATTATGTTAATCTAATAGATGTCAAAGTTGTAAGTCTATTAGTTTTTAGAGTAAATTACTATTTTGGTCCCTGTGGTTTGGTCACGTTAACCATTTGAGTCCAAAAACGAATTTTCTAACAAATCAAGCCCTATGGTTTGTATTCTATAACTATTTTAGTCCAATACACTAACAGAGTTAGATTTTCCAGTTAGTTTTTAATAAAATGACCAAAATGCCATTGGATTGAAATGGATTGAAATCGTTCGACCTGATTACTAAATCAGAAGAAGAGAGCGGTGCAACGACAACTTCGTTGGTTGAAACCTCGCCGGAGCAACACCAGTAATGAAGAAGCCTGGTGATTACTAAATCGATCTGATTACTAAATCAGATCGATGGTGGTTGTGGGTTGTGGCTGTCATTGCAGATCGACAGTGGGATGAATCACACACCCAAATCGGAATCGATTGTGGCTGTGGTTGCAGATCGACGGTTGCAGATCGACGAACGCACCCCCAAATCGGAAATCGGAGCTTTTCGATCACCGGTGGTTCAAAAACCGAGTCACACCCCCAATAATCCCCAAGAATCGCCGGTGGTTCAAAGCCGGTGGTTCAAAGACGGTTGCAGATCGCTGGTGTGTAACACCCGGCCTCTCACACCAACAATATTGTCCGCTTCACCCACGAGGAGTGCTTTTGGTTGCCCGAGTGAAAACTTCCCAGGGAGGTCACCCATCTCTGGATTGCTCCCACCTGAGCACGCTTAACTGTGGAGTTCTCTTCTCATCCACAACCAATACGCCCAAAACGCGTTATGGATATTAGAGGCCAGACATTCCTTATGAACCAGGAATCTCTCCTGTCCACGGCCGATGTGGGATATGTGTAGGGTGTCACAAGCACTCCCTGTTTGGACTCATCGTCCTCGATGAGCCCGAGAAGTCACCATCCTTGGTGAGGTATGTCCCACACCCCGAACGGCCCAGGAGTGGCTCTGATACCATTCTGTAACACCCGGCCTCTCACACCAACAATATTGTCCGCTTCGCCCACGAGGAGCTCACGGATTTGCTTTTGGTTGCCCGAGTGAAAACGTCCCAGGGAGGTCACCCATCCTTGGATTGCTCCCACCTGAGCACGCTTAACTGTGGAGTTCTCCTCTCATCCACAGCCAATACGCCCAAAATATGAACCAGGAATCTCTCCTGTCCACGGCCGATGTGGGATATGTGTAGGGTGTCACAAGAAATCTGTCACACCCCGACCGACGGCGGAATCATCGGAGCGGACGAGGAGATGATTAATTGTTCATAACACATGGTCGTCTAATAGTGGAGATAATATTAAAATCAGATTACAAGATAGCATGAATTTAACATATGCAAATGCAACAGTTGAAGTCACAAAAGATATTCATTTTTAACTAAATCCAAAAGTCCAAATTGTAAGCTTGCAGATAATCCAACTATGCAGCATGTCCTGAAATCATGTGGGAAAATAAAGTCAGCTAACGAGTTAGCTGGTGAGTAATCACAGTTTGATATACATAAAGATTGATTGTTTGATTGAGAATAATCCAATTCACAAGGTAATGTTAAGACTTATAATGCAATAGCGGAGCATATAGATAAACCGACACAAATATAAACCCTCTGACTTGACATTTTGCACAATTTCAGACTCATGCACACATACACCATAGCAGACTATTTGCCTCCGGCACAATCATGTCTCGACTATTGTCATGTGGGAAAATAAAGTCAGCTAACGAGTTAGCTGGTGAGTAATCACAGTTTGATATACATAAAGATTGATTGTTTGATTGAGAATAATCCAATTCACAAGGTAATGTTAAGACTTATAATGCAATAGCGGAGCATATAGATAAACCGACACAATATAAACCCTTGACTTGACATTTTGCAAATTTTAGACTTGCACACATACACCATAGATTGACTATTTGCCTCCGGCACAATCACCACTCGACTATTCATGTGGGGTGGGTTATCCAAACCAGTAGATCTACCATTGACCCCAGAATTGATTGATTGATTGTATTAGGGTTCCTACTGCCGTTCAGTTTATCATAGTATGTTCACATAGTTGCAAGTAATAACATAACCTGTCTTGAATTAAATTTAGAACGAATAACAATATAATAACACGATTGAATATTGGGTCACATGATTTCCCCCAAATAAAAAATGATATAAAAATGGGGTTATGAATACTCACTTGATTGATGAGATTAGAATTGGACGTGATAGATTAGACACCAACGATTTCCTTACGAGTAATCTACGGAACGGTGTCTCAAGTTAGAATAATAATAATATGAGAATTAGGAATAGATTAGGGTTTCCATTGGGAATAGGTATTGAATGAAATAATTTATTTAGTCTGAATGTCTTGAAATAAATAAACAAATTTATTGAAAGTGATTATGTTTAGAATTTAATAGAAATAAATGTATCAATACGCATAACCGTTTGATTTATTGTTAAAGTGTGGGAAAAACAAATAATGATTTGATAAGATGCAAAAGTATTAAACGACCATTTTATATTATTTAAAATAATAATTATTAAGCTAAGAAAGAGAATAACTTAATTAAATTATTGAACATATAATGATTTAATAAGATAAATCTTATTTGAAATCTATTTTTTTATAAGAAATTAAACTAGTTATATTATTTATTTAAAAACAAATAATAAAATAAATAGATAAATGTTAAGAAAAATTTCAAAAAATAATTAGGTGTTTTAAAAATATTTAATGTTTGTAGAAACATTTTTATAATTTTTAGCAATTTTCTATAATTTTTTAAAGCTGAGAAAGCCTTTAAAAATAGTTGAGGGTGCCCGGGTTCGAACCCGGGACCTCATGGATGGCAAGCGAGTGAGGAATCAGTGAACCAAGGCGTACAGCCGCGGTATCACTTGGTTCCATGTGGTTTTAAACTAAGTTAGCAAAGTGCCCCCGATTCTCAAGAACCCTAGATTCGGATTCCATCCAATTGAACCCCAATTCGAACATGTTAACGATTATAATCATGGGGCTTTTGATCCCCATGTAAAACTGAGTATGTATGTATGTTCACTTACCTGGATTGAAGATTAGATTGATGAAAACAGGTTAGAAACAAGCCGCGACCATATAGAGTTCGATTGTGGGTCAAATGATGATCATAATCCAATTATACTTGCAGATAGCTTCGAATGATGGTCAGGACTAAAAGCCCTCTACCAATTTTGATTAATTTAGCTTAGAACATGGATTTCGATTAAGTTGCAGGTCGCGGCAATGGAGGTGATTGAATTCGATGATTATGTTTGTTTCAGTTGGAATTGAAGGTTCGATCTTTATGTTCGAAACTAATGTGCGTTCCAGGTTGGTTGATTGAGTCCACTTAATCGAGTTTCCACTCAGATTTCATTCGATTTTAAGTGGGGCGGTTGGGTCGGTTCTAGATCGCACTATTCGATTATGTTTTTAAATTGTTTTGGGGCTTAAGTTCGAATCTTCCACGCGATGTTGTCGGAGATGTTTAATTTGGTTGAAATCGTGTGATTTGGGGTGTTGTGGCTCGCCGAAGAGACGGCCGGAAGTTGGCTGGAGGGGAGAAGGGTCGACAGGGATGGGTTATTTAAAAAAAATTTACACTTTGGCCCCTGTGGTTTACATTGTTGTCATTTTATGTTAAAGTTTCATAAAATAAGATTTAAATTTTACACTTTTAACCCAAAACTTTTAGGGATTAGTTTTTAATAATAAATTTTATTATTAGTATTATTATTATTATTATTATTATTATTATTATTTTTTGTTAAACCTTTGAAAACCTCAAAAATATTTAAATTTATTTTATTTATTTTCAAATTCGATAACTAAGTTTCGTAATTACTAATATAATTTTATAATTTTTTATAAAATCATATTAATAATTATATGATTATAATGTGAATTAAATAACAATATTACTGGGTTCATATTGAAATAAAATAAATTCCATTGGTTAACATAAACGGGTCCGGGTTTCATGTTGAAATGGGTCGGATGTTACAGTCTCCCCTACTTTAGGAAATTTCGTCCCGAAATTTGTTCACGAGGAGGCTGAAACGAAAAGATGAGGGTACTTGGATTTTATTTGGTCCTCACGTTCCCAGGTGAATTCTGGCCCATGTTTAGACTCCCAACGAACTTTGACAATTGGTATTCGGATGCGTTTAAGTTGTTTGACTTCCCGATCCATAATTTCCACAGGTTTCTCAATAAAGTGCAAAGATTCATCAATCTGGACTTCGTCGAGTGGAATGTGGAGATTTTCATCGGCTAGGCATTTCTTGAGGTTTGAAACATGAAACGTCGAATGCATATTGCTGAGTTCTTAGGGTAGTTCAAGCTTGTAGGCCACTTTTCCAATTCGCTCGAGCACTTTGAATGGACCCACGTAACGAGGTGCTAGCTTCCCTTTCTTTCCAAAGCGAATCACTCCCTTTCAAGGTGATACCTTAAGAAGTACGAGATCACCGATATTGTATTCCATGGGTCTTCGTCCTTTGTCAGCATAATGCTTTTGACGATCTCTAGCAGCGACCAAGTTATCACGGATCTTATGAATTTTGTCGGTTGTTTCTTGTATCAATTCCGGACCAGTAATTTGTGATTCACCAACTTTAGACCAACAGATGGGAGATCGACACTTTCGGCCATACAAGGCCTCAAATGGTGCCATCTGGATGCTGGTATGGTAACTGTTATTGTAAGAGAATTCGATCAACGGAAGATGAGAATCCCACGATCCACTGAAATCAATGACACAAGCCCGGAGCATATCCTCGAGGGTTTGTATCGTTCTTTCAGTCTGACCGTCGGTTTGCGGGTGATAGGCTGTGCTAAGATTCAGTTGAGTTCCGAGAGCTGATTGGAGACTTTTCCAGAAACGAGAGATGAAGCGACCATCGCGACCATCGCACTAGCGGTACGAGGTAGCTTGGTGATGAAATCCATGGATATGCTTTCCCATTTCCATAATGGAACCTCGGGTTGTACGAGTAATCCAGAGGGACGTTGATGCTCAGCTTTGACTTTGGAACATGTGAGGCATTTAGATATATACAAGGCTATATCCTTCTTCATGCCGGGCCACCAATATTGGTTCCGAAGATTCATGAACATCTTATCTGCTCCCGGATGAATAGAATAACGAGCCTTATGAGCCTCATCCATGATGGTTGCTCGAAGATTATCGCGATTCGGAATCCAAAGTCGTTCTAGAAAATACAGTAGTCCGTCCGACTTGGTTTCCAATTGGAGTTCAGCACCGCATGACATTTCCTCATACATGTTGCCCTCGGTGACTGATTCGTGTTGAGCTTCGAGTATACGGGTCAGGAGGTCGGTTTGAATGGTAACACTTTGAAGCATAACCTGGCCCTTATGACTTAATGCATCGGCTTCGACATTAGCTTTACCGGGGTGGTAACGAATCTCACAGTCATAGTCGTTGAGTAGTTCGACCTAACGTCGTTGTCTCATGTGAAGCTCCTTCTGGTTGAAGATGTACTGGAGACTCTTATGATCGGTGAATACAACACATTTAGTGCCATAGAGATAGTGTCTCCAGATTTTGAGTGCGAATACAACAACACCCAATTCAAGATCGTGCGTCGTATAATTTTTCTCATGAATCTTCAATTGTCTTGAGGCATAAGCTATAACATTGCCTCGCTGCATGAGAACGCAACCTAGACCTTGTCTTGAAACATCACAATAGACAACAAAGTCGTCGTTTCCATCAGGAAGTGTTAAAATCGGCGCTTCACACAACTTTTGCTTGAGGGTTTGAAATGCTTTTTCTTGATCAGGCCCCCAAGAAAAAGGCTTATCCTTGTGGGTCAAAGCAGTGAGTGGCACAGCAATCTTCAAGAACTTAGGAATAAAACGTCGGTAATATCCGGCTAGACCAAGGAATGAACGAATCTCTGTAGGAGTTTTAGGTTCTCCCCATTTCTTTACTGCCTCGATCTTCGCGGGATCAACGTTAATCCCCTTGTTGTTTACTATGTGACCAAGAAATTGAACCTCATTAAGCCAGAATTCACACTTTGAGAATTTGGCGTAGAGTTTCTCTTTCCTCAGAAGTTCAAGTATTAGACGAAGGTGGTTCTCGTGATCGGATTTGGATTTGGAGTATATCAAGATGTCGTCGATGAATACGATCACGAATTTGTCTAGGTATGGCCGACACACGCGATTCATTAAATCCATGAATACTACCGGTGCGTTGGTTAATCCAAAAGGCATAACTGTAAACTCGTAGTGACCATATCTCGTACGAAAAGCGGTTTTTGGAATGTCATCATCGTGCACACGGAGTTGGTGATAACCAGAACGAAGATCGATCTTTGAGAAGTACAAGGCTCCCTGAAGTTGATCAAATAGATCGTCGATTCTGGGTAATGGGTAACGGTTCTTAATTGTGAGTTTGTTGAGTTCCCGATAGTCGATACACATGCGAAAAGAACCATCCTTTTTCTTCACAAATAAGACTGGAGCTCCCCATGGTGATGAGCTCGGACGAATAAATCCTTTGTCTGACAGTTCTTGCAATTGGCTAGCAAGTTCTTGCATTTCCGATGGTGCAATTCGATAAGGAGATTTTGCCACGGGAGTTGCGTCAGGCACAAGGTCGATCCGGAATTCAACTTGACGAACGGGAGGAAGACCGGTTAAGTCTTCGGGAAAGACTTCGGGGAATTCTCGAATAACCGGAATGTCTTCAATCTTCCTAGATTTCTCATCCGCTTTCACGATATGGGCTAAGAAAGCCACGTAATGCTTGCGGAGGTACTTTTGGGCTTTGGTACAAGACATGAGTTTAAGCCCTTTGGAAGACTTTTCCCCGTAAATATTTAGGACGCTTTTGGATGCAAGAGGAATCCGGATGATCTTCTCAAAGCAGACAACCTCGGCATGGTTCTTCGATAGCCAATCCATGCCTATAATGACGTCAAAACTTCCGAGTTGCATCGGTATAAGGTCGATAGAGAATTCGTGCTCGCTAAGTTTAAGGGTACAATTTGGAATGACAGAATCAATTATGACGGGTTTTCATAAGCTATTTCTACTGTAAAAGGTTCCTCTAACTTAGTTCGGGTGTTAACAAGCAAAGGCTCAAATCCTAAGGATACAAAACTTTTATCGGCTCCGGTATCAAACAAGACTGAAGCATATTGGTGATCGATTAGAAACGTACCATTCACCACATCATTGGTGACTTAAGCTTGTTGGGCATTGATGTTAAAAGCACGTCCTTGCGCTGCGGGCACGGTATTGATGAGCTGAGGACATCGGTTACGGAAGTGGGTTGGATCACCGCATTGATAGCATGCACGACCTTGAGCAATTGCATGAGGGTGTTGGTGGACTGGTGCATTAATCGGAGCCTTAGCAGCACTCTTGCACACGTTGAAGGTATGGCCGAAACGACCACAGTTTGTGCATTGACGACACTGAACGTTAGCGGGATGGTGATACTTGCAGTTGTTACACTGCGGAAAGGGTCCAGCGTGTGGCTTTTTCATCAGCGATTGGTTGTTTACTGCTAGTTGACGAGTTGGAGGGACTTGATTAATTGGCACAACGGGGGTAATTACAGCAAAGTTTTGAGATTTAGCCTTCCTCTTCCTGTTCTTGGAAGGCTCGGGTTGGTCGGTTTTGACGGTTTCGTTAGGAAGTTTATCGGTATTCTTCTTCGACCCTTTCCTAGTTAAAGAACCAGCTTTCACATGATTATCGGTTAACTGCGCAGCTAGCCTAATATATATATATGTATATAATATGTTTGTGTGAGAGAGTAAATTACGTTTTTGGTACATGAGGTTATTAAAAAAAAACTATTTCAGTCCAAGGGCATTTTGGTCATTTTATTAAAAACTAACTGAAAAATCTAACTCTGTTAGTGTATTGGACTAAAATAGTTATATAATACAAACCATATGGCTTGATTTGTTAAAAAATTCGTTTTTGGACTCAAATGTTTAAAATGACCAAACCACAGGGACCAAAATAGTAATTTACTCTAGTTTTTATGACATTGTAGGTTGTTTTTCTCCGATTCAAGTTAATTGTGCAGTGTGATTAATGATGTTTTGTCGTTCAAAAATAGAAGTATATTCATTCTCATTCATCTTATGTATAGTGTTTATTGTATTTCATTTGCTTATATGTTAGTTTTACAATAAATGCATGTTTAAGTGTTAAGCAATACCAACTTTTTGAAGCCGGTCAAATATCTACAACTCTAGGATGTGTGCAAGACCTTCTTTTGATTTAAACTTTCCCCATTTTCGAAACTTCAAAATCCCCATCAAATATGTTTTATGTTAAAAAAGACAAATCATAAGTAACAAAAATGTTTGGTCAAATGTATGTTTTTATATTTCCTCAACAACCAATATGCAAAGTGTTCTCCTTTGAAGTTCCCTAAAATAAAGCAACTCACTTTACCAAACAAAAGACAAGTGACATATGCCATCATAAAAGCCAATTTTAGTTTCTTTCTTCTTTGGCTTCATCAACCCCTTTATCTTAGCACTAAATATTGGTTTTAAGTACATATTTCAACTTTTATTCTAATCAAAAGATGTTTTTATACTACTTCTTATGTCTTCAAATAAACATATATATTTTTATAAACTAAAAATGATATTGATTGTATCGGGAATAAGTCTCTCATTTCAACAATGATGGTTCGATCTTTTTACTGGATATTTATTTTTAGTATCAACATGGAAGATTTGAAATAAACTAAGTAGTTGAATTATGATATATATACTTAAATATCAGACCTCATAGTCGGATTCTAAAGAAATTTCTAAGAATTAGAATTTAAAAATATACTTCTTTTAAATGTATGTTTATGCTTATGTTCATTCATAGTATTAATTAAGTATGTGAAAAGAAAAAAAAATAAATCAAGGACTATAGATACAAGATATATGACCGACCCGGGTGTGTTTCTTTGCTTTTCTGAACTTTTTTTTCACGTACATAAGTATAACCACTAGAGTATCAAATATATAGTTTGAAGATTTTCTAGAATATACATTTCAAAAGCTGCAATTTAAATGAAACCTTAACTTTTAGATTGCATTATAATCAAAAAAATGTCACTTAACAATCGGAGTTAAATACCTAAGTTAAAAATATAGTAGAACACAAATATTACAATTTTCAACAAGAGAGAAAAAAAAGAAGTAAAAACTAAAGTGAGGAGCAATGATTTCGAAACCGGACCGGACCGGCCGGTCCGACCGGTTCGACCGGGAACCGGTGATGAAGCCGGTTCGGTTCGGTGGTTTTGGACCGTTTTCGGTTGAACCGGCCGGTTCGTGCGGTCGACCGGTCCGACCGGAACCTTTTTTTTTAATTTTAATAGAAAAATATTATTGGATATGGATTAAGGAACACCGGTTCGTTAATTTGGACTATGTTTACTTGAATGGTATGTATTTTGGATGTTGTTTTGGATTAAGGAACACCGGTTCGTTAACATAAATATTTGGAATTTTTTTATATTTTTTTAAATATTTATGACGTCATCCGGTTCGTAATCCGGTCCGACCGGTCCGACCAGTGAACCTCTAGGCCGTCCGGTTCGCTTTCCGGTCCGGTTTTGAAAACATTGGCGAGTGATGAGGGAACAGTGATCACAACCGTCCAACTCATAGAAGACAATTTAATCTTTGACTTTCAGTCACTGGCATTAACCATTTCCAATGTTCTACTTTCCCACCAAATGTGTATATATAATTCATTCTAACATGTTCTTGTTAAAAAGAAAATTAAAGTTCACATTTCTTTGAATTTAAATTGTATAGATCTCTGACAATATCTCCTAAATGTGAACAAATTGACAAAACGTAAATTAAAGCAATCTTAACTTTTAGTCTCTGTTAACTTTTTTTATATGTAATGTAATATAAAACAAAAACTATACATACTACTGGAATGATAAAATAGTTATATTTATTTGACTACGGGTTTTTTATATTCAAATTGAACTCGAACAACTCAACACAAATTGAATTCCAGTTTCAGTTTGGAATTTGGCTTCCGGATTTTAAAATTTTGAATTGAATTCAAATCTATTTTTTTAATTTTATCATATACATATAATTCTAAATACATAGACGTCTAAATCCATTTTAGTAGAATTATTGAACAAGTCTGACACTTTTTTTCTTATGCATGAAGTTGCGAACCTATATGTTGCTACTTTATTTGGAATTTTTAATCACTTGACAACGTTTATTTCAGATGTTGTAAATTTAGATTGTGGTCATTTACTTTTTTTTTATTAGTTTGATCTGTTTTTGATATCCGAAGTTTCTGAAAGTGAAAAGTTAAGAGAATAGTTTAAGATTATTATAGTTTCCTTATTAATTCCAACAATCGAATTAACCTAAACACAATCTGTTTTCAAATGTAGTTTTAAAATTTCAGAACTCGATTAACTTGATTCCACCATCTCTGAGAACCAAAAAACTAATCCGATAAATGTAGCAAGCTTTAAAACAACTTAAGACTTTACTAACTCATTTTAACCAACTTTTAAAGTTTTAGCCATTATAACTTCTTTTATGACATAAGATGTTATAAAAAATAGAAAAAAAGCAATAGTTATAGAATTACCATCTTGCCCTAAAGCAGGTAGCTAATCTTCCCTTCAAAAAATTGCAGCTTTGTGCATGTCTATCTGTATCAAAGATTACACAAAAAACCAAGCAGAAAAAACATTTGAATTAAAAAATCAGATCAATTCCTCAAAACTCTCCCATCCCTTTCCTAAATTCAAAGCAATATCACTATAAACAATTACACACACTACTCAACAAAAACCTTATTTTCCTCCACTTACTTGTATTTTCCAAATAAAATAAACCCCAAACTGTACTATATAACGCACCAACACGTACACTACCTGCATCTTTTCAGTTCAGAAACTGATCACAAACAAAAAGACCCAATTTCAGAAAGATATCTAAATATGGATGAGGGAATGTCAGGTTTTGGTCTCAAACCTAGCCGCGGCTCAGGCGGTGCTAAGTGTGGTCGGTGGAACCCGACCAATGAACAAGTCAAAGTCTTGACTGACTTGTTCAGGTCGGGTCTACGAACACCTAGCACTGACCAGATACAGAAGATATCTTCTCAGTTGAGCTTTTATGGTAAGATTGAGAGCAAGAATGTCTTTTACTGGTTTCAGAATCATAAAGCTAGAGAACGACAGAAACGTCGTCGGATTGATGTTGAATATGATCATAATAATGAGCATGTTAATGTGGTGAAACAACGTAAGTTTTATTAAATCCTTAATCTTAACTAATGAGTAATGAGCATGTTATGTTTTTAAACAATCATGTGTTTAACTGAATGATTTATTTTGCTTTTTCTGTGTTGATAGATTTAGTTGAGGTGTCCGAGTCTGGAAGGGTGATGGAAACGTTGCAGCTTTTTCCCGTGAACTCACTTGCCTTCTCTGAGCAGTCAGAGAAGGCAAATGTGATCACGGATGATGAATGTAAAGAAAACGCGTCACCATATACAACTATTTATACGTGTGGGACGGAAATGGAAAATCATTATAATCATCATCGACATCCGTCGTTGGATCTTCGTTTAAGTTTCATGTGAATCAAGAATAAACCAAGGGTTTATCATGAAATGTCCTTGGAAAAACATTAATGTTGTTGATCAAGTACTATTTAGTTTGAATGATATTGTACTTGTTTTTAAAATGTAATATATTATGGTCGATCCTTTGTTTATGACGAAAAACAAGCACTAGTAGGGGGATCAGAACATCTATAATCATATGCGTATGTACAACTGTTCGACTGATGATTAACTTTGTTATTGGAGATTTGGCTTTGCAAAATATTTACTTTTCTTCATTAACCATATCCACAGTTTTCATGATCTTCATATTACTAAAGTATTTAATAATTCTTTGATTATGTTGTTAGAGTATAATAAGATATATATGTAAGTTTAGATTTTATAAACTGTTATAATCTTGTTATCATGATATTTCTTGCGTTTTTGATTTTATTAGGACGATATCACCCGATAACAAAGGTGTACAAATAAGTTATTTAAATAAAACTGATTCGATTATTAACCCGAGCCAGTTAACCAATGGTTCTCAGCCCAAATAGTTAGGTGCCCATGACTTTATGAGGAGATCTTGGTTCAAGTCCACCTATAACAAAAGGAAAAAAAAGAGGTGTCGGATCGAGATAGGAGGTTTTCTCACCTAGAATGGGTTTCTTTGATGGTGGTCTTAAGTTCGGGACTAATAGGGACAGACTGATGTATAAGCTTCCCTTTGGAGATGTGACGGCCTATGTGCCTCAAAGTTCTGTACTCGAGTAATAAGGAGAGTAATAAGGATCATCGGGTGGGCAATTAACCACATTAGTAATTCAATTAGATGTTAAAACAATATCAACATTGCTACATGGGCTTATTGGGTTTTAACAATCTAAAAGGAGCCCAAATTATAGATTTTGGGTTTTGCTAATAAAAGCAGTATTTGTATTTATAATAGCCTATTTTTCTATGAAAGCCGACTGAAAACATACAAGGATGAAGGAACATGATTATGACCGGTCAAACAATATAATCATAAGAGTTAAAGTGGATTGTTTGATAACCATTCATCTTATCCTTATGCCTGTGAGGATTATATGATCATGTATGATATTTGTTCAGTATATTAATTATTTAATTCATGTTCATTTGAAATTTTCATTGAAATATTCCGGAAGGTATTATATGGAGCTTGACAATTACTTTAAAGAAAAAGTACTTCATACCAAACATATATCTTAATATACTAGCTTGCTGGAAAATGATTTGAAGTACTTGGTATTTAAAGGATAGCTAGAGATTATAACAATTGTGTGCTTAAAAGTCTTCTTTTAACACATATTCATGAGCAATCCTTATAACAAACTCTATATTTGTAATCCTCGTCATAGTCGCCTTCATCCAAATATGTGCAAGCTTTAGTGTTGTTCATATAGTTGGTAGCTAAACGAAATAAGAGGTACCCTTTTATTCAGTTACGTTTATAAAAGCGCTATTAATGGTATTCTTTTTTATTGTGTTGTATTTATTTTATGATATATACGACTTTTACAAAAGTGACCAAAGCATGTAGCGTATGACTGTGGCGATGATAAGGAGGAAACTGTATATTCCAAGTTCATATTTATGGTATTTATTTATGCTTATTTTGGTGATGATTCTTTGATGGTGAATTATTATTCGTTTTTAATTGATGAACTTACAATGTTGGATTAAATGAAACATCTATATCGATATTATATATATATATCTGTATGCTATAAAATTATGTTATTGTGATTTTTATGTGATATTTATCATATATGGTATAAAAAAAGCACGTACGAATCCAAAGGGCTAATATTTATGACAGGACACCCCGTCAAGTAATGAGTAATTAGACCCTTGAAAGAATAGGGACATGGTTTTATGGTCGTATACAAAATTGGGATACCATACCCGTCCATTGATGATCCTAAATATTATGTACTAACATATGATCCCGGTCGGAGTTCAAACATCAAGTAAAGCTATAATCCAGGTTAGGAACCCTGGAAATATTTGTATTAAAAAACCCAGAAACTTACCACACTTCTAATAAAAGGTTGAAGATTTTCTTGTTAACTTAAAAAGATCCACACTTTTTGTTTTAGTGTGTTTACTGCAATAGCTTAATTATCACAAATGATTAGACAATGGTTCTACAGGTGATAAAGAGAGTTTAACATCCAACTTTGCACAGCTTGCTTTTTCTTCTTAATGAAAAAACTATGCAAATTGATCTACAATAGCATCCCATAACACCAAGAAAAAAGCCAAATCTCCCAATCCAGTGTCAGAAGAACAGCTGTTGACTCTTGTATGAACCGCAATGCACATAGCAGACAAACCATAAATTAATAACCCCACCGAAGCCAAATTGAACATTAGAACAGAATCACAACATATGGGGATAGAAAACTACTTGAAGAAAAAGCAGACCTTCCTCATGACTAGTACCATAAATAACCATATCAGAAAGAGACCTAATCAATCTATCCTACAACTCTTCTGTCCACATGAAAAACACCCCACCTCTGCACTGCAATCAATTGCAGCAGCGCCATATCATATCTGTGTAGATTCATACCTTAAACTTAAAACATGCTCAGCAATCCTAATAGTTATCACAACTTAACCGTGATTAGTTTTCAGAAGGGGGCTTTGAATTTTGCAATATGAATCCTCTCTCTCAATCTTCATCTTCGTCACTGTCATCAGCCCGAACAGATTGTTCAAACTCGGCCTCCATGATTACCCCATCCATAACATGGATAACCATCTCCCCTTTCCTCAAGTTTACCCGTGATGATCGAACCCTATTAACTACAAGCATTTCGTCTGCATCTTTTGATACATGTAGTTTAAGACCGGATAAAGAATCACAGGTTATCTCATCAGTGTACGATACAGATTCAGATAGAATCTTCCATGGAACAACAGTGAAGCTCAATACGCGTGTAAGTATTGCATATGTATCATTTGCTTTCTCCCCAACTAAACTCTCATTTACCCTTAATCTCAAATCGTGCTCAAAGGCCAGTTCTGATGGAACAAATACTGTAAATGAAAGATCATGAGGCAACATTTCAATCATCATCTCACCAAACTTTCCTATACTGTCATTATTCTCTACACTTCTGCTATATTTCTTGAAATTGAATGAAGAACTTGAACCATTACTAAATGACACATCTGGAAGCCTAAGAATTGAAAGGATCAAAACAAATAAGCAAGAAACTGAAACAATAATAACAACAAACGCAATCGGATTCTTTGATCGACCTCTTCTCATCCTCAACTCAAGAAACCTGATCTACCAACGAACCTATAAAGAAACTACAATTCAGTGCGGCATTTCGTCGAACAGGTTATAAACAATCAAGCAACTTTTCATACCCACGAGAGAATTCTATCAGATTCAAATCGAACCTACATCAAATTTCAAGCATAGATGCTTGTAATCGATCGTAAAAGAGAAATGCAATCTTCGATATATGAAATTGGGGATTAATAGGCTTACCTCAAAAATAATATTAAACAGTTCGTCATATGAAGCAAGAACAGGTTGTTATAGTTCTATTTATCAGCAGAACTCTTCAATTTAAGGGTTTAATTTAGGATTGGATTTCAATATTGGGGATTTGGGGATGAAAACATGTTTTCGTCTTGTTTCGTTCTTCTTAAGCTATTGACTTTGAGGAAACCTATGAATCAAACCGTCAAAGCATATTACATGGGCTCGACTTTGGTCAATTATGGATCCATTTTAAGCCCAAAACGAAGGTTAACGTTAAATATTTCATTTTAAGAAGTGTCTTTTTTTAAAACCTTACAACACTAAAATTTTGTGAAAATGGTATAGGGCATTTCTTAGGCATGTCATTTCAATATATCTTTAAGCCTTATTGTTTCGTATACGTAGACTTTAATAGCTAGTATGGAACAGACAGTTGGGCCATAAAGAAATCGCACGAGAAACAAATAGAGGTAGCGGAAATGCGAATGCTGAGGTGGATGTGTGAACACACAAGACTGGATCGGATAAGAAATGAAGTGCTTCGACAGAAGCTAGAAGTGGCTTGTATCACAGATAAAACACGAGAGGGAAGATTAAGATGGTTTGGGCATGTGAAGAGGAAAGCAATGGCAGCACCAGTTAGAGCAGTAGAAAACATCATCTTAGAGGTTAGGAGGAGTAGAGGAAGACCTAGGTTGAATTGGGACGAGATAATTAGGCGAGATATGGTACACTTGCACCTCTCTTTGCACATGATCGAGGATAGCAGTAAGTGGAGGCGTAGAATTAAAAATAAGAACTCTCAGTGGGATCTGTATGTAGAAGGGTTAATGAAGACATGTTGCCGAGCCTGATGTGTACGTAGTCCACATCTGCCCTTTATAGGGGAAACTTGCTGATTCTCTGATGCATGCTTTTTTATTTTCTAATTCTTTTAGGTGATTTATTACTGTATGCTGTGTGTTGTGTGCTGTATGATATATTATATGCTGACTTGCTATCGTTATAGCTTTTGTTATCGAGTCGGGGGTCTCTTTGTAAGCGTTCTATCTACCTATCAATATAAAGGAAAGACTCGCCACCACCTACCCCCCCAGACTCTGCTCTTTAGTGGGATATACTGGGTTTGTTTGTTTGTTTGGTTGTTTGTTTGTTTGTTTGTTTATACTGTCATCCCGAAGCTAAAAAATCTATCAACTTTCAATATAAGTTTAAAAAAGGAAAATTTTAAACAAACACTTGAAGTGGTTTTTCAGCATAAGGAGAACCAAGCAAATCGGTGTTAAGATCCAACTAGCGCTACATTCCTATTAGGTAACGACGACTATCCTAACAATTCAGCAAATGTACATCCTATGCTCCATATGTCAATAGCAAGAGTAGCAGGGGAGTTGAAGAGTAAGAGAAAAAAAATGATAAAGTACTAACCAAACTGTGTTAGGAGTGGGGTAGGCGGGTAAGTAGGGAAGTTGAAGAGTGATGGGTTGGGAGGTTTGGTGTAAGGAGCGGAGAGGATTGGTCAAGATATAGAGGGGATCGTTTTTTTTTCCATAGCCGTCGGATTTTATCCGAAGTACTAAATCCGAAGTACTAAGGGGTATTCTTGACAAACGATATAGTTATTATTGAGAGAAATAAGTGATAAATTTCATCGCACAAAATAAATCAAAAGAATTTAAATAGATATAAACTTTTAAAATATTAGTTGCTAATGTTCTTAAAATGTCATATAAAACATAAAATTTTGTAAGTTTCATTATGCAGAGTCATTAAATAAATAATTAGAAACACGTTGCATTATCTGTTACAATTAAAAACTAAACCTGTCGTATTCCAGCACATCAAAGTCCAAACTGCTGTTACAACTTACAAGAAAAAGACATAATAATAACACAAATGATAAGAAAAAGACATAATAATATCACTAATCAGAAATTAAATCACAATCACATAACTACATAACAACACACCCTTCACAACCAGACAAAACAACAACAATACTATTAGTCTATTACAGTATTACTCCCCCATAACATACTGCATGAACTCAGGGTCCAACTCCAGCTCCGCCATCGTCTCCGGCGACAACACCACCTCCAAATCCACACTGCCACCGCCCCGCCGCCCCGGAAACGCCGATATCTTCCCATCGAACTTATTCGCACGCCCGCTTCTCACCGCCACCGGCTTCCCCCACCCGAAATCATTATCATACATCGGAAACCGCGGTGAACTGCCCATCGTCACCATACCTCCGTCGAAGTTCCCCAACGGAAAACACCGTGGGTCCTGCTCCCAATTGTGCACAAAACGACGCACCATCGTGTCGTTGTGGGATGTAACGTTTTTGTTCAGCTGCTCCGCACACCACCGGAGATCGTGAGATAACACGTCGCCGGCGGTGGCGTACGTCGGAATGCTTTGAATTGCGTTACCGAAGTAAAAAGCTTCGAGCTTTGGCTCCAGACGCTGACGGCAGTTCACCGCCATTCTGAACGTCGTCGTTTTGGAATTTGGGAACTTTCTTGCACGTGTCACCGCCCGCCAGAGTAACGCACACAGTGACTGAAAAGATGAAATCTCCGGCGACGGTGATGGTGGTGATTCAGTCTTTATGACGACGGTGTTTCGTAAGAAGTTATCAATCATCGTCAAGTTTTCGTCTAAGACTTTAATTGCACCGTCAATTTCTCCGATTTCGGAACAGATTGTTTTTCTGCGGTTATTAGTGGTGTCTTTCAGTTTCAAGATCGATTCTCTACTGAAGCTAAAGATCCTCTCAGACAGCGGCGCGTGGTCGTCAAACGTCACTTTTGGTCCACCGGCGGGGAGTTTCAGAACCTCCGGCGAGATCAAAACCGATTCACGTGTGAAGGACGGTTGTTTCGTCACCAATTTGGCTCCTCTACAAACCTCAGCAAACGCGTTGATAAAATTCCACAACGAAGTCCCATCAACAACCGCGTGATTGACCGAAAACCCGATGAACACACCGTCGTGAAGCTCCGTCACCTGAACGGCCAAAAGGGGGTTGAAATGACCACCGTAGCTCACCATTCCGTCAAAGGCGAAAAACCCCTTGACGAAAATCGGAACATGCATTGGGGAAAGGATGTCGTTAACAGTAAGATGATCTGCATTGGCGTGAATGAACTGAGCTCCGGCGTCGTTACAGGTGATGTAGACGTAGCCGTTGGCGTCGGTGATCAGGCGGCCGGCGAGAGGTGGGAAGTGGGTGAGGACGTCAGAGAGGCCTCGCCGGAGAAGAGGGAGGAGGTCGGCGACGGCGAGCGGTGGCCGGAGGAAGAGATTGCCCTTTTGGATGTAGTGGCATGAGAGCATAGGGAGATCGGAGGTGGAGAGTTTCAGGTCCGGTAGGGTGGATTTTGTCGCCGGAGAAACTGTTGATTTGGAGATGATTTGAGAGGTGATTGTTGGTTCACAAGGCATGATTGATAATTGATGATTGATGATTGTTACAGTGGGTTTGAAACTTTGAAGTTTGAACACTATCTGTTGTGATAGTGTTTGTGTGTGTGTGGTGGAGTGTGAGGATGTTTGGAGGGGGTAGAAGGGTATATATAGGTGTGGTGGGTTCATGAACACTTGAACATATATGATTGTCATTGTAGTTGGAGTTGACTCTTAATAAGAGGAAAACTAAATCCTAATGGCTGTCTGTCAGGTGTCCAACACAAGTTCTCTTCATTTTCTATAAATAATGAATGTTTAGCTTTTAGGTTAATTATAAAAGTTTCAAATGATCATCCTAAAAATTCATTATACTTGTATATTATGCTAGCTTTTGCTTAGTGTAGTGACCGATCTGTGAATAATAGAGTATTATTAATCATAAGACGTTTTAGATTGATGTAAAGTTAAAAAGTAAAACTTGCGGTGTAACGGAAGCTTGCAATTTAATGCTTTGTATTTAATATTATTTTTTATTTGTTATTTTCTTATAGGAGGAAATGTTTTTTTTAATATTTTTTTAAGAGTGTTTTTATTTAATCTTTAGCTGAGTTCTAAATTCTTGCTAACCAACGGGGCTAGCTCAGTTGGCCACCTCGATGAGAGATAGAGCTCTGTGTCCAAAAGGTCACGGGTTCGATCTTGAGGGGGGAGGGTTTACCCACAATATGTGGGGTTCCCGCCCGGGGGTTTTCCCACCGGCTCGAGTCACTGTTGATCACGGTAGTTCCTACGGGTACACCCACAATATGTGGGGATCCGGAGGCTCGAACTCGCGTGGTTTGGGTTATCGGTAAAGGCTTTCACCGCTGAGACACTCAACTTCCAAAAAAAAGAGCTCTAAATTCTTGCTAGTCTTATTCTGTTTTGATAATGTTTCATCTAGTTTTAAAAAAAAGTTTATATGTATTAATTAGAAATGTATAATATTATTAATTTATTTTAGTTTATACTTTATACTATAATATAATAAGTTGTTGTAAGTTTAACAAATAACATAATTATCTTATGGTATAATGTAAACATAAATTAATGAACGTGAACAAATGTTAGGTGAATATTATCATATTTCAAGATTATTACTATGTAGACGATCGAGTCGTAACCATATTCGCTATTATAAAGACGTTTAATTACGTAAAAACCATCCTCACATTATAATAATAAAACTTTACAATTGCTGCTGACAATATCGTCCTATGTATTTGAATTGTGGTTTCTATGATTTATACTGCTTTTGAAATATAAAAAGGATTTTGGATGATTATATATGCTTAGATTGGATTGTATAAATAAATAATTACACATATCTATATGAATATCAAATCTAAGCATATAAATCTTCTTAGGAATACAAAAGATATATGAAAATCGAAGCAAATTAATATTATTTCATTGGAAGATTTGTTAGCCGAGTCAAATATTTGATTTGGTATGCAAATTTTTTGTGATCCGATGTTACAAAGAGGCTGATGATGATAAAATATGAACAGAAATAGATTTGTTCAAATAAGAAAGTGCGGCTGCCAACGACGGCACACACCCCCAAATGATACGTAACGTCGGAATCAAGAGCTTCTTGGAGTGGACCACTCGTATTTCTACTTTTAGAAACTATGTTCATATGTTGGTTATAATCGTATATTCGTATGGTATCAGTTATCACCTTTTATTTATAGGAAAATTGGTAACAAACGGTCCCAACTTTAACCTATTGGTAACCATTGGTCCCAACTTTTACATTCGTTGGGGATAGTCCCAACTATTTATTTTGTGTTGTTATCGGTCCCACTCTAACAGAATGTTAACTCCGTTAACTTTTTCTGACGTGGCAATCCAGCTGTCGTCTAATACCCAAATTAAACACTTGTACACACTCGTTTCAACCCAATTGAAGATCAAATCGATATCAATACCCAAATTAATGTTAGGGCTTTTAATTCCCATGTAAAAACGAGTGTGTACAAGTGTTTAATTACCTGTTTTGGTTGTGTTGATGATAAGAACAGACAAAAACAAGTCGCGACTGAGGTTGAGATCGAACAGTGAGCAATTGATGATGATAATCCAATTAAACTCGTGGATAACTTCTAAGGGTATCGGTGACCAAAAGCCCTATGGTAATTTGGGTTTATAACATTCGGGAGAGGGATTTTGATTTGATTAGAATTGGTTTGTTACCAATTTTGGATTGCCACGTCAGAAAAAGTTAACGGAGTTAACATTCTGTTAGAGTGGGACCGATGACAACACAAAATAAATAGTTGGGACTATCCCCAACGAATGTAAAAGTTGGGACCAATGGTTACCAATAGGTTAAAGTTGGGACCGTTTGTTACCAATTTTCCTTATTTATACAGTTATAAAATTCATAAAAATTAGATTGTGAATACAAAAACCCGGTCCAGAAAGTATTATTATATGCCATCATTTTGTTCCGAACTGTGTTCTTGATTGTTATTCCTCATATTTTCAAGAAGTTTGTAGCACTTTATGATGGTTGAAGGCAGATTCCAGACTTTTTTAAGTCTCTGACAACTCTTAAAGATAAGATGAATGTTTTAAGGTTGTTCTCCAGTTCAATCACGAAAGAGAGTATTTTAAAAAGGGAACGATGCACTTGAAAGATAGGGTGACCAAGGCACCCACTAAACGTTTTTAGGTAGTCAATCACATATATCTTATTCAATCCTGTAGTAGTCAGTGACGCTAACATGATGATTTTAGACATTGCATGTGTATTTGTGTATGTATTTCTTATAAGTTTGATATTTTGATATTTGAACTCTGAAGTAAATTCTTAATTTATCCTACATAATTATGAACCCACCGAATCAAAATCTCATTTTATACGAGCAACCAACCTATAGTGAAAAAGTGGTTTATGATATCTTGGTGCACCGATTCAAACGTAGGGGTCTCCCTAAATTTATTATAATTCACAAGGTAGGAATGTTTAATTTAATTCAACTGATAATAATTATATTTATTTAAAAAATATTTTAAATACATTGTAGATTGTATATTATAGAGTTATATGTTAATATATTATTTTAAATGGAAATGTAATAATTAAGTATGATTAATTTAATAAAAGATATTTATATAAAGAAATCATAGAAGATATGGTTTGGGTCGAAAGTTCGGATCTGGATCTTCATTGGACCGCACATTGGCTCGTGTAATTCTCAATTTGTCACCCAAATTTGAACCACCATATCCAACCGAACCCCGTCCCCATAATCTTAAATGAAAAGAAAAAAAAAACACGTGAATATATGCCGATAGAAACTTTCAACTATACTCAATTATTTATTATGAATATTTGATTTCTTTAAATGTTTTACTTCCCACAGTCCAAAGCTATCAGTACGTTTAGGCAAGATGGTGCAAGTAGAGAGCATCGGACGTTTTGTGTGATAGGAGATTGTCGGCAACGGCGGACCCGATGTTTGGTGTGAAGTCGTCCATACCCCATTAAATTTTTTTATAACATTATATATGATCAAATCTCGACTGGCCCGTATGAAATTTTCACACCCACCCATATAACTTTGAGCCGGCCCAAAGAAATGATAACTGTAACATCTCGTATTTCACGACGTATTAATACCTTTTAAATGTTAAATAATAATAATAATAATAATAATAATAATAATAATAATAATAATAATAATGACAATAATAATAATAATGATAATAATAATAATAATAATAATAACAATAATAATAATAATGATAATAATAATAATAATAATAATAAATAATAATAATAATAATAATAATAATAATAATAATAATAGAAATAATAAAGTCTAGGGGTAACTTATGCAATTTTTGAAACTTACAAGTTAAGTTTCAGCATAAAATAACAAAAGAGTGAAACCGCAGGGACCATTCTTGTAAATTTTTTTTAAAACAAACTGCACTCTCTCTCCTTTTCCCCGATTTTCCGGCGACCGTCCGGCGAGCTCCGGTGGTCCTCCGGCGAAGTTCAAACACCCAAATCACGTGGTTTTGACCCAAATTAAAGGTCCCGACACTCTCACGATCAAGATTCGAACCCTATGCACGTTTAATCATTGAAAAATACGGATCCAAAGCTCGTTACCTCGAATCCACTTTATTCCCGACCGTTCAACGGTCGGTTAACCCACCAAACCACAATAATAATTCAATTAATCGCACATATATGATCGCCTAACTGAAACTAAACTCATACACATTCCCAATTTCATCTGAAATCACTTGAAATCACAGCTGCAACCACCTCGAACCCGTCGAACCTGCAACTAACTAGTTCACCTTCTTTCGAGCTTCAATATTCGAAATTGGCAGAGGGCTTTTGATCGTGTACACCATTAGAAGCTTTCCCTACAACTAATTTGATTATCATCGTGGTTTGGATATCTAACCAGTGCTACGTTAGTCGCGGTTGTTCTTGGTTCATTCCAGACACCATTTCAAATCGAAGCAGGTAATCAAACCTATGTACATGCTCGATTTCATGTGGGGAACAAAAGCCCCATAAATGTTTCTGTTATCGGAATCAATTGGATGGTCAATTGAATCGATTTGGGATTAGGGTTCATGTCGAAAATTTGGGGATTTCTGTTTATTCGGTTTTTAACAATTAAAAACCAAGAACTGATGCGGCTGTGAGCCTTGGTCTACTGGTTCCGTGTTTCCCTGCTATGTTGCAGGTCCCGGGTTCGAAACCCGGCCACCTCACACATTTTTTTTGAAGCTTTTTAGCTTTAGAAAAATTATGAAAAAAATTCCAAATATTATAAAAATGTTTTTACAAACATAACAAATTTTTAAAACCACATAATTATTTTCTGAAATTTATTTTGGTATTTTATTTACTTATTTTATAAATTGTCTTCAATAAATTATAGAAAATTCTTAATAAATATAAAAAAAATAATTTTGTAAACTTCAAATATTTTTAAAGATATCAAATTATTTTCTGGAATTTATTTCTTTTAAACAAATGATACTAATTTTAAATATTGTTTAACTTATTTGCAAATTTGCTATAAAAATATATAATTAGTTCATTTTCTTATAAAATAGACATTTAATATCGTTATAACTCACCAAATCATTATTTGTTCAAATAACAAGTATAAATTATTGTTCAAACATGCTTATTTTATTTAGCTATGAGACTTTATTATAAATGTTATTTTTATTTCGCATATTTATATAAAATACAAATATATTGTTACCAAGAAAATATAATTGATATCCTGTTAAATATAATTTACAAAATCCTAAAATCCTAAAACCCTAGTTCACGCTAAAACATTAATTTTATCATTAAATTTAAACCTTGTAAAAATATATATTTTAGGTGCATTGTGAATGGCTACGTTGAAAGGACGCTTATTATTATTTCTTATTAATCCTCCAATACATACGTATTTGATCATGTGAGTATTTCTATACCCATTTTATCATTTTCACACTTTTGGGTGAAACATGTTACCGTATAAACGTTGCACTTGTAAACACGTTGAATCTTGTAAACTTATGGCAATTTACTTGTGAGTTGTGGTTAGTTGAACTTTTGTGGTTACCATGTTATGGCATTATATGTACAATCATTAACTATTGCTAGCCCAGCGAAGTCATAGATCTATGGGTAAGACAAGCCTACTTGGTTGATTCAAGTACACTTAGCTGATCGTATATACTTTTAACGTTAATAGAATATTAACGTCGTTTGATACTTGTAAAACATTGTCGAGGTTTGATTGTTGCATTGTTCATAACATCCCTAATCACTTTATTCACTAATTTACAACTTAAATTGCCATCTTTTATATACTTATGTATTTAAAACTATAGAATGCTCACCAACAATATGTTGACCTTTTATTTTTAACATGTTTCAGGCAATAGCGTTATGTGGCTGTGAACAATCGTAACTCTCACGCCTCGACGATTCCGCCGTCAAGGTTGGGGTGTGACAGATTGGTATCAGAGCCCATAACTATAGGGATTTAGGTTATTAATGGTGACCTAGACTATAGCTTATGCATGCACCTTATAGTACTTGTTATCTTATAAATACATGGTTTGCATGTTACATAATGCTATGCCTCCTTATGTACAATTTGATGCCTTAGCATAGGATTGCCTAAACTTAGTTACTTGTCTCCCTAAACTCATCTTTGACTCTCCCCGAACATGAAACCTCTTAATCTTATCTTCGACGACACGCGGAATCGTATACTTATGCTTATGACTTGGATCTTTAGATGTTATGTCTAATCTATATAAATCTCATCAAGGTTTTGATTTCATGAACCTAAGAAATATTGTGTGACACATAGACACCTGTATTCTGGATTTCCTGGCAAAAAGCCTTCGGGCTAAGGCAAGCGTTTCGCATATATCCTACGGGACCAGTTACGCTTACCTGGGGATTTCTGGGATGAGTGATAAACTATGGTCAAAATACACAAGTCTCTAAGGCAAATGGGTCAATTTACCTTGACATGTCAACGATTCCAAATGGTAATGCGTTACCAAATGGAACCATTCTTCTGTATCTTAAAAATCCTTGAATCCTTGAACTGGTTTATCATCAAAGTTTAAATACCTTCTCATTCTTAACCTAAATAATATTCCTGTTAATATTAAACCCATCCTACAATTCAACTCTTACGTTTAAACGCTCAACATGTAACGTGTAACAGCATTGAAATCAGCGTTTCATGTAACTATTTCTATACCTTGACCAACGTGAACATGGATCATACCCAAAGATATTGGGAATCTAAACCGTATGGTCTTCAAAAATTTAAACCGTTACTTATGGTTCTAAAATCTTCCTAAGGGTGTGTCCCATAACTAAAGACATTCAATGCTGTAGGTGGGATTTCTACATCTCGGGATACTTTGCTAATTGAATGTTAACTTTGTTAACTCAAATATTATAAGTGGTCACTCACCTCAATGATCAAATAAACTAATTATAACCTCGTTATCACTTAAAAATACGCGTGTCTTCAATTAAACTATGGTTGAGCTCATATCTTGAGAAGTCCTTGTATTTTCCTTTTGATTGTGAATCGAATGTTCACATCTCATCATGTTGTCGAATCATTCTTGTTCTTGATTTTGTCTCCCTGATTGAAATTATTCAAGATTTGAACACCATCATAACAAATCCTGTTACCTCGAACTTTGATCTTAAATTTTGTAAGCATGATTTTCCTTTTGCTTACATTAATGTAACTTGAAATTTACTGAATTTCTAAGTGATATTCTTTTCTCTTCATTGTTAAGTCGAACCTTAAACTGTCTGCACCGTGAGAGATGCAAGAGTTTGTAAGTCAGTCTATGACTAAGAACACTCGTACCTCCTAAACAATTCTAACTCATCAAAACAGGGGTGATTCCCTTACTTTGATGATTCTCTATTCGTTTCGATAAGTGGTCCAATTGTGTGTTTTATGAAATTTCATTCTCTGGATTAGGGTGATTTCCTCATCATGAGGATTGACTTCAATTATTCTCATTGTAACTTGTACTTCACAAATGACATGATCTCATCAAAATAGGATTGAAACCCGTACTTTGGTGGCAAATGTTAATCCTCAATTGTTTTTTTGTTATTATGGAACTCAATCATCAAGATAGGCATAATTCTATACCTTGATGATAATTTCATTTTTATGGATTGTAATTTTCTCAAATGAAACGACCTCGTCAAAGTAGGAGTGAATTCTGGATTTTGATGAAGAAGTTCATTTTGTTATATTTTATTTTTGTAAGAACTTCACCGTTAAGATAGGAGTGATTTTCCTTACCTTAATGGTGAGTTACACCATCTTATTTATATGAATCCTCAACAATTGGTTGGGATCAAACTGGTTGATTGGTAAGTTAGTGGACATACCTTGGGAATACACCATCAAGTTAGGAGTGAAAACCATAGCTTAATGACTATTCTCATTTATTGATCTTCAACTTACCAATGTTATAATCAAGTGACGAGAAGCATGTAGTAACTTAACGGGTGAAACAATGTTAGTGTTTTGACCTATTAAGGCAAAGCATGATCTCTGAACTTAAAAGAAGACCTGATCGTTTTAGGTTGATTTTGACTTCAACCTTGGAGCATTTAAATTCTTAAATCGATTTCTTTATCTTCATGTTTTGACTCGATCTAGCTACATCGAACCATTTATTTATCAACTTTCATTTTGAGATATCGTCAAACCCATAAGTATAGTCTTCCTAAACAATCCTTTGTCAAATAAAGATATTATCGAATACCTCTCTTATTGTTTGATGAATTACGTATGTGATCTGCATTTGGAAATTTGTTACCTTGCAAAACATGGTTACAAATACCTTTCTTATTGTTTGCGTCATTTCTTGAAGCGTTTTTGAATCTTTAACCTTGAAAATCATTGAAATTCTAACTTGGTTTTGAACAACAAGACTCGTTAGTATCCTCACTGCGACGTGGATATAATGGTTCATAAACCTTCGTAACTTGTAATCATGGGTTTGGCATCAAAGAAAAGACATAACTTGGCAGGTGTCCAAGTGTCTTACCTTTACATATGACAAAACCTAATTTCCGTGTTCTCGTAAATCTTCTGTTTAATTTTCCTCATCACTGAATGCCTCTTATCTTGGAGGTCATGATGACAATTGGTGCATTATAGACCGATTGGCTAAAAAATTCAATTCGACCCATTATCTCACAACGTCGAGAAATTGATCTGTATCTGTTTCAAATATTCGTATACCATGGTATGACGTTAAAACATCGATCGTTATTTTGAACGATTGGTTCATTCTCTGTTTTTTTTATAATATTCTTAACCATTGTTGTGAACTTATTTCAAGATCTTCGCATAGTGTATGATTCTTAGATCAATGGTTGGTCAAAGGAGAAATACACAAGATATGCGTTAAGGTCGTTTCATATGATGACGTTTAGGATTCTTAAATTCCGACGGTTAACATTTTTTATCATTGTTGGCCTCTTATTTATTTCTAGACATCACCTTACCATGAAATTATATTCTGGAAGTTGTGATTTATAAGTCTAATATACGATGATAACTTGGCATCGTTTTCCCACATTTAATCTCAAAACGTCCCACATTTCACTGATAGGGTTCAAAGTGGCATGTATTATGCCAAGAATCTTGTAAGATTCCATCAAGTGAAGCGTTTTATCTGTAATTAGACGCCAATCACTGTTAGATTGAACACTTATCTTTCATTTTATCTCTTTTGCTCATTTAAGTTCATTCTTAATTTCGGAACGAAATTCTTTAAAGTAGGGGAGACGGTAACATCTTGTATTAACGTTCATTCTTAATCAACGAGAAAGCTTATAAGGTTAATTTGAAGCCATACACTTAGGACTCTCTTTTTACCTCTAATGGCTCTGCCATTGCACATAAAGTAAACACTAAAGCGGTCAGCTTAATCAATGATGAATTTTCTTCTTTTGATACCTTATCAAAACCTGAAAGTTATTCAAAGTGTACCTCAGAAAATGAGAACACAAACTGCATCAAGAAAGAAAAAGAGAATCACTATGATCTATCTGAGGCTTCATGCTCACTTTCTGATTCACTTGAGAACGTAAGGATCAAATGTAATCCAAGCGTCCTCATCTTGTCGTCTCAGCCTCCTCGTAAACAAATTTCGGGAAGAAATTTCCTAAAGTAGGGGAGACTGTAACATCTCGTATTTCACGACGTATTAATACCTTTTAAATGTTAAATAATAATAATAATAATAATGATGATGATAATAATAATAATAATAATAACAATAATAATAATAATGATAATAATAATAATAATAATAATAATAATAATAATAATAATAATAATAATAATAATAATAATAATAATAATAATAATAATAATAATAATAATAATAGAAATAATAAAGTCTAGGGGTAACTTATGCAATTTTTGAAACTTACAAGTTAAGTTTCAGCATAAAATAACAAAAGAGTGAAACCGCAGGGACCATTCTTGTAAATTTTTTTTTAAAACAAACTGCACTCTCTCTCCTTTTCCCCGATTTTCCGGCGACCGTCCGGCGAGCTCCGGCGGTCCTCCGGCGAAGTTCAAACACCCAAATCACGTGGTTTTGACCCAAATTAAAGGTCCCGACACTCTCACGACCAAGATTCGAACCCTATGCACGTTTAATCATTGAAAAATACGGATCCAAAGCTCGTTACCTCGAATCCACTTTATTCCCGACCGTTCAACGGTCGGTTAACCCACCAAACCACAATAATAATTCAATTAATCGCACATATATGATCGCCTAACTGAAACTAAACTCATACACATTCCCAATTTCATCTGAAATCACTTGAAATCACAGCTGCAACCACCTCGAACCCGTCGAACCTGCAACTAACTAGTTCACCTTCTTTCGAGCTTCAATATTCGAAATTGGCAGAGGGCTTTTGATCGTGTACACCATTAGAAGCTTTCCCTACAACTAATTTGATTATCATCGTGGTTTGGATATCTAACCAGTGCTACGTTAGTCGCGGTTGTTCTTGGTTCATTCCAGACACCATTTCAAATCGAAGCAGGTAATCAAACCTATGTACATGCTCTATTTCATGTGGGGAACAAAAGCCCCATAAACGTTTCTGTTATCGGAATCAATTGGATGGTCAATTGAATCGATTTGGGATTAGGGTTCATGTCGAAAATTTGGGGATTTCTGTTTATTCGGTTTTTAACAATTAAAAACCAAGAACTGATGCGGCTGTGAGCCTTGGTCTACTGGTTCCGTGTTTCCCTGCTATGTTGCAGGTCTCGGGTTCGAAACCCGGCCACCTCACACATTTTTTTTGAAGCTTTTTAGCTTTAGAAAAATTATGAAAAAAATTCCAAAAATTATAAAAATGTTTTTACAAACATAACAAATTTTTAAAACCACATAATTATTTTCTGAAATTTATTTTGGTATTTTATTTACTTATTTTATAAATTGTCTTAAATAAATTATAGAAAATTCTTAATAAATATAAAAAAATAATTTTGTAAACTTCAAATATTTTTAAAGATATCAAATTATTTTCTGGAATTTATTTCTTTTAAACAAATGATACTAATTTTAAATATTGTTTAACTTATTTGCAAATTTGCTATAAAAATATATAATTAGTTCATTTTCTTATAAAATAGACATTTAATATCGTTATAACTCACCAAATCATTATTTGTTCAAATAACAAGTATAAATTATTGTTCAAACGTGCTTATTTTATTTAGCTATGAGACTTTATTATAAATGTTATTTTTATTTCGCATATTTATATAAAATACAAATATATTGTTACCAAGAAAATATAATTGATATCCTGTTAAATATAATTTACAAAATCCTAAAATCCTAAAACCCTAGTTCACGCTAAAACATTAATTTTATCATTAAATTTAAACCTTGTAAAAATATATATTTTAGGTGCATTGTGAATGACTACGTTGAAAGGACGCTTATTATTATTTCTTATTAATCCTCCAATACATACGTATTTGATCATGTGAGTATTTCTATACCCATTTTATCATTTTCACACTTTTGGGTGAAACATGTTACCGTATAAACGTTGCACTTGTAAACACGTTGAATCTTGTAAACTTATGGCAATTTACTTGTGAGTTGTGGTTAGTTGAACTTTTGTGGTTACCATGTTATGGCATTATATGTACAATCATTAACTATTGCTAGCCCAGCGAAGTCATAGATCTATGGGTAAGACAAGCCTACTTGGTTGATTCAAGTACACTTAGCTGATCGTATATACTTTTAACGTTAATAGAATATTAACGTCGTTTGATACTTGTAAAACATTGTCGAGGTTTGATTGTTGCATTGTTCATAACATCCCTAATCACTTTATTCACTAATTTATAACTTAAATTGCCATCTTTTATATACTTATGTATTTAAAACTATAGAATGCTCACCAACAATATGTTGACCTTTTATTTTTAACATGTTTCAGGCAATAGCGTTATGTGGCTGTGAACAATCGTAACTCTCACGCCTCGACGATTCCGCCGTCAAGGTTGGGGTGTGACAGATTATTATCATTGTAATTATTATCATTGTAATTTATTTACACCTTTGAATAACAATATATATACACATATATATATATATATAATTTAAGGAAATATAAACGATCTTCAATTGTTAACAAATAACAATTATTTTGGCATGTCTTAAAAAGAAAATTATTTAAAATACTAGTCTTCATCCAAACGTTAATATCATTACGTCAATTATGAAATCTTATTTACATTGATGGACACATGCCTGAAAATATGGCTATGACTCATCCCACATCGGTTGGGCAGGTGAACGAAAGTCTCTTTATAAGGGGCTGGATACCTTCCCCAATGTGACGCGTTTTAAAACCGTGAGGCTGCGGCCAAAGCGGACAATATCACGTTGCGGCTCTCGTACACCTTCCTGCGGGGGGTGTCACAGTTGGTATCAGAGCCAGGGCCGGGCCGTTGTGCCAGCGAGGACGCTGGTCTCACTTCGGTGGGTGGATGGACACATGCCTGAAAATATGGCTATGACTCATCCCACATCTGTTGGGCAGGTGAACGAAAGTCTCTTTATAAGGGGCTGGATACCTTCCCCAATGTGACGCGTTTTAAAACCGTGAGGCTGCGGCCAAAGCGGACAATATCACGTTGCGGCTCTCGTACACCTTCCTGTGGGGGGTGTCACAATAACACTACCGAACCCAAGAAATCTTAATTGGGGAACAATAGTTTTGAAATCAACCTCCATAACATAATTAATATATATGTTAATAAAGAAGGGGAATGAATAGTAACTACAGTGAAGTATAAGTGCTTATGGACTGAGGTACAACCCAAATCCACCTTCCACCTCCACCACCGACTCCGGTCTCTTGAACTTACGATCTCTCCCAGCTCTCTCGATGTTTTCTCTACTCTCGAAGCTCTCTGCCTCACGATCTCTCGAACTTGGTTTGAAGATGATGATGGTTACGGTTTTGGCAGGAGGTGTTCGATCGATAGGTGGTGGTTGGGAGTGGTTCTGAGTTGTTCGGTCGAGGATGGTGGTCGATTGATGGTCGGTCGATGATGATGATGATGGTGTGGTGTCGTTCGATGATTGGTGGTCGGTCGAAGGAGATTGTTCTGTTCTGATTGGTTCTGATTGAGGGTCGCAGGTGATTTAGGTTTGGGTCGATTGTTCGAGTGGTTGCGGTTGATTCTTCTGTTCTGTTTGAAGATCAACAGATGTCTGATTGTTGTCGGTCGAGGTTGATTGGGGGTTCTATTGTTCGGGAGTAGCGGTCCGCGATGGTGTTGGAAGGTCGAATGGTTGAAGGTGATTTCAGTCGACAGTTGGTGTTCGGGAGTGGTGGTTGGTCGATGCGATGATGGAATGGTGGGTTGCCTGTTTCTGGTCATCTCTCCCGTTTATTCTAGCCAGAGTGACCGCTGGCCTGCATTCAATCAGCAATTTATGGCCATTGAAGACCCCGACTCAAGGCACCTGTCGATTCCAATCCCCACCCCCAAACAGGTCAGTTTTGTTCATTTTTATGTTCAATTTGAGTGTTGATTACAGCTTATGTAAATGAAGTGTATGAGATTGGTCAGATTGTGGTTTTAGGTTTGTGATTTTGTCGTTTTGTTAAAATTGAAGTTTTAATTGTTGATTAGATGTTCGTTGCATGATAATACAGTTTGGATCAAATATTTATTGGAAGTTTAGAACCAAATATTGTATGAATATGGGATGATCTTGACGACATAAATGGAAGTTGAAACTCATGTGAATTTAATCGGTTTTTGAGAAATATGGGTTGATGATTATATTAAATGGTCAATTTTGGGTGCAGGTTTGTCCAGACTTAAGACCAGAGACTTAGAATGGTACTTTTTTAGCGTCTTGGATAAGAAATATGGGAATGGATTGCGCACAAATCGTACGGCTGATAGAGGGTACTGGAAGACTACTGGGAAAGACCGGTGTGTTTACCATAAGTCTCAATTGGTTGGCATGAAAAAGACTTTGGTGTATCATATTGGTCGGGCACCAAAGGGCGAGAGAACAAACTGGGTTATGCATGAATACAGACTTATTGATCAGGAGTTGGAAAGAGCTGGAATTGTACAGGTGAGGAAGATGCACTTTATTATAGTACTTATAAACATACATGAACATGTGGTAGATTTGTACATGAAGATGTTATATAGCTTAGGCATCAAAGTAGTGATATGTTTGAAAGATTTAAACTTTAGGGTGTGATTTATCGAGGCATGCTTGATGATTTGTGGATGTTTGAAAGTGTTGACCTCAGGGCATGATTCATTATATGTTTGTATTTTTTTCTCTTTTATGTTGATGTCTCTGTATCATATTAACTTGTTGTGGATTATGGGTTGTCAGGATGCCTTCGTTCTTTGTAGAATTTTCCGGAAGAGCGGTTCTGGGCCAAAAATGGTGAACAGTATAGGGCACCATTTGTTGAGGAGGAATGGGAGGACGATGAGCTGGTAGTGGTTCCTAAGCAGTACTCTGCTGAAGAATTGCATGTTGTTGATGACGCCTATCTAGATGCAGATGACCTTGAGCAGGTTTGAGCGTTTACATAGTTGTCAATTTTTTTTAACATGCTTCCGTTTGTTCTTACCTTTCTTTTTTGTACACATCATGTTTATTTAAGATGCAGATTAATAGTACGAAGTCTCTTCTTTGGGTAGTGGTTTACATGTCAATGTAATGATGGGACTTGATAATTAGAAGCATGGATAGTCATAGTTAGTGGTATCTTGAGGCTCAAGTTGAATTATATATTTTACATGTCAATGTAATGATGGGACTTGCTAATTGGGACTGAATGTTCCATGTAGCATTTAGAAAAGGGAGGAGGGGGTAGGGTGGGATTGGAATTTGGAATCTTGACACTTGTCTGATATTTTATGAGCTCATTCTTAGAAATAAACAAATTTTACCAGTAAGTTTAATTCTTTGTTTTTGTTTATGTTTTTCTAACACTGTATATTCTTCACTTTGTATTTAAACTTCACTTAGTTATTTTCAGTTTTGCGAAGCGAGTTTGACCAATCAATTGACTAGCAAGTTATGATGAATAGTACTATTCATCGATGAATAGTAACAGTTACAGTTCCCGCCCCCTTCCCCTTCTTCTTCAACAATGGCATCTTTCTCCCTCATTCTCCTACACATTCTGCTCCTCATACCCGCTGGAGTGACGGCAGATCTGTCCTCCGACCGTGCTGCCCTCCTCTCCCTCCGCTCAGCCGTGGGTGGCCGCACCCTCTTCTGGACCACCACGCAGCAAAACCCTTGCGTCTGGGCAGGTGTGCATTGCAACGACACCCTTCACCGCATCACCGCCCTCCACCTCCCTGGTGTCTGCCAACTCCCCCTCGGCATTTTCGAAAATTTGACTCACCTACAAGGAGATGACGAGTAAAGCATACATGATGTGTTCATTGCTTTGGAGGCGAGGCAAACATTAGTTTGCAATCACAATGTGCTGTCGTTTATGAGCCTTTGAAAATAGAAATTTTCGTTTATGAGCCTTTGAAAATAGAAATTTGCCATGTTTCTACTTCGCAATCATAATGAGACACCTGTTTTGAGCCTTGCTTAGTTGTCAAACCAATTTGTTTGTACCAACTGTTTACCGTTACACGTTTAACACTCGCGCAACGCGCGTGTTAGTATCCACCTAGTTAACATATACAAACAATTGGTTTGGACGATAAGTCCTTTAAAAAACTATTTTAGATAATTTAAGTTTAAAGTAAACCATTCCTTTTAACAAAACCCAATTTACCAATTTGTAATTTATACAAAATTTTATGACGAGTAGTACATAAGGCTTGAGCTCGGGTTAGACTCTTTTGTTTATTGACTAACTAATTTTATCAAAATGAAAATAATATATGTAATTTATATAAATACATATTATATAAAAATTAAATTAATAAAAAACTCGTTTTAGGCATGCGTGTTAGAGCATCCACATCAGCTTTCTTATCGTTATCCTCATCTTTAAATTACATAAAAAACATAAAAAAAAAAAAATATAACTTTGCTCACACGTTACATTCTCTATCCTCATCTTCATCCTTTATATTTTTAAAGAAAACCATAATCAATCTCCAAAATTAGGGGTTACTATCCATCACTCATATCTATTATTATATATATTTTATTAGTGATGTGACCGAAGAAAGATAAAATCTAATAATAAAATGCAAGTATAGATATGAGAAAGTAGATGTGGGAGACTTTAGAAAGTGAAAAAAAAATTAAGGATGTTAGTTTTTTTTAAATTATGAGAGATGGAATGGGGACTTTGCTTTCAAATTAGTTTTCACATCCTCGTCTCTTATAATAACAAAAAACCATCATTCCTTAAAAGTTTGTTCACTTTCTAAAAGTTTCTCACGTCACCTTCTTCTTATATATCATTATTTTAATTAAATAATATTTTTTACAACCACTTATAAAAAATATAAAATAATAGTTTTGATGGATGGATAGTAACCCCAAAAATATAAGGGAACATTATGGCTTATTTTAATATTATAATGGATGAAGATGAGGATTTAAAATCTGATATGGATGTAAAATTACTTTTTTTTTATGTTTGCTTAATAATTTATGAGCGAAGATGCCGATATGAATGTTCTTAGGACCTCTTCATTCCCATATAATCATTGTTCTTTTTTTCTTTTTTTTTAAAAAATATAATGATACTTCAAGTATTTGGACGTATAATTATTTGCTTTTATTTTAGCAACCATTGTTTATTTTGAAGCCTAAAACGAAATATAAACTCTAATTATTTTTTACTAGTACATTAAGAAACAAAATATAACTATCTCATCGATATTTCAGAAAGTGCCACAATGTTGGGTAAAATCTTCAAGACAATCCAACAACACTAATCTAGATGTTGATGTTGTATGAAATATGTAAATAAAATAAGATATAGATAAAGAATCTTTCTTTATGAATAAAAATAACCTGAAGAATTGATACGATTAGTTACCCTATTATGAAATATGTAGTGCCATGAGCAGTTGTTATTGGTTTATTCATGCTTTGGCCACCAAGGTTTAGGGGCTTTTTCAATTCACCCCCTCACCCAAATTGAGATGCTTATAAGGGGTATTTGTGTTGTTCTTGGCTGACGTTTGTGTTGGTGTAGGCCGATGTGCGTCGGTTGTTGTTACCGGTTGAGGCAGTGACGCCACTGGTGTTTCTGCATGCCGCTTTATTTGCGGCGGCGAACGCCGATCATCCGACCACTCCTACGGTCTATGCGAGAGGGGTTTTGGGTTGTTGTTGAGGGAGAGGGGAGCCGTTGCCGCCACTGTCGTCTTGGGCTGTCGCAGGGATTGTCGGTGTCCCAACCGATCGCCGTTTCGCTGCTGTCGGTAATGGTTATACCGTAGCCGCAGTGGGTGCGCGGTGGTGGTTAGGGTTTGTGCTGAGGTGTGCGCGGTGGTTGTTAGGGTTTGTTTGAGGAAGGGGAAACCTACGCTCCGTCATACCGGTG
Source organism: Flaveria linearis (assembly GCA_024085815.1). Classification (NCBI taxonomy): domain Eukaryota; kingdom Viridiplantae; phylum Streptophyta; class Magnoliopsida; order Asterales; family Asteraceae; genus Flaveria; species Flaveria linearis. Next base: position 89,685,348 of record CM044006.1, on the reverse strand, counting down.
TACCGGTGATGGCCCCTGCCGCCACAGTGTCTGCATAGTGGTGGTTGAGGTTTGTTTAATCAGATCGATCGATAGTCGCTTGGTGTTCCTCTTTTCATGACCCGCCTTATGCCGGTGGTTCTCTATTGTTAAGGTCACCGGAGCAGCGGCGGCAGGTAGGCTAAACCTTTTCCCATCCACATCATTTAACAATAACACCATTTTCCGGTGTTCATGAGTCGATGATGATGGTCAAAGATCATCTGAGACCCGTAGACCTCTGTAACCTTTGGTTGATTTTTCGGTGTTCATGAATCGATATTATGAAAGATGTAGTGCCATGAGCAGTTGTTATTGGTTTATTCATGCTTTGGCTACCAAGGTTTAGGGGTTTTTTCAATTTACCCCCCCACCCAAATTGAGATGGTTATAAGGGGTATTGTGTTGTTCTTGGCCGACGTTTGTGTTGGTATAGGCCGATGTGAGTCGGTTGTTGTTACCGGTGGAGGCGGTGACGGCACAGGTGTTTCTGCATGCCGCTTTATTTGCTGCGGCGAACGCCGATCATCCGACCACTCCTTCTACGGCCTATGCGAGAGGGGTTTTGGGTTGTTGTTGAGGGAGATGGGAGCCGTTGCCGCCACTATCGTCTTGGTCTGTCGCAGGGATTGTCGGTGTCCCAACCGACCTCCGTTTGGCTACTGTCGGTAATGGTTATACCGTAGCCGCAGTGGGTGCGCGGTGGTGGTTAGGGTTTGTGCCGAGGTGTGCGCGGTGTTTGTTAGGGTTTGTTTGAGGAAGGGGAAACCTATGCTCCGTCATACCGGTGTACCGGTGATGGCCTGGTTGAGGTTTGTTTGATCAAATCGATCGATAGTCGCTTGGTGTTCCTCTTTTCATGACCCGGCTTATGCCGGTGGTTCTCTATTGTTAAGGTCACCGGAGCAGTGGCGGCAGGTAGGCTGAACCTTTTCCCATCCACATCATTTAACAATAACACCATTTTCCGGTGTTCATGAGTCGATGATGATGGTCAACTATCATCTGAGACCCGTAGACCTCTGTAACCTTTGGTTGATTTTTCGGTGTTCATGAATCGATGATGATGGTCAACCATCATCTGAGATCCGTAGACCTCTATAACTTTTGGCTGATTGTTTGAAATTGTTGGTGTCTTACTTTGGTGTGCTTCTGGTTTGTTGATGATCGTGGTTATGATACGTTAATAACTGTTGCTATTCGTTGGCTCCAAATGTCACTGTCTCCATTATGATTTTCGAATCCATTTGCTACAATCATTGCTATGATGACTGTGGGTGAGTGGTTGATTGGTGTGGCATGCTCGGTGATGGCAAGTGTGATTTACTGCACTTGCAACCCGTGATGCAGCCATGGTAACCGAAAACCCAGATCTGAGCTAAATTTTTTTTTTGGGAAACCAAACATTAGACGGAGATCAATAATCACATTTATTTATGTCTGTTCTTTGGAACAATTCAGCTTTCTTTTGAAAACAGGCCATGATGGTAAAAACAATATACGTTTATCTGAGCCTTGGGTCGTTTTCTCTGCCTCAAAAACGCGCAACGCGCGTCGGGGAATCATGCCTAGTTAGCATGAAAAGGAATATAGGACAACTCATCCAATAGTCCCAATAGAGGTCGGTTTAGTATGATTCATAGTATTATTAACATAAAAAGAAACTAAAAAGGAGGTCGGTTTATTTTTTTTGGTTAGTCAACTAATGAGCGTTTTTCTGATTCGTCGGCGCCCTGCACACAGCTATGTTTGACTTAAAAATTTAACTAAAAACTTATTATTAAATATGGAGTTATTAATCATATAATTATTTTAAGAAAGTATTTTTATTAATTGAAATCATATTATCTCTTTAACATTTTTTTTTCATTTTAAGTTTCTAAATCCCTTCTATTCCTTTCATATCATTAAGAGCATTCACAGTCCATTCCTTATCTTTATCCATATAATTACACTAAAAATCACTACTTCTTCTCTCTCCTTTCAATTAAATAATATATTTTTATACCTTTTTCATTACCTTTTCTCTCTCCTTCACTCACAACCACTTTCAAAAATATTAAAAAATTTATAAGGATTGTACAGTGATTCTTCAAATATACCAATCCACAATAACATTTTCTCTCTCCTTCACTCACAACCACTCAAAATCATTCCATATAATATACCAAACACACTCACATAAATATAAGGCATGGGTTGTGAATGCTCTGAGTTGCTTCGCTGTTCTTATATTTTCGAATTAGATCATGTTTTACTTGTGACAATTTTTTGTATTTTTTGTTAATTTTGTGACATGAAGAACAATTAATGGCCAATTACGTGAGAATATCGTTATCAGTTATCAAATAATGGTTGTTTGTGTTGACATCGAAATGATAAAGGTTGATGACTCTTTGATTAAAATTCAAGTTTAAAGCTAATAAAGAGAAGCTTGAAGGTTTTAATACAAGGTGTTAGAGCATTGACAGTTGATTTTGTATATAAATGTGTGTGTGTAACTTGTATTATAATAAATAATTGTAAATGTTTTTGAGTGAACTATAAAGAAAATTTACTTATTCATCTATATATTTAGAGAATCATTGTTAAGTCTTTATAATTTTTTTGATATCTCTGAAAGTGTTGTAAGTGAAGCAGATAGAAAATGTAATGATAAAGGTGTATAAAATTATTATTTCTCTTTTTTAATTAAATAATATTATTTCATACCTTTAACACTATATTTTCTTTCTCATCCACCCACAACTACTTTCAGAAATATTTAAAAATTTTATGGGGGTTGTAGCGTGTTTCCCTAAATATAGGAAAACACGATAAATCCCCTTAAATTTTCTATCTATTTCACTCACAATCATTCACAACAATCCCCTATAATATAGGATATCCACTCACATATATATGAGGAACGAACTGTGAATGCTCTTATAATGTAAATAAAAATACTTTTGGGTTTTTTTTCCTTTTATATTTATTAAAAATGATTAAATCAATTAAATAAATTGTTATCCTTCACCACACCATGGTCATATTTTCTAAAAATTTTAGTGTAACATTATAAAATCAATACTAACTATCTAACATTTACATGTCATCGTATATATGTTTTTAACCCGCATAATAATCACAAACATCCATGTATAACGACCCCAATACATGACGTTACACCCGGTAAAGCGGAGGTACTCTTGTTGTGGTTTAATAATGATCAAATAATGAATATATTCTACAAGTGGAATTTCCCCACGTGCAATGGGAGGAATCTAGTGTGTGCACAAAAATATTGAGGGAGTCTCGTCGGTTTTTACTGACGGGCCTTGAAATTTATTCTTATAGAGCCACTTTTTTAATGCTCTAATTTATAAAAATTTGTAGATCAGTTCTTGTCAAGTCAAATTAGCCAATTAATATGATATAGTAAAGAAAAACATCATATTATATTGTAGAAAGTACATAATATAAAAAGCGTCGAGTGCTACTGTCTCTTGGCATTCTTCATCCAATCGTCCATGCGTCGACCCTCTTGATCGCAAGTTCAAGACTTCAAAGTAGTGGAGTTTTATTTTTATATTTTTTGATTATTGGGTATTCAGTGGATATCAGGAGTAGACTAATATAATTTAAATAAATCATGAGCTTTATGGGTATTCAGTATTTAGTGTGAGTGAACTTATTTAGTTATTTAACTAATTAAGTACTTATTGTTTTTTTTAGTTTTGGTTTACATATTGTTTTATAACTGATGGAGTCACCGTTTAAAAAAATTATTGTCACTCAAGAAACTTATACATACATCTCCATGTTCGCATGAAAACTCGTTATACTTCGATCACTCCGGCGTGCATGATATATATAAGTCCGACCATGGGTTTCTAAATGAACGTAAAAAGATGTCTTGTTAGTAAATATTTTTACGTAGTTACTAAAACATATTTTCAAACAAGTTTTCATCATTTCATCATCATATGTTCTATCTAAAATTGTTAGTTAAAGTGAAAATAGATAATCAATGTTATTTTATGTCGTTGTTGTATAATATTTAACTGTTGTTACTATAACAGTAAAGTCAACATTGTTTTACTTTTTTTAATCGGCAACATACATTTTATATCCACACGAGCCTATTGATCTTAAAATAATCACATTAATACTTGAGAGGACTTAAGCGCAAAAATGTTTAATCAGTTGATGAATACATTACTTTATCATCAGAATATATCATTAGAACTAATATCGTCTACTTACCAATAAATTGGTTTAATTATCTAACTATCATAAAAGTTAATATTAACAAAAAAAATAGACTTGGTTCGACGTGGATAGATTTTGAGAATTTCTTCTCTGTATTATACTATTATCATATAATTTGAGTATAGAAACTGAATAAGCATAATCTAGAGCGTTTAAAAATCTTTAAATTTTAATTCTTAATATTTTCTTAGATTTATTTGTTTTGCCAATAGTGTCACTACAATAGAAGTTACAGATTCACCCTTTGGGTTCATTAGACCATACTTTCGACATCTTTTAATGATAAAGTTATTTAAAATAAAATGTTAATTTCTATTTACATGTTAGTAAAAATAGAAGCATTAGAGAGGGCGTGGAGGTGGGGGTGGGGGTGGGGTGGGGGGTTTGGGGGGGGTGGTGGATCTCATATATTATTGTTTATAGTTTATTTTATATGATCTTTTAGAATAGCTAATTTACACACCACTTTTTTAATTAATTCACTTTTTTAATTAACAGGACTTGAAATTTCAATCTCTTATAAATATGCGCATCTATCACAGTATCACACATCAAGACATTGCTGGGCCAAAGACCCTTTGGTGATTAATGAAAAAAACGAATTAATATCCGTAGGAAATAATCAATGAAAAGACAATAATTACTTTATAATATAAACATATGAAAATAAAATAAATCTATTCTTAATTTTTCTCATTATACATGCATATAAGTGTTTGTGTTATTCTTTATTTAAATTTATATATGCATTAAGCGTGCCCCATTAAAATACATAAAGAGACTCACCCTTTCAATACAGACGCAGTTTTAATAGTATAAAAGTTTAATAATCAGATGAGCATGCCTTAACTATGAAATATAAGACAATAAAGCAAGATGTGTCTCTCTTTTTCACTATATCTCACATGCATAACTTACAAATGTTCATTTATATTGTCAAAAATGGTATCAGATGATACAACAACCACAACAAACTCTCGAACAATATTCAGACTAAAAACCACAGTCGTACAAACCCTGATTCACAATAATGGTGAATCAGAACGAATGAACACAATACAGAGCTTGGATTATCAACCTGATAACCCAGATGATCAAGATCTTCAGAGATTGAGAAAACCCTAATATGAGAGCGTGTGAGAGAGAGAGAGCGAACGAGAGAAGATATTTCTGGAATGTCTTCCAAGACACACTCCAGCTCCATATATACACAAAAAACTGCAACAGGCACACTCCAGCTCCATATATACACAAAAAACTGCAACAGGCACCAGAAGCCCACAGCCCACCTCTCCATTTCAGCAACAGGCTCCAAGCCCAGCAACATCCAAATCCATGTCAGCAGCCCACGAACACATAAGCCCACGAACTCAGAACCATGAACTCAAAACAAATAAAACAGAAATTTATTAGAAACAAATAGAAAGAAAAATAATAAAATTAACATATATTATTTTAACACCCCCCCTCAATTTTATTTCCCAAAAGGATCAAACATATGAAGATGATCAATTAAAATGCTATGCTGTTTTACCATTAAACCTTTTGTAAAAATGTCCGCACATTGATCAGCAGATTTAGTAGACATAGTTTTAATAAACCCGTTTGCAATTTTTTCACGCAAAAAATATAAATCCAGCTCAAAGTGTTTAGTGCGATCATGAAACACCGGGTTAGCAGCTATCGAAATAGCTGCATTGTTATCACACCACAGAGGGATAGGCAGAGAAAGCTGAACATTTAGCTCAGACATCAGATTAACAAGCCAAATGGCTTCACAAGTTGCAGCACACATTGCCCGATATTCAGCTTCAGCAGAAGAGCGAGAAACAGTATTCTGCTTCTTACTCTTCCAGGATACAACATTGTTACCCATGAAAATACAGAAGCCCGTAACAGACTTTCGAGACATGAGACATTTTCCCCAATCAGAATCAGCAAAGACTGACAGGTTAAGACTGTCACTCTTGCTAATTAGAATACCCTTTCCAGGGGCAGATTTAAGATACCGCAGATTACGTAAAGCAATCTGAAAATGAGTGTTTGAAGGACAATGCATGTATTGACTCAAAAACTGAACTGCATAACATATATCAGATCTTGTATGAGACAGATAAATTAGTTTACCAATAATTTTCTGATATGCAGTAATATTTTTAAGTTTAGAATCATCCTTAGAACACATATTCATAAGCACATAGTGAGGTTCAAGAGGGGTTAAAACCGGCTTACAGCCACTTAGCCCATATTCAGCCAATAATTCCATATAGTATTTGCGTTGAGACAAGCAAATACCATTATTATTTTTAACAACTTCAATACCCAGGAAATATTTGAGTTCCCCAAGATCTTTAATCAAAAATTTTGATTTCAAAAGATTTTTAACACGATTAATTTCCTGAACATTATTTCCAGTGACAATTATATCATCAACATATACAAGAGGAGCAATAAAGATAGATTTCTCAGATTTGACAAATAGAGAATAATCACATCTGCTTTGAACAAAACCAATGTCTAAAAGCACATCAACAAGTTTTTCATTCCACATTCTAGGAGCTTGTTTTAGACCGTATAAAGCTTTGTTTAGTTTACACACTCTAGATTCATTTTCCGAAAAATACCCATCAGGTAATTGCATGTAAACATCTTCATTAAGGTCACCATACAGAAACGCATTATTGATATCCAATTGAAACAAGTGCCAAATATTTTGAACAGCTAAAGTAATGACACAACGCACCGTAACCATTTTTACAACTGGGGCAAAGGTTTCATCGAAGTCAATCGCTTCCTTTTGACTATAACCTTTGGCAACTAACCGAGCCTTATACCTTTCTATTTCTCCTAATGACTTATATTTGATTTTATATAACCATCGACAGCCAATAGGTTTTCTGTTAGGGGGTAACTCAACCAGATCCCATGTGTGATTACGGTTTAAGGCATTCATTTTCTCATTCATGGCGTTTACCCAATTAATATCATGTTTGGCTTCATGGTAGTGCTTAGGTTCCCTAGATTTATTTAAAGCAGTGACAAAACATTTATTTTCAGCTGAAAGCTTAGAGTAATTAACAACATGCTCCATTCCAAATTTTACTTTTCCCTCAATTATAAAGTCATCAAGAATTTTTGGCATGGACCTATTCCTAACAGATCTTCTAGGTCCTACGGATGGATCATTGATTCCCTCAGGAGAGATGTTATTATCATTCACACTTTTTTCAGAATTTGGCTCAGCCATACTGCGTTCACCAGGATGAGGTTGCATAGACTCAGCCTCACTTTCCCTTGTACCCATTATTGGGTTGGGAGGCTGCTGAGTTCCTTGCACACCTTCTGAATCCTGTGATTCAGTTTGCTGGGTTTGATTCGTGTTTTGTGTGTCTATCAAATCTCCCCCTTCATCATTGGGAATCTCCCCATTATGAGTGTGAATATCAGGTTGATTTTGCTCAAACACTTCAAAGAAATTAAACTGATTTGAAGAAGACTCAACATTACTAATATCAGAAGTGGAATTAATTTTGAAAGGGAAAATGGACTCATAAAATTTTACATCTCTAGAGAAGAAAATTGTTTGAGAATCAAGACTCCATACTTTATACCCTTTTTTAAACGGAGAATATCCCAAAAAAACACATTTTTCAGCATTATTCCCATATTTATTGTGATTATTTAAGATAGTGCAAAAGCAAAGACAACCAAATACTCTAAGGTGGTTAATGGAGGGAGCAAAGCCAAACATGATCTCATATGGGGACTTACCATTTAAGATGGATGAGGGAGTCCTGTTAATTAAGTAGGCAGCTGTTAGAATGCAATCAGACCAAAAACGAATAGGAATTCCAGCTTCAAATAATAAAGTTCTGGCCACATTTAATAGATGTCTATGTTTTCTCTCGACAATTCCATTTTGTTGAGGGGTATAAGTACAAGTGGTTTGATGAATTATGCCATGTTGGTGAATTAGTTTAGACATATATTGATTTGTGAATTCAGTACCATTGTCTGTTCTTATAGCTTTTATAGAATGCCCAAATTGAGTCTTTATCATATTATAGAAGTTTTCAAAGTTGAGAACAGTTTCATCTTTATGTTTTAATAAGTAGACCCAAACAGTTCTTGAAAAATCATCCACTATGGTTAGAAAGAACCTATACCCTTCTCTACTTTGAATTTTATAAGGACCCCAAACATCTAGATGAATTAATTCACCCACATGCTTGGTTTTATGTTCACTTAGAGGAAATGGTTCTCTGTGTTGTTTAGCCTTATGACAAACTTCACAGGGTTCCAGTTGATTGTCCTTACGTTTAAAGGTTAGATTAAGTATTTTTAAGACATGGTCAGATGGGTGACCCAATCTAGAATGCCATAGGTTGATAGAAAGGGAACTGTTGAGACATACCTTATCAGGATTGGGGGAGTTATCATACAAATAAAGGCCATCAACTTGATTACCAGTCACCAGGAGTTTCTTGGTGAGCAAATCCTGAATATAGCATTTTGACTCATCAAACATGACACATACATTGTTGGACTTGACAAGTTTATGAACAGAGATCAAATTAACATTGTATTCAGGGACTACAAGCACATCAGAAAGAGTAATGCCCTCACTTAGTTTAAGGTTTCCAATTTTTGTGACTAACGCATTTGTACCATTTGGGTGCTTCACTGTAATATTCAGATTTGAAACATCTACAAGGTTAGTTAGTTTGTTTTCTGAAATTACCATGTGTTAATTTGCCCCTGAATCAATAATCCATCCATTCCATATGTTGGATGAGAAACAATTGAGATTATTAAAACTAGTGTTGCACACGTTGATTTTATTACCTCCAAAGTTAGGGGTTTGAGATTTTTCATTTGATGAAATGTTCAGAAGACCCAAAAGCTGAGTAACCTGCTCAGGGGTTAAAGACACAGAGTTTGGAGAAGACACACTACTGGAGTTGGGGTCAGTTTTTTCCATTTTTGAGTTGTGAGACGACGGATATTTTGAAACAGGATTATTTCTTGGTTTATTTCCTTGTGGGTAACCCACAATCTCAAAACATCTTTCCACAGTGTGTCCGATTTTGTTATAATGGCTGCATTTCAGATTTGGGTTTGGACCTCTACCACTCCTTCTTTTATTATCATTATATTGATTTAGTTTGGATGCAAATCCAACATTTTGAGTTTTAGAAATATTGCTAGATGTTCTATGTGACTCTTCCCTAGAGATAATTGAGAAAGCAGTCTTAATAGTGTTGGTTAATAAGTTTGTTCTGACAGGTTAGTAGATATCATCCAATCCCATCAGAAATTGCATTAATTTTATCATTTGATTAAAGTCATTAAACTCTTTAGAGGCAGAACAACTACAAGTGGGTAGTTGCACCATTGCATCAAATTTTTTTCACATAGTGTTTATCTTATGATAATATTTAGCAACAGATAAACCATTTTGAGAGACAGAGTTAATTTTTTGAAACAGATTGAACACAACTGACCCATCAACTTTGTCGTATGTTTCTTTCAAGTCTGTCCAAACTTCGGATGCAAGTTTGGAATAGACTTGACCAACATAGAGTTCTTCACTTATAGAATTAAGAATCCAGGTTAGCACAACAGAATTACAGTGATCCCATTGAGAACTGAGAACTTCATCATCCTTGGGCCTTTTACATGTTCCATCTATAAATCCTAATTTATTTTTGACTTGAAGACCAAGTTTCATAGAGTTGGCCCAGATGGTGTAGTTCTCGGTTCCTTTTAGTTTTATAGTAATTATGGTCAAACAACTGGACTCACTCGGGTGAAGATATAATGGATTACTAGAGTCCAGTTTGCTGACAAAATTATCAGTGACAGATAGGGATGAACTCTCAGCCATAGAAACAACAAGTAAAGAATGCAGCACACGTCACACACGCATAGAAACACAACAAGGTCAGAGCCAGGTTTTCACACCACTATAGTGGCAGATCAAGGATTAACCAAGTGTGTGAGATGCAGCACACCGCAAGTCACGCAAGTGATGCACACAGAAACAGATAATATCACACAACACAGGGAGTTAAGCCCCCTGAAACAACCAGATGCTGGTACCCCTAACCCAGCCAAACGTGCTTAAAGAACTAAACAGAGAGAGATAATAAGAAAACAGGGAAGAGATGTTCTCACAGCGCAAGCTACCCAAATAAAGGGTACTCCAAAGCAGGTCAAGTAACTAACAACCTTCGAGGGTTGTAGTTACTGACAGAATACCAACAAAATGCAGATCAGCGAGGCGATGACCTCACCACGCAACCTTCTAGGGTTGCAAGAATCACCGGCGATGCTTGAGAGACCGATCTTGCCTCCAACTAGGGTTGCGATGAAGTCAGGGAAAACTGAACCGTCGCGTATCAAGAACAAGATGCGGAAGCAGCGAAGAACCAAGGGTTTCAGAGATGACAAAAACCCTAGCCACAGTCGACGATTTAATCGTCGAAATCACCAGAATCAAGAGCTCAACCTTCAGAGCTCTGATACCATGTCAAAAATGGTATCAGATGATACAACAACCACAACAAACTCTCGAACAATATTCAGATTAAAAACCACAGTCGTACAAACCCTGATTCACAATAATGGTGAATCAGAACGAATGAACACAATACAGAGCTTGGATTATCAACCTGATAACCCAGATGATCAAGATCTTCAGAGATTGAGAAAACCCTAATATGAGAGCGTGTGAGAGAGAGAGAGCGAACGAGAGAAGATATTTCTGGAATGTCTTCCAAGACACACTCCAGCTCCAGATATACACAAAAAACTGCAACAGGCACCAGAAGCCCACAACCCACCTCTCCATTTCAGCAACAGGCTCCAAGCCCAGCAACATCCAAATCCATGTCAGCAGCCCACGAACACATAAGCCCACGAACTCAGAACCATGAACTCAAAACAAATAAAATAGAAATTTATTAGAAACAAATAGAAAGAAAAATAATAAAATTGACATATATTATTTTAACATATATGTTAACATATTCCTTCTCTCCCTGTTGTTGTTTTAGGTCATATCAAACCTTTAATGTTGATTGGGCCATTGGGGTTAGGGAACAAAATGAAAACAAAGAGGGTGTGTAAACATTATCAAAGTTGATTCGTGTTTTTGAATTTTTGATATCATACCATATAGATAGTTGTATACTCATGATCTCTTTGATGTTGATGTATTTGGTGTTTATCGGCTCCAATTTGAAATATTTTTTATTTATTGGTATGGGAAAATTGGTTTAGGGTGTCAATGGTAAATAAACTTAGCGTGAACCTAATGATTATAGGGTGGCTTATGTTCATAAGAGTTCCAACCCTCTTAATTTGATATTTTAATTTGTTTACATTTTTCATTGAAATTGCATGTTATACATAGTTTTTATAAATTTTTTATATGAGTGATGAAATGATTTATGTTCTATAAATTTTGCATATAAAAGTATGAAAAAATCATGATGAAACTAAACAATTACAATAACAAAAACAAAACTATGAAAAACCAAGATCATACACACGACATAGAAGTGAAATAGACAAGCGAAAACCTAAGAAAACAATCCAAAACGGAAACTGGCGCATAACATCTACTACCCAGCACCCGAAAGAACCCATTTTCCGCTTCTGGTTCCACCAACTACTACACATTTGCTTATAGGTATATTCCAAACTCGTCAAGGTAGTTTCTCAAGAACTGCCTTAGTTCCTTCTATCTCATACATCTTTGTTACTTCATTTCATGAAAGAGGCTAGTTGATCATAACCCTTCTTAACTTTTTATCGTAGACGTCAAATCAATAGAATTTTTTGGTCTTTTAATAAGAAAAAGAAATCCTACTTTTACCACAAGCGGAATGAAATCACGCAACCAAATGTGAATGAAAAATGTTCGCATAACATAACTGATAGGGTACCACCCCAAAAACAATGATAAAACCGACACGAGTATACAAGGCCGGATAACCTCGGCTGCGGCTTGCCTTCAGGCGGCACTTTTAAAACACACCCGACTACTCAAAGCATGCGGCCAAACAACCCGCAAAAGGTTGCCGAGTCCCAAGCCGCGGCCCATAAGGGTTGTCAAGGCCAAGCCGCGGCCCACAGGGTTTACCGAGTCCCAAGCCGCGGCCCACAAGGGTTGCCGGGACCAAACCGCAGGCCACAAGGGTTGCCGAGACCAAGCCGCGACCCGTAGCCCCGCACATTCATCCACATATGCAGCCGCAGCACACGTACAACGGATGAATCCCAACATTTGAAAAACTCTTAACTCAACACTTGGCTATCCTCAGTAAGCAAAAGAGTTCGACGGTACGAAAGAGAAACTATTGGTGGCCATAAGAACATGCTCAGTAACCAAAAGATGACAAACAATAAAAGACAAACGTTGAAGGAAACAGATGCAGCAAGATAGGCTCACAGAACCAATAGGAGACAAGTCAACTATAAGGGACAAATAGCATTAATACTAAGTAGAAAACCCTTTGCACCAAAAGGGAAACAACTCCATTGACCAAGGAATTCCAGTCCACATGCCTAAACTACAGATGTCTCGAAATAGATTTACATGGAGGAAGTTGGCATACGTAAGTCACTATAAATACAAGGGCTCAGGTATGTTTCAGATCATCTCATTCCAACTGACCACACTCATACACAATCATTCCTAACTCTCTACTCTCTCAGAGAATACAATTCACCTAATTCCTTCAGCTTTAACATCTCATGTCCATCATCTCCATTCTTACTCTCATAATGCTTATATTTGATACATCTTGTATACATACTCACTTGAGCGTCGGAGTGTCTTTGGAGCTCAAGCTCCAGAGCCCTCTAACGAGCTTTCTGTGGTTGCAGCTCATATGTATAAGAAGAAGGGAAATGATGATTATCACCTATGGACGGATCTGAACCAAAGGAGTCATTCTATTGCACTGCTTCCTCTTCAACTCGCCTCTAGGTGAGGAATTTGAAGCAACAATAACCTTTCATGAAAAGTGATTATTAAATATTCGAGCCAAAGTTTGTTGTCGTAAATGATGACGAGATGGGACCATAATAAGAGCCATGCACATTCGGTTCTATAATCGCGACTCTCTTAGCCTCAGGATATGCGATGGCACTAAACCATGGGTTCCATCAAGGGTCCATCAATCACTTTAAAAGTAGCACGTCCATCCACTCATGGGTTCGATCGTGTCATGACCCAAATGGTTCAAGTAGAACCCACTAAAATGTGGTCTTTGACTTTCTATTTAGTCCAAGGGACTCATTTAAATATCAACTGTCCCTATGATTTAGTGGGTGTAGAGGTGGTGGTTGTTTTCGATTTAGTCAGTAATGGATTTAAACATATATGTTTAGAAACATAGATAAAGTATAAATGAATCAAATGAGTTAACAAATGAAATTAATTCCAAGTCCTTTTATTATAATTTTAATAAATCTTCTTTGTGTTTGGTTTTTTTTTTTTTTTTGAAAATTTAGCAAAAATAAACAAAAATTATTAAAAATATTGACAATTATAAGTAAGTTTTTGTATTTATAAAATACTCGTCACACTAACTACTCAAAACATCCAACTGGTTTAATTATAATCTACCATTCATGTCGTAAAACCACAAATAGATATCTAAACGAGATCAGACGTTATCTTGATTCGTGTTCATTTTAGTGAAACTCTTCCTTAAGCAAGGTAACCGATAAATCATCGAAGGCTTTGCGCGAATAATATCAATAATAGTCAAACTACTTCTATTTAAGTTTTCATGGTGATTTCATATCTTGAAAAGAAAATTAGATATCTTATATTTATATCTATACAATCTATAATTAATATAAACCTCGATCAATAAATAAATTCTACTCCTTATAAATATTACAAAAGTCTAGTGTTTATATATTCATTTCTATATCATATTCTTCCATAATACTTATTACTATATATCTTTTAAATATAAGAAATAAACTTATTTATTCTATATTTTCCAGACCTGTCACTTAGAATACTTAGCTAAAAAACTTGACCTTGTTTGAAACTGAAAATTATTTACTACGCAATATATAACTCAACCCTAAAATCATTTACAAGTGTGTTACCCAGATAATGAATGCTTACCTTCATCAAACAATTGATTTATTTATGAGAAGTTATCACATGATCTAACAAATGAACTAAATGAGCTTAAAAGCCTATCACATTCATTAACAGACGAACAACTATAAGCTTTTGAGGACATTATGGTTGCAGTTGAACATAACAAAGGCGGTGTATTTTTTTGTTTACGGTTATGAAGAAACTGATAAAACTTTTATATGGAAGACATTGTCTACAACAATACGATCAAAAGACGAAATTGTATTAGATGTTGCACCAAGTACATTTTTATGGCTGATTGGAGGTTTAACTACACACTCACGATTTCATATTTTGGGTTAAACCTAAACGAAGATTTAATTTGACGCATAAAACCAAATAGTGATGTTACTCGTCTAAATCTATTTTCTATTAATTTTTCTTTCTATTTTCATAATTAGTCCCAAAGTAGAAGTGCTAAAGATGTGCTAAAACAACCACAACACTAAGGAACCTACAATTTTAGATATAGGCATTGCTTATGTCTTTTTCTTAGTAATATAATTAAATTCATTACCGAGCTTTGTGAAAATTAAAGTTTCATGGTTGATTCTAATTGCATGGCTCACCTTTGTAGGCATTGATGTCTATTACTGCAAGATGAAGTTGCGATAAAATGTGTTTCATGTTTGTTTGTGTCAGAAAACTCAAATTAACTGTATAATCCTGAACCACAAGAGGTTTTTTTCTAAAAATGATTACAACGAAGAACAAAACATCTATTCAACGAACAAAAGAAAATTAGATGACAAATAAGAGACTCAGATGTATCAATATGATAATCTGATGAATAAATGTTATAAAACCTACTGACGAACACACTACAACTGTTGAACGTGATAAAACCCAAGACATAACCGATTGGAGCAAGTGAACAGATGGGTTAGATACGAAACGTGTGTAGTGGATGAACAAAACAAAACCAACATCTTCATCATGATGATAACCAAATGAAGATGACTATGTGAAGGAGATCCACTGAAACTTCAGATATGAAACTGAATGGAAGTTGCTGGGGTTTCATTCTTGAAACTCTTTATATATACAAAGCGGCAAATGTACTCTTAGAATTATAATAAGATCCAGCCCATCTACACAACTTCAGCCCAATATTTCTTTAGTCCAATAGAAACTCCAACCCAAAACTAAAAAAACAAACACAACAAAATGAACCAAATTATAAATTGTTTATTCAATCATGTGTTTGAATTGAATTGAAATGATTCATATATTTTTAACACCCCCCCTCAATTCAATACACAAACACATCTTTCATACTCAAAGGTCCACAATAAAAGGTATGTTTAATCAACTTTAAAAAAGACTTTCTTTTTTTTACCAAACACGAAACCACAAGACAGATTTTTTATTATTTTAAAACAAAATATCTTGAAGTCTCATGAGAAAAATAACATATATGAACAGGAGCTGCAAATTTGATGAAGCAAGACATTAATTGATAACTCAGGCAACTTGAAACCCCAAAAGCATAAACATGCAAGAAACTTCCCTGAGATATCTCCTACGCTCTTCTACTTGAATTCTAAACGTCTTTAAAAAATTGTTCCAACAACAGCTTTTCATTTTCTGAACTACAACCTTCAAAACAAGTAACCATTAGTTATTAAAATACAACTGAAAGTGAAAATTTTAGACATGTAAAGAAACACTTCCCTGATCATGTCTTCAACATCTAAAGTAAAATCACCTGTTCACTAAGTAAACAAAAATACAATCAGAAAAATAAAACAACTTCTTACACACATCAAGAATGTTTTGTTTTGTTTTTTATTGTTTCAAATCAAGTTGGTTAAAATAAAAAATCTAACATCGAATTAAAAAAAATATTTATTCCTTTTAGTAGTTTAAAATTAACACTCACTCTATCTTGTGCACCATGTTAAACATACTAAACCTAGAAAACATAAAACATGAAAAGCACACGGTAACATCAACTACTTATCATAAATGTCTTTTTATTAAAAAAACTCCTGCTATCTATGTTAAAAACAATTCAAAATTTCCAAACCAACAACACTAAATGCACTTCTCCAGACTTGAATTATTTTAGAAAGCCTGTAATGACAATTGATCGACATAAGAAAAGTTTAATTTCTCAAAATGCTCTACGTTAATGTTATTTTAGTTTTAAGTTTAACTAATGACTGAAAAATGATAGCAATGTTGAAGATTTATGAAAAGAAACATCCCACATTTTTAAACATTACCGCTTCACTTAAAACAAGGATTTAATTCTTTTGAAGCAAATTAAGAAATCCCAACAATTTCAAACAGTTTTCCTTAACTGTATTTTGTTTATCCATCGGTAGGAAATAACCCAAATTCAATTGCCATGTATTAAAAAAATGAAGTTCAACACTTTTCTGATGACAGACTTTATATTAGCCACAAAATATATGTCAATAGGCAAAACAAATTCACGTAACCCCACAAAGGAAAGAAACATAACAGAAGACAATTAGATTCAAAATATTCATAAGATTTATAACCACATTGAATATATAAGCTGATGAGACAAAGAATCACAATATTCCAAAAAATATTATCAAAAAACATGTGATAAAACACAAAGTTATCCCATCATAGTTGGAAGAAAAAAAAAAGTTAATCAAACAATGAATTTTAGATTCATTATTGATAACAAGTAACTGCAAGAAATACCACAAGGCATACAATAACAAGCAGTAACACTACATAAGAGAGCAATCATACACTTTTCAAATCATCACAAAATTATATGATTGTTTAGCAAATATCAAGCACAAATCTGACCAGACATAAAGTCACCAGACTTTAAGACAAAGACATGTCATAAGACATATAACAACTTTCTGTGACACCACAGGAAAAAACCAGAAGAACATCTGATAAAGACAGAAGGAACCATATGATTCACTAAAACTATCAGAAACATAGAATCCGATTAAAATAGAAGGAATCATATAATTCACTAAGACTATCAGAAACATATCTGATAAGAAAGATAAGACAAGTGAAGAACATAAAGACTAATTTGACTTGACCACCAACTTTTACAACTTTACAAGAAGCATATAAAAGCAAACTTGTAAAGAACATAAAGACTAATTTGATGCAAGCAAAAACTTTTACAACTTCACATATAATACTGAATCACAAGATTCAAGAAACATGTATGATAGAAACAAATAATAGCATAAGCTATCAGACAAGAAAGACAGCCAACCAAATATGAATTCATAGAATCTCTTACACCAGAGAAAGAACATACAAGGCAGTCACAAAATCAAGAACTCTCTTGATAATAACCAAAAATAGTTAATGAAATAAGAGAACCACACGGTTTGATTAACCAGAAACAAGAAGCTCAGTCTAAACAATCCTTAACTGAAAACCATAAGATCCTATAAACATGAGGATCAAACAAACAAAACCAAATTTATGTCAGACTACCAGTGTCTTTAACAATAAAAGCAGATTGAAACAACCATATCACATGCTTCGAATTATAACACCCAGTTACACAACTATGAAACCAACTAGGAGGAATTAATAAAACATTATCATTTCATGAATTGTCTAAAAATTCTGGTCATTTTTGACATATGCTTCTTCCCCAAACTACTTAAACATATATTCATTCATATAATAGGGGAGGAAATACATATCAATTTGAAACAATATGTTACTGATTGTTGCCTTTTCACTTTTTATTGTTAAAAACAAACATTATTTGGATATCATTCTTGATTTGTTTTCATTTATAACTAAACAAGTGCAAAAGAAGTTTGCAAATAACCAATACATGAAAATAAAATGTAAACAAGATAAACACAAATCTTTATAACTTTTAGATAGAAACTTAAAGAATTTGAAGATTAATTTCTTGTTATGTTAATTCCAATTGAAATATTTATAAGTGGTGGTTGGATAAACAAACCTTAGGCACTAGTAACACTCTTTCAACCAGCCTTTTCACTTCAAGATTTGAGAAGCTCTTCTAAAATATTATAAAGTTTCAATACGAATATATATATGTAACCTTATTTGGACAAATGACCATTTAAGAGAAACATGGTTGGTTAAATGCACCTGTTACACTAACTTTTAACTAAAGTTTCAAGATACTTTAGTTTTTATCACCTTATTATTTTAGTTACTTTTTCTAGATATGATTGTGGTGTCTTGTTTAGCTTAAAAAACTACTCATTAATGTTTCACTTAGGTTATCATGATAACTAGAAGTATCCAAATTTTTATATGACTAGCCATTTATTTATCTAGTTAATAATATCAGTGGGAACTAAACAAGAACATACAATCAACTGCTTTGATTAAGGTGTTTTTAGGAAATGAACTAACTAACATACTTGGAAAGCCCGCAAAAATTATAAGGAGAATTATCTGTTCATTGTTCTTAGATCACTCAACTAAATAGTTGTGATTATCAGAATGTGATCAAGAAGCTACGACATAGTTAAGATATCAAAGTATAATTTGCCTTTACAGAGATTCCAACAAGCACACCAAGTCACACAATAGCTTGTAGACAAAACAAATCAAGATAACAATCAAGAAAAGATAATAAAGAAACAATAATGAGCACACATCAAACGCAGCATAGAATGATGCTACATAACAAACAATGGTATGTCTCTCACCGACGGTCAATACTAATCCATCTAGCCTAGAAAACGTCTAACAAAATCTATTCATGCAGAATATAAACAAGGGGAAAAATCCTCACAGCGCTATTATTGTCATGCTCTTCGGTTCACCTTCACTTGGGGTTACCAAGAACTTATGAAATGAGCATGAACCCTCAAGCCACGATGTGTAACCAGGGATTTGGAGGATGCCCTTTGTGACACGATCAAAAGCATTCTTGAAGGAATTCACCTCCATAATCCACACTCTTGCATTGATTTCTTTATGAAAAAAAGGTACATGATGGTCTTGATATGATTGTTAAAAGAACTTGCATGCTACTAGAAAATAATGTAGTCTGCATATATAAAGCAGGCCCCTCCAATCTAGCTCCAAAGCACAGATGAAGATTAACACAGTAGAGCCAACAACCAGAACTCAAGAAACTTAGGGGTTTAGATCTGAAACCCTAGTCATACACCTCAAATACAAGCGGAAGAACCAGAATCGTTTGATAACATTTACCAGGGCTCTGATACCATGTCAGAAAACTCAAATTAACTGTATAATCCTGAACTACAAGAGGTTTTTTCCTAAAAATGATTACAACGAAGAACAAAACATCTATTCAACGAACAAAAGAAAATTAGATGACAAATAAGAGACTTAGATGTATCAATATGATAATCTGATGAATAAATGTTATAAAACCTACTGACGAACACACTACAATTGTTGAACGTGATAAAACCCAAGACATAACCGATTGGAGCAAGTGAACAGATGGGTCAGATACGAAACGTGTGTAGTGGATGAACAAAACAAAACCAACATCTTCATCATGATGATAACCAAATGAAGATGTATGTGAAGGAGATCCACTGAAACTTCAGATATGAAACTGAATGGAAGTTGCTGGGGTTTCATTCTTGAAACTCTTTATATATACAAAGCGGCAAATGTACTCTTAGAATGATAATGAGATCCAGCCCATCTACACAACTTCAGCCCAATATTTCTTTAGTCCAATAGAAACTACAACCCAAAACTAAAAAAAACAAACACAACAAAATGAACCAAATTATAAATTATTTATTCAATCATGTGTTTGAATTGAATTGAAATGATTCATATATTTTAACAGTTTGTTATATATGTTAAATTTGTTACGTAGTTCCTTAAAACCAATACATTTTATTCATGATTCGTTTAGGGTTGACTTTGTAAACTAATGTATTTTTCTTTTCTGATATGTTATGTTTTTACAGATATATGATTAAAAGTTTTTCTATTATGTTTTTACGAATTTATAATTAAATTTTTTTTATTATTTAATCCGTATAATATATGAGTTTATAAAATAATTTAACAAATATATTACAAACAAAAAGCTCGCATTTAGTCTTCAATCGATGTGACTTCACAAAATGCATTAAATTTACAAACGACAACAATTCAATGTTTTAAGTAAATATATTTTATCTGTAATGATCATACATATAAAGTACTATATAATATATATCATTTGTATTTCATTAGCATATTAAATTGTCATTCTTTCATTATATACTTTCACCTCTTACATTTTGTAGTGGTTACTGCATGACTGAAAATATATTATAAACATAAAGCTCGCATTTAGTCTTCAGTTGATGTGACTTCACAAAATGCAGTGCATTGAACTTAAAAACGGCAATATTGGTTTTAAGTAAATATATTGTATCTGGAACGATCATACATATAAAAAAAGTACTAAATAATTTAAATTATTGTTATTTCATTTGCATATTAAAATATCATTCTTTTATTTTATAGTTTCACGTCTTAAATTAATGTACTGCATTACTTAGCTTACATCTATATTTAGAAAATATTTATTTTCTGAATATCATATACATATTTAAAGTAATTTAAAGTTATTGAGGTATAAAGCAGTGACAAAACTTGAACTATTGTATAGTGAGTCAAAAATCACGGGACTCAAATCAGAGAGGGTGGATTCAATACGCAATATTTTTTCGACAAAATGCGCATAAATTTTCACATTTAATCGAAAAAACAGGTTTGATTTGGGGGGGGGGGGTTAAAAGCTTCGCCAATGTATAAAAGTACAAGTTCTTTAAGCTACAATTTTGTTATTTATTCAATATTTAATAATTTAGTATTATTATTAGTTTTTTAATTATTTTAATTTCTTGTAACTCTTCAAATATATTATTTTATAAAGTTTTGAAATGGTGTAGTTTGATTTCCAAAACATTGGAAGTCGTCATCACTTCGTCACTTTAATGGTGTCGCGAACCACATCACAAATAAATAAAAGAACAAAATGAATAGTGCTACGAGTGCATTATTGTGTTTATTTAAACTAAACTAATGAATATAAATATAGTATCATATTAAAAAAACTGAATTGAGATTTAAAGTATCAACTCAAGCCCGAGCTTAAACAAATCGAATTTTAACTTTTGGCTCGCAAGCTTTATACACGGTGTTAGGTCACAGGGTCACCACTAGCTATGATGGAATCGTTAATTTCTTAACAAATCCCTGAAGCGATCTCAAAAATCCACAAAAAATAGTTAATAAATTGTGTTTGACAGTTTCGGTTAGTAACCCTTGGCATATCTTCAACATTTTCACCGGTATATCTCTACGGTGATACCCTAGTTTCTAATGGTGATATAGATATATACACACACATACACATACATACACACATGAAGTAGTTTAATAAGCAGTAGAATTATAATTTGACAATACTTGAAAAATTAATCACAAGTCGAGCTAGAATTATAATTTGACACATGTTGGGCTTATGATTAAACGAGCTCGGATTCAACTCGATCAATTTACATATAGTTGCTTACTTTTAAAGCCAGGAACACACATTATATATTTTTAAGCAATACCTAAAAATTAAAAGTATGTCTTACATGTAGATAATTAAGGTTTAAAAACAAGGTCTCTATTACTATACATCGCATTATATATGAACTTGTGTCTTTTAGTCGCTTTATGACATGAAATAGACAGGTGCAAAGTATTTTTGAAGTCTCTTTCCTTGTGTCAAGATGAAACGAACTTACAAATATAGGTTCACACCATTTAGCAATGTGAAAAACTAGAGAAACTAAACTAGAAATGTTGAAAGCCGAAACCCTATAACGGACACGAGCATAACCTAAAACACATAAGGTGGTATCCGTTAAATGATCCACCTTCAGTGCCCGCCGATTACAAAAGGCGCAGAGTAAAGGAGTGCATGACATAAGTCTCAAAATTAGCCTAGTAGTCAATATAAACACACCATCATGCTCTGACGATGTTGCTAAGATGACAGACCTTACGATTCTGGCCTTCTGGGAGAATGAAATGTCGCTAAACCACTTAGAGGTTAACCATATTACATAACACTGTTTAACGACTTAACGTATAATAGCTAGCTAGCAAGTTCTGTACATCCTTATTAAAAAATAACCATAGTTGTATATTGAAAAGGTTAACAGAAATAATTGAAACATAACGGTTCAGTAATGAATTTTTATAACCGATTTCTATGTTTTGTTTACATTTATATGTGTGAAAATAAACAAACTAACCAAATCGAACCAACATTAAAAGTTAAAACCAACCTTTATAGAGTCCTACTTTTTTTTAAAATAATATGTTATTAAGGAAATTCCCGGGCTTGCTGGAATCAAAGATTTTCGGCTTCTTTTGGGAAAGATTCTAATCAATTTCGACTTGAATCGGTTCCTAAAAATCTTGTTTCGGCTTTGATGATCCAAACCATACCAGTTTCAAACTCAAGTTCCAGCCCGGTTTTAACCTGATTTTCACACCTCTAAATCAAACCAAACAAAGTATCAAATTAAAATGAAATCGTTGGACTGGTAGTCTTCAATCTTCTAAATTAAAATTTGAGTAAATTACCGTTTGCATCCCTGAGGTTTGGTGATTTTAACCATTTACATCCCTACAGTTTACCCTTGCTACAATTTAATGGGACCATCCACGTCATCTTCTTCTTCTCCTTTGACCACCACAAACTCTCTTTCTTTCTCAAACATAAACACACACACACATACTCTCTCTCTCTCTCTCTCTCTCTCTCTCTCTCTCTCTCTTTCTTTCATCACTCCATCACCACCACCATCAATATCACCACGCATCACCACCGTAACCGCCCCTCACCATCACCGTAGGTTAAAACCCCTAAAAGATCACCGACCCACCCACACATTTCAAGCCCTAATTTTGATCATGCAACCCCAAAAACACCCTACCGGAATCCGACCTACCGGAGACCTCAAGCTCCGGCGAAACAACCCTACCGGTGGAGGCTGTGTGGGTTGTGGTGGGGGCGGCGGTGGAGGCCGTGTGGGTTGTGGTGGGGGCGGCGGTGGCGGTTGTGTGGGTTGTGGTGGAGGCTGCGGTGGAGGCTGTGTGGTTTGTGGTGGGGGCGGCGGTGGAGGCTGTGTGGTTTGTGGTGGGGGCTGCGGTGGAGGCTGTGTGGGTTGTGGTGGGGGCTGCTGTGGAGGCTGTGTGGGTTGTGGTGGGGGCTGCGGTGGAGGTTGTGTGGTTTGTGGTGGGGGCTGCGGTGGAGGCTGTGTGGTTTGTGGTGGGGGCTACGGTGGAGGCTGTGTGGTTTGTGGTGGGGGCGGCGGTGGAGGCTGTGTGGTTTGTGGTGGGGGCGACGGTGGAGGCTGTGTGGTTTGTGGTGGGGGCTGCGGTGGAGGCTGTGTGGGTTGTGGTGGGGATTGCCGTGGAGGTTGTGTGGGTTGTGGTGGGGGCGGCGGTGGAGGCTGTGTGGGTTGTGGTGGGGGCGGCGGTGGAGGCTGTGTGGGTTGTGGTGGGGGCGGCCATGGATGTGGTGCGTGTTATGATGGGGAGGCGGTGGAGGCGGTGTGGGTTATGGTGGGGGTGGCGGTGGAGGCTGTGTGGGTTGTGGTGGGGGTGGCGGTGGAGGCTGTGTGGGTTGTGGTGGGGTGGCGGTGGAGGTGTGTAGGTTGTGGTGGGGGCGGCGGTGGAGGCTGTGTGGGTTGTGGTGGGGCGACAGTAGGAGGCGTGTGTTGTGGACTTGTGGTTAGGGTGACGGTGGAGGCTGTGTGGGTTGTGGTGGGAGCGGCCGTGGATGCGGTGCGAGTTGTGGTGGGGCGGCAGTGGAGGCGATGTGGGTTGTGGTGGGGCGGCGGCGGAGGCGATGTGGGTTATGGATGGGGCGGCGGTGGGAGTTGTGGTGTGGATGCGGCGCGAGTTGTGGTGGCGGGTTGTGTTGGCAGAGACCTGAACGGTATGTGTGGGTGTAATGTTTGACTGGTTAAATGTTGACTTTAATATTTTCAACTGGGGTTAATTTAGTCTTTTTAAAAAAAGAGTTAACAGAAACTCTAACGGTGTTAGTCATTTGGATGCAAATGGGAACTAAAATAAAAAGTTAAGGGGTATATGAGGATTTTTAAACTGTAGGGATGCAAATGATCAAAATCACCAGACCCTTGGGATGTAAATGATAATTTACTCTTAAAATTTCAATGAGCAAATCGAGAGGACGAATAGTCTTCAAAGTTCAAACTTCAAACTTCTCGCTAAGTGGGCCTCTTCTTACGTAATGCTTTGTACCCAGTGGCCCAATCTACAATATGGGCCTAAATCAATAGAAACATTAAAGAGAAGAAATCAACCGAACTTCCAAAGGTGCCTATTTCTACTCACTAGCGTAATATCCAATGAGGCCTACAACTTCGGCCCAAGAATATAACCACACCTCCACAAGTGGTTGTTTCTAAATTTGGTATCGTAGTGAAATTTCACTTTGGGACTCGTTCCTATTTTTATTTTTAACAACCAATAAATACTATAAGCCCGATTATTTGCAAAAATCCATTGATAAAGGGCCACCCATGCCATGCGAAGACATATATCGCTGGTGATCAGGCTTACCCACCATTTTATAGGAAAACCACCACCCAATAACCCGATGTGGTAAACTCTCTAACCCACTTGCAGCATATTACATCAAATGAGATTTGAGCCTATAACCTTCACGTCAAAAAGTCATAGGATGCCTCCTCCCAAACCAATTGATCTAGGGCTCATCTTGCTTTAAATTAGTAAAAGACAACGTTTACGAAAGATGAGATGTAGAAATCACTTCACATCTGAATTCACAAATCAATTTATGACGTGATACGAAAACAAAACAAGCCAAAAACAAAATAAACATAAAAATATGTTCTTGACAGAATAATATTGAGTTTGTAATTCAGCAGGATCTGTAAGTTTGTATTTATATATTTTTTTCTAAATTATGGCTTTAGTTTAATTATATAATGTATCTAATTTTATTTTATTATTATTTTTAACTTATTGAAATTATATATACTTTAAAAGGCATACAACAAAGCTTTTAAGCTTTATGTACAAGTAGTTATTGCATAGGTCACAAGGGTAAATTTCTGAAACATTGAGGTTGTTAATGCCTATCTTCACCGCCTTTTATCCTCATTGAAGTTGAGCTTGAAGCATACAAAGATGATGATGATCCTAAAATCTTTTCATAGCTGAAGTTTCTAATCTCCGCTCTCTCTTCACTTTACACTGACGCGTACTGATAAGCACAACAATTTCAACTAACACTAGGAGCGAAATCAAGCATTGAAATCAATATCTGTGAATCCTATTTTCCCTCTGTTACAGCTTCCGAAGCCTCCACCGTCTCTTTGCTCTTCTTCAATGCCTCTCTTCCATTGGAGTGAAATCAAGCATCGAAAAACTGACGGTGCTAAGAGGGACACCGTTAACACAGTTCCCGGAGATAGACCATTGATGAAGGTGGCAAATATCGAAGCAAAAGAGAGCAGAATAGAAATAGTTTTGAATCCTCTCAGAAACCTTTTACTACTTTCATCCTTTAAGCATAAACTAAAGTTGAATGCAGCTTTTTAGGTATGGGAAAAGTGGAACAATTTTACACTGCAGCATTTGGAGTATATCACTAGAAATTGCAGCTGAGATTTGAATTATAGGCCTATTGTTCCATATATGTTATCAATTTGCTAATTGTCATCTAAACTTATGAATCGGAATATGAGGCGAGGAGTTTTAATCACTTTTTATGTCTCTTGGATATAGGAGGGATATGTATGTAGCATTTGGAAATAAATTTCACTATCTAAGTTAAAAAAATAGCTTCGAAATGTTAAATACCAAATTTAGGATGTAAGTTTATTTGTTTTCAATATAAAAATATTTTTTTTTATTGTTTGTTCTTGAGAATATAGAATTCTCATAGGATGATATTTTGCTCATCTTTGATGGTATAGAAAGAGACTAAAAGCATGCATTGTTTTAGATAAATCTCATAGTTGGCTTGGTTTTTTTTAAGAAAAAATTTGTTGGGTGTTAATTGATATTGGTTATCAATTGTATTAAAAAGTTGATTTGAAAATTACAAAAGTATGATAACAAACTTCGCTTCTTTTTCGTCATGTCGGTAATAAAATGGTATCAAAACCGGGAAAGGGATACCACAGCGAAGCGCGATTTGTTTACTAGTTTAGTATAAATATTAGTATTTGGTAAACGTTTGGGTCTTTGGGAGTTGGGACCTAGGCCTAAGAGTTGGGCTTTGCATACAGTTGAATTGTTGATTTGATTAATTGCCCAATTCCTACCTATGATTTTTTTCAACACAAGCCCAAATAAAAGAAAAGCTTATGTAGTTATGTATTTGTTTAACTTGTAAAAATAGAATAGTAATTGTTTAGAGTTTTAATGTATATTTATTTTGTTAGACTGAATGATGTACTTTTAATGTTGCTATCTATAGTAATGTTTTAATCCTTCATTTTATTTATATACAATTTTTCCAGACCTAGGTTAAACAGTTGAACCATGAGGTTTGTTAGACTTGCCAACTCATTTGACCCCATGAAAAACTTAGGCTATGTTTGTGCTACTGCTAAGTGCCAACTGTGTAGTAAAATGTCCGGCAGTCCGGGTTTGGGTCAAACATCATGACATGATTAGTTAGTGCATCGTGTTAATTTGGGGTTATATTTCATCCCGTTTGGGTTGCAGCACCTCCAAACATGAACTTGAACTAAATCGTTACTCCTAGTTGTTCTGAAGTAAACAGAAACACACCAACCAATGTCTTCTTAGCAACATACATTCTTTATCACTTCATATATAAATTACTTTTACTTTGGAAGCAAAAAAATTAGCTAATCTGCTGGTCCAATTAATGTATCAAGTATCAAACAACCTTGGGTTACATTACACCAACCATATCCATGTCAATCTATGCAATCCCATTACTATCTGCTACATAGAAACTAAATAATATACAAATGAACTCATTTTGCAGTCAAACTACACCTGCATACACCATTTTCTTCAAGAAAAAGATACTTGTTCTGATTCATATCACACCATTCAAGAGAATTCACCATTAAAGCTCATAATACAAAATACATACTTATAAATCAACCCACTACAAGTAAGACCAATTGATCTATTAACAAGTTGTAACTTTAATTAATTCATATGAATGGTTAAGCATCAAGCATCAATCAGTAATCCATTCGATGATAATCAATGTAATCATCAAACGATCTCGCACTAATATCACTCGCAATTCTCCTCATACTCTTTTCCTCTTCATAACTCAATCCGTCATTAATTGCAAGCCCTGCTAACCAACCTGACAGTGCCCCCACAGCTAACCCTGTCCCCAATCCTGTACCATATGGTACATTTCGTGTTTCCTGCACCCGCTCGTATCCATAATAATGCACGGGCGCGGAGACCCAACACTACCACGGCCGCCGCCTCCCTGTACCAACGGCCGTTGAGTATGCGGAGGCGGCTGCCGGGGAGAAAATATTCTCCATGATAATAACCAGAATACGGATCCGGATCCGGATCCGAATACGATCCGTAGTGGTACGTGTGTGGCGGGGGCGGCGGTAGGAGGGCAGTTGTGAAGTGATTCAAGTGATATACAAAGAATGCTCTCGTGAATGTGATAACCTTATAGTCATACTCAACTGCCTTTATATAGGCTTACACTCAACTGAATAGGAACGAAATAGACTCAACAAACTAAGCTAGAAATCAGCTAACAAAAGGAACCTAACTAGTATGACTGACTTATTCAAATTGACCAACTCATTCAACATTAAACTCCCACATGCGTATGACTCCAAACCCACATGTGCATGGCATGACCCGGATCCACGTCTGCATGGCTTCATACTTCAATATCCTCCCCTAAACTAAACTTGTCCAGTTTAGTTTACTTCCACTACTCCCACAGCTTGTCTAAACTTCTTATAATCCTCCAACTTTAAAGGCTTGGTGATAATGTCTGCTACTTGATGTTTAGTATCACAAAACACCAACTTCACACATTCTTCACTTACCAAATCTCTTAAGAAATGAAATCGAACTTGAATATGTTTGGTCTTTCTGTGCATGACAGGATTCTCTGATAGTTTAATTGTAGAGGTATTGTCACACATTATCTTCATGGCCCCTTCTATCTTTTCACCCAAATCCTCCAATAAACCTTTCATCCAGATGCAGTGGCATGCACAATTTGCTGCAACAACATACTCGGCTTCCGTGGATGACAAAGCTACAATGTCTTGCTTTCTTGAACTCCAATTAATCACTGTTCCACCATACATGCAAACATATCCAGAATACACTTCCTATCTTCCACATCCTTGCATAGTCACTATCAGTAAACACCTTTAATTTCTCTGTAGTACTCCTTGGATAGTACAACCCAAAAGTACAAGTACCTTTTAGATACTTCAACACTCTTTTTGCAGCTTCCCAATGCTCTCTCCTTGGATGAGACATGAACCTAGCTAATAAACCAACAACATAGCTAAGATCAGGCCTAGTCACTGTAATATACATAAGACTTCCAATCAATCTTTTGTAGTTAGTGGGGTCAGACTCCTCCCCTACACCTTGTCTAGTCAAAACAGTCCCTTGTACTATTAGATTTTCCACCGGATGACAACCTTGCATCTTGAATCTTTCTATTATCTCATTCGCATATTTCTTTTGACTCATGTAGATCCCTGCTTCACATTGCTTTACTTCTATTCCCAAGAAATACTTCATCATGCCCAAGTCTGTCATATCAAATTCTTTCTTCATTGACTCCTTAAATTGCTCACATACGACTTGACTTGAACCAGTATAAATTAAATCATCCACATATAAACTTACTATCAAGGTATTACCCCGTACTCTCTTGATGAACAATGTGTGATCATATCTACTTTGCTTAACCCTCTCTTTTGAAATACCTTTCTATGCGATTAAACCAAGCTCTAGGTGCTTGTTTTAATCCATATAAGGCTCTCTTCAACCTGTAAACTTTCTCTTCTTCTCCTTGTTTGATGAACCCAAGTGGCTGCTCAATGAACACCTTTTCTTTAAGCCCTCCATTCAAGAAAGCATTCTTAACATCTAATTGGAATACCTTCCACCTTCTTTGAGCTGAGATGACCAAGATAGTTCTTATGGTATCCCATCTTGCCACTGGTGCGAATATTTCTTCATAATCCACCCCTTTCTGTTGAGCATAACCTTTCACTACTAATCGGGCTTTGTACTTATCAACCTTCCCTTCTTCATTTACCTTAGTTTTGTATAACCATTTACTCCAATTGGTGTAGCATCAGCTGGTGCATCAACTAATTCCCATGTACCATTCTTTTCAATAGTAGTGATTTCATTCAGCATTGCTTCCTGCCATTTCACCTCTTTGCATGCTTCAGCATATGAAGTTGGATCACCCTGCTCAGTATACATAGCATACCCATCATTACTTTCTCCATCACTTGATCCTTCTCCCACCATGTAATCTTGCATCCAAATAGGTCTTTGTCTCCTCCTTGTAGTTTGTTGAATGCTTTCATTTGTTGTAGCAGCATCAACTTCAACTTGAGTTTGAGTTTCATGTGGTTCTTCTGATGCTCTAGACTCTGTGGGTAAGTGCTTAGTAGGTAACACCTGGGGCTGGGGACCCTGTCGTTGAGAGTCATGCTCATGATTGTGACTCTCATCAACCACTACCATCTCACTTTATTCTCCTTCTACTACCAACTCCATATTCTCTACATTATCCCAATTCCAATGCTTCTCTTCTTCAAAGACCACATCTCTACTTATTAAAATCTTTTGACTGATGGGATCATATAATCTATAGCCTTGGAGCCTGGACTAATGCCAAATAAAACACACTTCTGACTTCTTGCATCAAGCTTAGTTCTAACTTGGGCAGGGACATGCACATGAGCTATACAACCAACACCCATATGTAATCAACATTAGGCTTGTTTCCTGACCATAATTCCTCTGGCACTTTCTTATCTAAGGCCCTAGATATACACCTATTCATAATATGACATGCCCACACAGTTGCTTCAGACCAAAAGCATTTTGGTACTTTGGTCTCAGCAAGTAAACACCTAACCATGTTCATAAGTGTTCTATTCCTTCTTTCGGCCACCTCATTTTGCTGTGGGGTGTAAGCAGTGGTTAGTTGTCTCTTATTACCATGTGACTCACAGAATTCCTTGAATTCCTATGATGTAAACTCTCCCCCCTGTCACTTCTAAGGGCCTTAATAGTAGTGCTTATCTCATTTTCAACAAACCCTTAAATTTCTTAAAATGTTCCAAGCACTCCCCTTTATTTTTCAGCAAATATACCCAAGTTTTTCTAGTATAGTCATCAGTAAACACTAGAACATACCTCTTGCCACTAGGTGATGTTGGAGTGATGGGCCCGCATAAGTCAGTATGAACAAGCTCCAGCCTTTGACTTGATTTCCACATTGCCTTCTTGGGTATAGTTATTCTGTTTTGCTTGCCAATGTTGCATGTCTCACATACTTGGGTTTTTCCACATACCTTTGGCATTCCTTTCACCATGCTTTGGTACTGCATCATTCTGAGTGCCTTATGATGCACATGCCCCAATCTCCCGTGCCACAGATTTGTACTATCATCTACTGTTACTTGCATACACTGAGCTTTAGTAACAGTGTGATGACCATACACTATGAACATCCTATTCTTTGCCATAGTAGACTTCATGATAAGTCCTCTACTCAGTGATACACCTGACACACGCCATGTTCTATCACAACCTTCACCTTCCTTTCTTGTAATTACCCCAGACTTATTAGGTTTGAGGTCAAGCTTGGTATGTAGTATACATTGGTGAATGTTTGCTTGATTCCTTCAATCTGAAAGCTCACATCACCTATGCCATGAACTGCCAACTTCAAGCCGCTACCAAGTTTGACATTTTCTTGAAACTTTCATCCAGCCTAGTGAACCACTCCTTCATCCCTGTCATGTGGTTGGAGCAGGCTGTAACATCCGACCCATTCCCAATCCTCAAACTCGGATCCATTTCTTTTAGAATATTTATTTGGATAAATTAAATGTAACATGGTAGTTTAACCGATATTATAAATAAATTATTCAACTATGTTCATTTATTTAAATTATTGGATAATTTAATTAAGATCGTGATTTATAAACATTTAAGTTGAAAGTGTTATATATCATTTTATAATAAATAATTGAAATTAAAAGTTTATTTAAAAGTTCTAAAGATTTTGCAAATAAAATGGATTTATAAATAAAGTTTAGGGTGGAAAGTGTCAAAAATAAAACTTGAATTATAAGTTTTTACATAAAATGATAAGTATTCAAATTACAGGGGTCCAAATTGTAAATTTTCAAAACACAACTCAACCCCCCTGCTTTCCCCCCTCGTCGGCCGACCGCCGCCAAACCTCCGGCGAGACCAAGAAAAACTTGATTTCTCTTCAAAATAACCCAATTAAACCGTTCCTTCTTCTTCGCGTCAAAGATTCGAACCTTAAATGGTTCTAAAACCGAGTCGATAAGCTGTGACGATGTGTTCAAATCAAAATTGATTCTTCCTCCTAAATTCAAACTGTTACACTTCGATTAGTAACCGAATTCATCAAGATCATTGACTCGCAATAATCAATTCTAACATAATTGACACATCAATTTGATCCTACAACACGCAAATCATTTAAAATCCAACTCGAAACCCCCAATTCAAATCCTTTACTTGTTCAAAATGTAACATGCAAAATTGGTGCTATATAACAGAAGATAAAGGTTCTAAACGACCTTTTCAAAGTTTCTGTACATCCAATTTCAATTATACATCACTCAATCATCACTTCGAACACCATCCCCGCGTCGAACCTGCAACTAATCGAACTTCGTATCAGAGACAACCTCGACAGAAATTGTTTGAGGGCTTTTGATCATATTGACCAATAGAAACTCCC
This sequence comes from Flaveria linearis, assembly GCA_024085815.1. NCBI lineage: Eukaryota > Viridiplantae > Streptophyta > Magnoliopsida > Asterales > Asteraceae > Flaveria > Flaveria linearis. The sequence continues at coordinate 89,652,883 of CM044006.1, read as the reverse complement.
TGAGCAAAGCAATTCGATTAAGACCAACCAAATCAGCTTGAATTGATTATTCACCCGTCGCGACTCGTTCAACCTGTACACCATCGATCAATCTCAATTCAGGTAATTAGATATATGATTACACTCTTTTTTGGATGCTAATCAAAAGCCCTATGCTTAATTCGGCTATTGATTAGGTGTCATGCTCAATTGGAAACCAAATTGAAACTAGGGTTCATGTTTGATTTGGGGATTTTCTTAAAACTGGTTTTTAAAGTATTAAACGAGTTTCATTTCAAATCATGGGCTTACAGCCTACCGGTTTAGACCTCACCTCCTTGTGCAATTGATCCGGGTTCGACCCTGGTCCACCTCATTATTTTTTGTTATTTATTTTCAAATCATTTTATTCCAGAAATTTTTAATATATTATTAAACTAATATAAAAATTATTTTGTTAGTTAAATCTATTCCATAAAATTATTAATTAATTTTTTTTTTGAAAATTCTAAAGGGTATAAATTACATAATGTTATCTTCTAACAAAAATAAATGTTATAAAAACATATTTAATTTCTTTGAACATTCTAAATTCCTATAAGCTATTTTGAATCAAATATAAATTAACTAAAACTAATTTTTTACAAAACCTTCAATAGCTAATTATTCAACTAATTATCTTGATCAAGTTATGAATAATTAATCATTAAAAATTATTTATTTATGTATCATACTTGATCCCAAATGTTACTTAAATCATTTTGTAATTCTATTTAACTAATTACTTATTATCATTATTCAAATATTTTATTCTAATTTTATTTAACCAATATATCAAATGAGATATAATATTTTTCTATAATCCCACAAACCCCAATTGAAACCTTAATTCATATCTATTCTTCAATCATTATATTGTTTTAATCTAAAACACCATTCCTTAGGTTAAATCCGTGAGGAAACCGTCAGTGTCTAATCTTGCATATTATTCAAACCATATTACTATACCAGGTGAGTATTCATTGCCCATTTTTCATGTTTATTATTTGGGGAAATCATGTGATTCAATATTCAATCATACTTATTCAGTTTTTATTTTATTTCATTTTAAATTCAATTCAATACATGATATGTTATTACTTGCAATTACGTGTTCATATTAGACAAACTTGATAACATGATCATTAATTCACACAACCATGGTAACAATGATAGATCTATTGGTTTGACAAACCCACCCCATTTGTTAGACGCGTGGTGATTGAAACCGGAAATCATTCATTCTATAAGGCTTCGTCTGAGGACCGAGTCAATTCAGTCATTAGGGTTGATTGTGTTGGGTTTTTCTGTTATGATTCACTGTTGCACTTTAGTCTGACATTGTCATGTGAATTGAATTGTTTTTAAGATATTTAATCAACCTATGTATGTGTATTTAAACCTATGATTACTCACCGGCTAATGTGTTAGCTGACTCGTTACTTTTTCGCATAATTTCAGGAAATGCTATTTAGTGGAATTCTCTCTGCTCATATAGGATTGGACCTAGTCAAAAATAAAGAAGACAATATTATATTTCATGGTTTTATTTTAATTACGTTGTAATGTGTGACTTGAATGACATTATTCAATAAATAAATGGTTATTAAATGTTATTTCAACGTATTTATTACCTTGTGCTATGAACAATCGATTCACATTCGTCCACCTCGATGATTCCGCCATCGTCGGGGTGTGACACAGGCTGAGTCAAGAAACCAATACCCTCTGTTGATGTTCACTTCTTCCTCTCCTTGCATCATAGCAACAACTCTTCATTCTCATCAAACTCGGTGTAGTTTGCAGCTTTGTCTTTGTGAGGGCATTCAAACTGGAAATGCCCCATCTGATGACACTTGTAGCATTCCACTTGGGACTTGTCAAAGCTGCTTCTGCCTCTACCTCTGCCTCTACCACGTCCTCTACTTGGTCCTCCTCTTCCTCTATTATACCCTCTTCCATAGCTGGGCTCATCAACCTTCAAGGCATGCTCTTCTACTTCCTTCTTAGTGATCTTCTGTTCATGAACCATCAAGGAGCTTTGTAGCTCATCAATGGTGAAAGTATCCAGATCTTTTGCTTCTTCAATGGAGCACACTACATAATTGAAGTTAGGTGTGAGTGTCCTTAGAATCTTTCTACTATCTTGACATCCTTCATATCTTCCCCATTATTTCTCATCTCGTTTGAAACTTTCATCACCCGTCCGAAGTATTCTTTAATGGATTCTCCTGTCTTCATTTCAAGAATCTCGAACTGTCTCCGTAGTCTCTGCAATTGTGCCCTCTTGACACGATCATTCCCTTTGTACTTAGTCTTCATGGCCTCCCACAACTGTTTTGCTGTCTTCTTCTGCTTGATCGTACATAGTATACTCTTATCTATAGAGTAGAAAAATAGTTCATGGCCTTAAGATCCAGAGCTTCATTTCTGCTATCTCTTTCTTCCTTGCATTAGAAACTTGATCTCCTTCATTAGGCTCAACGTAGCCTTGCTCAACAGCCGGCCAGAATTCCTTCGACCTCAGCAAGTTCTCCATGACCATACTCCAGTGGTCATAGTCCCCATCGAACTTCGGGATGACAAACCCTTGTGAGGAGCTTCCCTGAGACGACATCTTGATCACTCACAGATAACCGTTCTCTTACTCTCTCAAAAACCAGAACTCTCGTTCTGATACCACCTGAAGTGATTCAAGTGATATACAAAGAATGCTCTCGTGAATGTGATATCTTATTAGTCATACTCAACTGCCTTTATATAGGCTTAGACTCAACTGAATAGGAACGAAATAGACTCAACAAACTAAGCTAGAAATAAGCTAACAAAAGGAACCTAACTAGTATGACTGACTTATTCAAATTGACCAACTCATTCAACATTAAACTCCCACATGCGTATGACTCCAAACCCACGTGTGCATGGCATGACCCGATCCACGTCTGCATGGCTTCATACTTCAATAAGTTGTGTAATAATACGCAGGTTGAGGGGCATTTTGGTAATCTGTTAAACGACGTTCACGTAGAGCAAGCTTCAACCGGAGCTTACCGTTGGGACGGCCGGAGGGACGGCGGAGATCGAAGGTTCTGACGACGGTGTAGTGGGAGATCGAAGGTTCTAAATGGGCGATAGGGATGCGTACGGCTCCGACGAAGGGTTTCGGTGTGTCGTGGGGTTTGGAGTGGAAGATCTCAACGGTTAAGACATCGGCGGTGGGAGAAGATGGAATAGGGATGATGAATCGTTCGTTCCACACAGGTTTGGTGGAGTTAGAGTCGTCGGATTTTGTGGCGAATCGGCGATCGGGGTCGATCCAGAAGATGGCGTAAGGGTTTAGATCTCCGTTTCTCCAGTTTACGTTCTTCAGGTGTTTGGCGGAGACGATGGTGATTTCGAGCTCCAGTCGCCTCGGCGGTGGGCGGTGGGAGACGGTGGCTGCCATGGTGGTGGTGGTGGGTTGGTGGTGGTGGTTGGTGGTGGCGTTGGCAGTGGTGGTGGAGTTTTGTTCGATTTCGAATTTTAAAAATTCGGAGTCTTACTAAAGAATGTCGTTGATGAAAGCTAACTGGGTTTCTTCTTGTAATTTAATTTTTAAAGACCTTTAGCAATCTACCTATTAAATTAAATATTTTTTTAAGAACAAATCAAGTAATTATTATTATTTTTAATCTATTGACTTACAGCTTGCATTTTCGGTTTATTAAATGATTTTAAATTATCATGTCAATCTATTCATAGAATTATGATTTTGTTCACTAATCAATATTTTTTAAAGTGTCACCCGTTTACTCTTAGTTTGATTTTAAAAAATTGTTTTAAACTCTCTTGTATTTGACTGGGGTTTCAACGCCGATTAAGACTGAATTTATACGCTGTTAGCATATACCATAAGAGTTATGGTTGCATATTATATTTTTACAAATGTTTGTAACGACATGAGTCGTTTATTTATTAAAACACGTGACGTACGCAAAACTTATTATTTTCATCATTGATGTAATCTTGATACAAACAATATATTTTGTTTGTTAAATTCGAACTATTAAAATAACATATCTAGTTATTCACCTAATCTTTATTGTTTACTATAAATAAACGCAAATATAAAAATTAAGCACCTCCTGCAAAACCAAAGAGTCCGCTCCTTGACAACGTGTCACCTCTCTCGTTCACAACTTTACATGCACACCGCAACATGGGCCCGCTTCTGCTGACGTGGTGAACTGTCAGCATGGTCCCACCCGGACTCCAACCCTCCACTTAATTCCAACTAAACTTTTCCTTCAAGTCCGTATCCTTTTTTGACAACCCCCTATATACAAAAAAAGTGAAAAACTTCACATCCTCCATCCCTTATCTTTCCTCTTGCGTTTCTCTGCCAGTTATCATATACAAATTTATCCAATCACACCTCTCAATTAGATATTTAGATCCGTCGACTCTAGGGTTTCTAAATCACCGATTTCTTCATAATCCGTTTCAGAATCGTTAAATTTGATTAGGAAATTGTGTTAAAATCATTTCAATATGAACAATCACGAGAAACAACAATCGGTGGATGATCGTGACGTCGATGATCAGCATAAATCGACTGAAGATTCATCATCGGTGACTCGTGACGAGGCTCTTACGGATGGAGTTTCTGGAGATTCGTCGACGAGGCGAGACGGAAATGGAACCGAACTCGCGGCTCGTTTGACCGATTTGTTTGTTGGAGACGGAGATAACGATGACGATTTGTTGATTCAACGGAGCGCTCAAAGGACGGTTATGCAGTGGCTACAGGCTCTTGATATGCAGGTGATGGGAGCCTGCCGTGCGGATGAGAGGTTGAAGCCCTTGCTCAAGCTTAATGTGTCTAGTGGCGTCGCTGAGGATCGATTGCTTTCGCATCTGAGTCAGGTTGATAATTAAATATCTACCAATTTATAAATTCTGATGTGTCTGAATTCGTATTTTATCAGTTCGATTTAGATATCCTTTATATAAGAGGGAATCTACGCTGTATAGTCGTTGAAATATGTATACAAGAAATATTTTCTGTTTTGGCGAAATATACGCTAATCTGGAGATAAATTCATAGCATATGTATCCAACGATCTATTGATTGGCAGAGTTTGTGAACAATTGAAAGAGCGTGTTGATTAATTGCTGCGATATACAAAATATGTTATGCTGACGATGCTATTTTTTTTCTTGCAGCACTTTGAGCCATCAGAAGTTGGATTGCTTGCAAGGTGCTTGTGTGTTCCGCTTGTGTCAGTTCGTGTTGGCAAGATCGACAAGCAAGGAACTCTTCTAATTCCAAACAGTGCAAGGTAGTTGCAATATGGAATTGCCCTCTAACTTAATTTTGATGCATTTTAACTGAAATAACATATGCATCTCTCCATGAAAACTTGCTTGATATATAAAACCGGTACAACTAGGCATGTTATTCTATCTGTTGATTCATACAAGCGTTAGGTGTTAGGTTTCAGTTGTTGATTGGGATTACCTAGCTGAAGCTATGGTTTTCTAGCCCTTTTGCGATGTTTGTTTCATTTGTAAAGTTCAAAGGTTCAAATCCAACCTATGGTAACATTTAATTTACCTCCCAATTCTAGGCCGTAACAATACACCGTTTAGGGTCACTTTCTTTACTTAATGAGATTTCAAATGGTTTATGTTTGTAAGGACGAGTTTGTAAGCGTTTATTTATAGGTTTCTACTCTCTAGGATGAGAGGAGCTTATTGTGTCTTCATGTCTTGGTCTACTTAATGTGAGTTGGGTACCTGGGTCAAACATGTAGTTGGTTGAGTCGAATTTATGTGTGGTCTGGACTCGACCATGTGGCACTAAAAAGAAAAGATGTGAACTGGATGGTCTTTGCTTGTCCTGTTAATATGTTTAAAATTATGTAGTTCAACGAGAATGTAAGGCAATGATAGTGATTCAATACATGCAATGAGCAATAGCATCACTATTGTTTATTGATTGATAGGTTGTGTATAATGATAATGGCACTTTATATTGAAGTCTTATGTGTACATTTTATCATTCATCAGTTTACATGGGCATTGTTTGCAAAGCTGTATTGATATCCACTGACTACTACTTTCATTGTTTTCATGTGACATTATAAGATCTTTTTGTTGTGATGGACTGGCATGGAATTGTTCTTGTGGTGTCTTAGTGATCATACCCCCCACCCCCCCTGCACCTTCTCTCTGTAGCACTCACACAGAGACCATGAATATAAAATCCTTTATACATTTCTGATTTCAACGTGCAAGGCATTTTTACATATGCTTAAGTTAATTTTTCCACAATAACTGACATGTGATACTAGGACCTACTGTATACTTTGATTCCTTAAAACTGTTAGGGCAACAATTTTGAGTGCCTTGTACATGAATTGCAGACACATATGTACCTAATCATCTTCTGGATGGTATAGCGTACTGGATACCATTTGGTTGCTTTCTAGACGACTGCAATTTGACCTGAGATTGATCATAGCTAGCTGGTGTATTTGACACGGGCAGGTAACCATGAAGGTTGGTGGAATGACGTGGTTTATCAAATTTGTCAAGTAGTTATCACCTTGGTTTTAAGTGTTGTTTGAGTGTGAATTCTTTTTGTGCAGCTTACTAGTTTCACTGAGGGAGATATCAGTTTTTAACACGCCACTATATTTTACATCTATTTATCACTTGATGTTCTTTGAATCTTGTTCTTTTAGTCTGTTCTATCAATCTAACTGGTTGAATTCAACTGCTAAGTGTCCATTTATGATAAACTTATGTTCACCTTTGATTTCTGATAATTGCATATTAGTCATGTAATGAATAGGACTTTAGGCCTGTGCTCATCAGCTTATCAATAGTGACATGCTCATCCTTCCAAATAAATATATCTTTTCATTGTAGGTAACTGGCGTATTCTATTATGATCTCTGAATTAAGAAGAAGTAAAGGTAGAGTTATGCTCTTATATTGTATATTCTTATGGTTATGCTATATTTGTCTTGTATTCTGATTTCCTTGGTCTTGTATTTTATAATGTTTGTCTTTTCATTATCATATGGTTTTTCAAAATCCTTGTTTGTTTCTTTGATTAACATTAATTTTTGCTGCATTCTCCTTGTCCATTATTGCACCAAGACATGTTCAAGTTTAGAAAGTTTGTATACTATACGATTGCTTTTTTGCTTTATAAACTTTAAATGTTCTCAGTTCTTACCAACCACTTTTGTTTTTTTGGGATATTGCTGTCAATTCTGTGTTCAGTACTGTTTCTACTGTTTATTATGAATAACATAAGAATGAGATCTCTATTTAAAGTAATATTGTCATGATGGATTCAGCCATGTGTCAAGCGTGTCGTGCTTATGGGAGATTAAGACGAGAAACTCCGTTAGTGGCTAATATTTTTAGGTGAACTCTTTTCAGTAAGTTTTATATTTAACAGCCCTTGTACAGCATTCCATTTTGAAGGCTTCTCATTATTCTAGTTGAACTGCTCCTCTTTGATTTAACATGTGGAGTGATTGAGTGATAATAGCATGTTGATATGTACGCCTTTGAGCATCGAAATACTAGAAGTTATGGTGTCACGTGCAAAGTGAGTGGCGGTTTCTAGAATGTTTAATATAAATAGTAATGGTCTTGAGGAGGGATCTAGGATTTACAGTAGCAACAATTCTTGTCTCCCATATCCCTTAAACAGGAATTAAATATAATACAAACACTAAGAAAATTGGTATCAGCAAAACATTCAGGATAAGAAAAGTCAAGCTTCAATGCTTTTTATATGTTAAGATGAGCTTGAAGTTTCTATTATAATATTTACCCGTATAGCTGTGTTGCTATATCTTGTGGAATATGTAGCCATGTCTGTTTTGTTTATTTTTCAATACTTGATATCTATCATTTGTTACATTGAAACAGGGGAAACTTAACTCTGTCTCTCTTGCCAACATCTGATCTTCGTATATCCTTTCTTGGAGATGATGGTCATGTAGAGCGTCTTTCAACCTTGAGAAATATCTCTGATTGCTCATCTGTCAAGATTGAGGGAATATCAGCAGATAATTGTGGTCGGTCTTTTATGATTAGGATTCCTACTGTTGCTGAACCTTTTTACTTTTGGTGCTGTGAGAAATCCATACTTCTTGGTAATGAGTTGCTCGATAAGGTGGGTATCTTATATATTGAATGACATACAAATGTGTTTGCTTCCACCACAAAATTATTAAAAATCTATACTGATCTGCTGTATACCCTGTTTATAGATGAAGAATTTACTTGAGAGGAAGCCTTCCCTTGCAGATTTAACTGGAATTAGTGATTCTCGTCTTGAATGTTTGTGACTCGTCTTCGAACTTATCTTGTTGGGTCAAATACTGAAGTGAATAATAATACTGCACTTGTGTCATTAACCACTTCCTCAACAACCTCTTTAGTTCATAGCGGAACTGGTAGAAGTTCACATTCAGCATCAAAGTCTTCACGTGGTAGGAGTTGTAGCATGCAAGGTAGCCTGAGCCCAAAAGCAAGTTCTTTCAAAGAAGGCCCGCCTAGAAACTTGATATCCTTGAAGAATGTTGTCCGGGATAAATTCAGGCGAAAGGGGGAAGCTGGCAGTTCTTCATGTGTTGAAAATCTTGATTCCATTTCTGTTTCTTCTCCAACTTCTGCCAATACCTCTACTCCAGATCTGTCTTCTGAAGGCAAGATTTCTGAATCAGCTACTAATACCCGCATGTACCCATTGGTAACTGGGTTAGAAGTTGGTTTAGCAGAGAAAACAGTAGATGACACATTGGTCATAAGTTCAACTCCTGTTCCTCCATTTTCCCCATATTATTGTTGGTGTCCGCCTGTTGCGTCCACTCTCCAATACACAGTGGCATCTTCACAGATGACGCCCATGTCAATGTCTGAGACATTTACCTTACCACCCCTTTCTTCACTTCTCACAGGCTCAACTCCTAGATCGTCATCATTATCATCATCCAGCCATTTAACACCAAAACCAACTCTTAATCTGGATGATATCCACCTTTCTTACCTGAACCATTGGTTAGGTTACCCATATCTATGCCAACTTCTCAACAGATCCCACTTTTCACCCCTTTGATGACAGATCCCATAGTCCACATCCCTGTAATAGACATTTGTTCCTCAGGGCAAGCCTACCTGGTGAGCGGTGGCCCTGCAATGAATGTCACCATCCCACCACTTCACCAGGCACTCGTGAGTCCATTGATCCAGGAAACTGACTCCATGGCTGAGAAGAGCGCAAGGGACACCTTACGACTGCTAATCAGTGGATCTAGCCAGCTGCCGTCAGTTTAGCCCATGTTGATGGGAACCAAAACGTGCTTGCATCTGGAAGCAGGGGTCTGTATGGGGAGCTACAGACGTGAACCATGCCATTGCAAATAGCATCGCTGCTATGGGCTTGGTTACACTGACTGAGAGGTCTGGTGGTGTTATGAGAAGGTGCCTCGATGGAAGTGATCTGGTTGATCTACTGGGGGAGACGGTAGACTCTGGCGGAGCTTGTTCAAACAATGATGACTCGAGCTTCTCCGATTCAGGGGCTGGAAAAAATCAGTAATCTGGGCTCTTTACCTTTGTAGACCCTTGTTTGTCATTCCATGATTAAAAGAACTGTAGATATATCTTTTTGTAGTTGGTGTTTTTGGGTGCAAATGATTTGTAACTAGACTGGAAACTGGAAAAAACATAAGCGCATGTCTCTACCTCCCCAGCTGCTGTTCATAATCACATTTCTGTTTACATTAGAAAACAAATTTTCAACTTAAGACCGGTCATATGGTATGCCTTATAAACATGGACGGTGATCTATAACCCTTTTTTTATTAAATGCCATTTTATAATAATATCATTTAAAATTCATAAGATATACTTTTCAGATAAATATATTTGTTTAGTTTATTTACTTAAAATTCATATCATTTAATATCCTAAAGAACTCACTAGTAAGTAAGATAATACTTACTAGTGATTAAGTCACTCAAACAAAATCAAGCTGATGACATCAAAATTAATATCGGAAAATTTTAAATTGTTTGATTGTATAGAGAAATAAAAAACACATTAATCTAAACCGGAAGAAAGAAATGCATATGGGTTTAGACATGAAAACTAACCTAAGAATGCATAGAATCATGCCATATGCTCTTATAAGCTTTGATTTATTAGAATAAATAAATTTTATTTCAGGTTACCATGTTCTTTTGTTCTGGCGGAAGGATGATGCATTTGTTAGGGTAATCCCGAGTGTCAAGCTCTATACTGTTCAAAAAAATATAAACAATACACAATAAACGTATTAAATGAATTAAATAGTTTTTATTTCATTACACATATTCTAACTTAATTTAACAATATTAATAGTTTTACAAATTTCCAGCAACACACTTGTTGATATATTGATTATATGAAAATTTCAACTAAAATGAACATAACTAAAATATTTTAATAAGAGAAAAATGGTACGATGAAGAAAGCTGGTGCTTTTACTTTTTTGGTATTACATATTAACTAGTCTTAATCCCCCACGTTGCCGGGGTGTGTAAAACCGTATCAGGTGACATTTATATCATACTATCGTCAATGACCACCAACACCAGCAAAAATCAACAACAACAATAATAATAATAATAATAATAATAATAATAATAATATAATAATAATAATAATAATAATATATTATATTATTATTATTATTATTATTATATTATTATTATTATTATTAGTATGACTATTATTATATTTATTATTATATTTTTATTACTTCTATCATTATATATTATTTTTTATTATATTGCGGTTGGTGAAGTTTTCATTTTACGTTTGCAATTCGCAAAAGTCATGATTCTGTTTGACTATTTGATTAGCATAATTTTTGATACTGAAAATAAAGTTTGCAATAATGAATTAAAATAAAAAGGATGAAAAGAAATAATAAATATCGAATGAGATTTTTCATGTTTATCTTCCGCGAAATGAATTTGGTCATATTGATTGTCATCTCACAAGATTCGAAAATCATCCTTTAGTACGGTCATGTTAACCAGATCAACGGAGGTTCAAAATAACTAAATCTGAAAATTGGCTTGAACCGTCATGTTTTACATTAGCTTTCGACATGTTAGATCAAAGAGTATGATCTAACAACGTATAATTTCATATGGAAATCTCATCATCCGCTTTGTCATGTTTCACCTCACGTCATCCCAAGAAAATGATTTAACCGTCCTTAACTTCACATCACAACTTTATGTTTTTTCGAACAGTATGTTAAAATTTAGAAGTTAGTCGCTAATGTCAAAGTTTAAACCCTGATACTCCAAGAGTGGCAAAACCTCTCACATTCTTTTTGAATCATTAGACCAGGAGATCATTGTCCGTATATATAGAGGATATAAAGGATGGTTGAAATGTTAATTTTTATTATTACGATAACAGTGTTTACTCTTTAAGATCAATCAAAACTATTAAGTTTTTTATTGAAATAACATCATTACACGTATACAAAAATATGTTCTATTATGTATATATGCAAATTCGTGGGGGTAAAAAGTTTTCTCGAAGGAAAGTCATACTTATATCTTGTAACTATATATTTATGTACAACACTTTTTTATATATCGCATAACTATTAATTTCAGTCTCATTTGTGTTATACAGACTATATAAATTGAGATCTGGTGATTAAAAGGCCTTGGATGTAGCTAATCGTATCATGATTGTTCGGGCGTCAATCATGTTATATAACTAATCTGGTTAAGAAAGTGCTTAACAGTGAATTGAAGGCGCAGGGGTGAACCCATGATTTTTCCTAACGATGTCACTTTTATAAGTGTTCAGATATGTAGCTACTTCACATGAAAGTTTTAGAGTCGGGTCACTTATTTTTTTATGCTCGAATGTTTTTTTATGCTCGAATGTCTATCAATTCAACGTAAACCAATGCGAGCTTAATTAAAATAAGTTTTCTTCTTAATTCTTTGTAATAAACTCCTTGTAGTTTGATAATTTTCTATGAAACGAGTGTACCATTACTTCATACATAAATCAATGTGGGATGAATCAATGAATTTATTTTAAAATTCTTACAATAAATGAATTTATCCATAAACTAATATAGTAAGCTTCTTTTTATAAGGATTACCTTCTTACATGAACTAATTTATAACTTTTAAGTTTTTCCTTTGTTACAGTGAGGTTTTCTTAAATTTACAAAGCAAGCTTCTTTTTATGAAGACCTAATCATCAATTGCTTAATATATTAAGTAATGTTGAATGAATCAAAAGCTTAAGTTAAAATTCCTCACAATAAGTAAAGTTTTCTCTTTAAGCTTATGTTGCAAACTCCATTTTATAGTAGGTTTCAACCTCTCTTCCTTCGTATGTGAGCCAATGTGGGATGAAAATGTTTTGATACTTGTTCACTTCACTCAACTTTCAAGATCGTTAAAGTCATCGTTTTAAAAGGTTTCCGGCCAATCAAAAGATTAGTTTCACCAACGAGGACATAGTCCTTTAAGAAGTGTCGAATGTTATGAACTAAAACCATTATAAGATAATAAGTCGATTGTGACACACTTGTCAGAGGGGCGTCACTGCCTTTATATAGGTGAAGGCATGTCGGGGTGGGAGGGGAGACGAGGGTGTCTTTACTGAACACACGAAAAATTTCATTGGTTTAGACAAAAAGACAGACGCGGAAAGCTCCTTTACTTAGAGACGTAAGCGTCTTCTCCGGTAAGAAATTTTAAAGAATAGTTATTTGAAATTACATTTAAAGATATTTTTATTAAAAAAAAAGAAGAAGAAAGAAAATCATGAATTTTTCCCAATTGTTAATACAAATAAGAATTTAGCATACCACTTGAAGAATATATAATAATAATCTAGTTTAAAGATATTGATGATGAAATATAATAAAGCAAAGCAAAGCAAAATAGTAAAAGGGGCCTACTAAAGAGACGTCCTGTGGGATAAATGGACGCCCTCCTTACGGGCCGTAAGGCCCTTCACGGGCCGTATGGGTCAAATCAGTCATTCAAAAACGTAATTCAAGAAAGTAACGGCCCGTGAATATGATCACGGTCGTATTAATCCATATCCCGTGAAGCCAGTCACGGCCCGTGTGCCATTCCAGATACGGGCCGTGAACGTCTTTACGGTCCTAGTATCACCTTTAATAATTTGACGAGATATATTATTCCTCGTTTTTCGTGTAATTTTGTATTTATTACGTTATTTGATATGGCGTAATATTCCTCGATAGTCATGTAATTTTGTATTTATAACATTATTTGATATGACGTAATATTCCTCGATATTCGTGTTAATTATGTGACGAGATGCAATATTCCATTTCAACTACTATATAAACGTTAGTTTATAAATTCATTTCATAATTCAAATTTCTACGATATAAATTCATTTCATTTCAACTACTACATAAACGCAATATTCCATTTCAAGTGCTATATTAACGTTAATATTTAACGTTACGATGTCTTTCTGGGATAGCAACTATTTATTCGGTTCGGAATCTAACTCTTACCCTCAGGAGGGTTACGGTTACCCTCAGGAGGGTTATTACGATGAGGCTGCTTCAAACTATCTAGGACAGTTCGCGTCCAATTACGGCGGGAATGACGGCGGCGATGACGGGGGTGATAACGGTGGCGATAGCAGCGGGGATAATGACGGTTCTGGTTCCGGTAAAAGGGTTTATACGACACGAATCAGGTTATAAGATATATCATATTTAATTTTACTTTCATTTTACCGCTGGATTGCCATTTCATATATCCCGGGCGACGAAGATAAAAACAATTTTTTCCGGTTTAACCGCTGGATTCCATCATTCTTTTTCCCGTATATTTCAGGTGCGGATGATGTTTTAGCGGACGGCAATTGTGGTTTTCGTGCTATAGCACTCGCACTGGGATATGGTGAAAATCACTGGCGTTTTATACATACGGAACTTATATCTGAGTTGGATGAAAACAGACATAGGTACGCTGCGATGTTTCCTGATATAAACCAAATAAGGGAATCATTAAACTGGAACGGGTTAGGTGCGGCTCCACACAAAAATTGGATGACAGTGCCACCTGCTACAATCCTTATTGCTAACAGGTTTCGAGTGGTTATAATTTTTTATATCGATCGGCAACTCCGCTACTTTTTTCCCGTTCTGGTTATCTCCTCGTGATATCAGTGAACATCATATAATTTCAATTGCTTATGTTCAAGATTGCCATTTCATTAGAATTCGATTAGTGGGTGACTATCCAATGCCTGTTCCGAGCAAATATTGGCATTTGTACAAAACAGAAAACGCTAATGATTGGGAGGCTATATACGGAAGTCGAATTCAAAAATATCTTGAACTAAGGCCCGTAGACCCGGTTGAACATGTAGATTTAGTATAGTTTACACATTTATCAATTCTTTCAATTCTTTATTTATTCAATTCTTTATTGTTATTGAATTGTAAACATGTAATCTATTATTTATTCAATTCTTTATTGTTGTTGAATTATAAACATGTAATCAATTATTTCGTTTTCCAAAGAAAAATGCGATAAGAAGATTATCGAATTTTTCTTCAACCTTTAAATTTTGTTTATATGAGCTGGGCATTTGGTTAGCATAAAAGGTGTGTAGGAATGTTAATGATATGAGATGCATAATATATGTTGAGATTCAAGTATGTTTTTCAGTACAACTTTTCCGACTGAGATTCAAGTATGTTTATATAATTGCAGAGCCTGGCGTCGGATTTTCTGAAGGATTATATATTTCTTTATGTGGGACGAGTAGGTTCAAGTACTGATTTTATTCTCCAAAAGGTTGATTTAATATTATTCGTACAAACCACTTCCTCCACAAGCACAACCAATTGTAAACATATAATTAAACATTTAAACGTCATCCAAAATAACTCATAATATATAAACATAATTTTTCAATTTTTTTACATGAAAGGTAAATAAAACAATAAAATCCTACTATCTATGCGTCATGACCACCACCAGCATCACCACCACCAGCATCCTCCACATCACCACCACCAGCAGCCTCCTCGTCATCACCCGCAGGTCGTCTGACAAACGGAGGCAACTCCGGCCGAGGGGGGAGGTCGATACGTTGGCTTGCAGCAAAGGAGCTGTACGCATCCGCCATCCATACTAGCAAGGCGTGGGACTGGCACGCCAAATGTAGTGACTCCGCCATAAACTCCCCCGTCGGCGGAATCTGCCGAATGATGGTCCTGGGAACAGGCGGTGGAAAAGGTGGTCTGGCGTGTGGCTGGGGCTGCGGCTGCTGCTGCGGCGCCGGCTGCTCCTCTTCCTCACCAACGTCTGGCACCGGCTGCCAGATGGTCCGACCACCATCAGTGGACCATCGAAGGTCGTCGCCAAATTTGGCGGCAATCCCCATGGCCATGACGGTCTGTCGACCCAAAATCCGAGGCGGCGTGTCCGTAGTCTGCCTCGCAATTAGGGCGTCCGTAAACAACCCTAAGCGCGAGGCAATGACGGTAATGTACGAGCCGCAAACAATCGGGCTATCCATCTGCAAAACAATCAAACATATGCATAATTATGAATCGCATAATAGATAATACTTATTTATTAACAATTAGTAGAAATATTTTTTTACCTTGCCCTGAATGACGCTCAAAAATAGGCGGCCATGCAGTGAGCTAGATTCACCCGTCTAGGTGAAAGCAAGGCCCTCAGAAAAATAAGTCAAGGAGCGACACCTGCTCCATGCTCTGGTCTCTGCCGGCAATGGTGCCGGCAATGCACCGGTGTTGATACCGGTGCAAAGGATCCCTAATGGAGGTCACCCTAATGGCGCCCTCCCACGGCTGGTCGGAAATGGTCAGCCACCATCCGACCAAAGGAGCCGCCTCCGACTAGACCTCGTCAGAATAAAAACGAGGATCCTGCGTCTCCTCGTAGGTGTAAAACCCAAGAGTCACTGCCCACTGGGCGAGGGTGAACTCGTACCTACCGGTCCCCAGCATAAATCGAACCGCTATGTGCTCGCGGGGGTCCTGATCCTCAGAGGCGGGAGTGAACAGAAACGTACACAAAAACTGCAACGTCAGCTCCCGGTAGCCCCTCCTCGATCCCAAATCAAACATCCGCCTCCACGGCGTCTCTCCGTCCATCCCGATGATATCCTGGGCATGTGCTATGTCTCCGACCTCCTCTAGCACGTCCCAGTCGATAGTGCGTGTCCCCTTCAAGGGACGTCCAATCAGCTTCCACAGCTTAAGCCGTGGCTGTGTCTCCCTCGGAAAACGAAGATTAGTGTGTGGGTCCAGAAGTCACCCTGACCCTCGGGCTCAGTCTCCCCCAGTGTACGTTTGCGGGGCGGCATAATCTGCAAAAAAAAAAAATTTAAATTCACAAGAACAAAAAGGGTTACGGCCCGTGAAGCAGACTCACGGCCCGTAACCCTCCAAATTTTCAAAGGGTTACGGCCCGTGAAAGGGACTCACGGCCCGTAACCCTTTGAAAATTCAAACGGTTACGGCCCGTGATGCCTATATACGGCCCGTATCCCCCTGTTTTTCAGAATTTTCAGAATTTTTAAATAAAATTTTAATATATTTAAACGATAAATACACAAAAATAAATTACGAATTTGCATACGTACCGTAGTAATGAGTCGACGGTATGAAAATGATGAAAAAACGGAGGCCGTGACAGAGTAAATCGTATGTGTGTTTAGGGGGGCGTAAATGAACAAATGGGCCGTGAGGTCCTATATATTATCCCGCCTCACGGTCGTGACGGCCCTCACGGCCCGTTACAAATTTTCCTCACGGCCCGTAACATACCTCACGGCCCGTGAGACTTGGAAATTTTAAAAATCACCCGTTGACAATACACGGCCCGTAATGTGGAGACGAAACGGCCCGTGAAAGGCCTCACGGGCCGTATACTAATTTTTATGTCTATAAATTCAACCACTTTCCACAATCAATTCACACAAATTTACTCAATACCCAAACGATGAGTGCTACAAGTGATCAAAATCTGTGGACGGATGAAGAGGAGGTCACTTTAGTAAGATCTTGTATCGAAAATTCAGGGACTATCCCTCCAAATTCAATATTTTGGAACCGTGTTTCAACTCGTTTTTATCAAATTCTCGAACGTGAAGAATATCGCACCACTCGTGAACTTAGCAACAAGTGGTCTGACTTGAGAAGGAAGGTCACGACATTTCACCAGCTCTACAAAGACGTTTACAAAAATCGAAATACGTTATGGAATGATACGGATATTATGACAAGAACTCAAGAAAGATATCGGGAGAATTTTGGAATTTCTTTTAACCATTTTGCGGCTTGGATCTTTTATAAAGATCAAGAACATTAAAAATTGTTTTTTATTATTGTGTGATAATAACGGTTTGTCGTTTTTAATAAAGTGTACTAATAAACGTTTATGTTTTAATAAAATATTTCATTACTGTTCTACATTACACGTCTACCATACAGTTCGTCTGCCATAAATCTTCGGAATCTAAAGCAAGCATCCTGTAAGCTAACCTCTTGCCACTCTAAAGATCTATTTTGAACCAACCTACGCAATAACATACAAATTACAACTCCCGAATCTCGACCAATATGACCGGCGTTAGGAGGCCAAACGGTTTCACCCGATACCACCAGTTCTTCGATTTGTTCTTGTCCGGAGTGCTGCCAATATTGTATACGTGACAGAAAATGTAAAAAGTTTCGAATTGTACGAAAATCGTTCGGGCATTACGATGAATGCACCATGAATCATCACACGTATTTGGTCGGCATTCGTATGGAGAATATATACGAACTTGTAGTGAGTCCATAGAAATCTTAAAAAGATACCAATTTTCTTCGTCATCAGTCATTGGTACGTAAACCTACAAAACAATTTAATTCACGGTTATAAATTCATGATTTTTATTGTAAAACATGAAAACAGTATTACCGTATCAACTTCCCATAACGCGGGATATAGACAGTCACTCCCGTCTCCATATTCGTTACCATTAACGGACCCCGAGTATATTAAGTTAAACCACTCAAATGGGAGAATCGTCCAACGATCACTACCCGGCAACTCTTCGGTTCTACGTATTTCTTCGTATCTCCATATTGTGAGTCTATTTGTCCACGCCCGAACATGCTATAAAATAACAGCTTTTTAAATTGTTAGAATTTTAAAATAAAATAAAATATGCAAAAAAACTTTAAATCATACCTCTGTACCTAAAGACACGTTTCCGAGTAATTCACGCCAAAATTGTAACGGAATATCGGAATGACCCATGTAATACACTCTACATGTTTGGGAATCACCGTTACGTATAAAGTGAATAATATTCTGAGACCAGTTCCTCCCGTTCTGCCAATTATGGTTATCTATTGGATCAGGAATACTTTCCACAATATCTCGTGAGTTTGAAGAGAACTCATTTTGACGTCTTCTACTACCTCCACGAGAAGACATTTTAACTGTTTCGTTTCTCACTAACCGTATATAACAAGTCATATATATAACGGTTTATATAGAATCTTAAATCGAATCAAGGAATAATACGTCGCGTCACATAATTATAAAATTTAAAAGTGCACGCAAATCGAGGAAAATAAATTCTCAGAAGGACAACTACGGCCCGTGACGGTCTTAACGGGCCGTTATGGATTTTGTTCACGGGCCGTGTGTGTGGACATTTACGGGCCGTTTGTTCCTACACGGGCCGTGAGTGGATGTAGTTGTGAAAATTAAATTTCGAACACCTCACGGCCCGTAAGGCCCGTCACGGGCCGCGAGAAAAGTCAAAGGGCGTCCGGGAATCACCTAACATGGCGTGTAATTAGCTTGTCCCATAGTAAAATTTTGGATTTTCCTGAGACAACAGTATCCTGTTTCTTGCAGAACTCAGAATCTTTAGCGGATTTCCCCAATTCACCACTCTCTTTCTCCCTCAATCTTTCTTTCTTAATCAGAGTCTACCTTTTAATAAACTTTCCATTTTTATCAGTCACCATACAAAACTCCACCACCTGCTGCCCTCAGATCTCTTCAATCCCCACCGTCCATCACTAGCCCCCCAATTCTCGGATCCTAAATTCTCTTACTTTTCATCGCCAACAATCACTCTAAGATTTTCAGTCTCTTCTTCCAGATTCCGATGTCTGTTTTTGTCAATTCATTCGTCAATCATGAATCTTGATGCTGTTTTTCGAATTTTGAATTAGGGTTTTTGGTTCTTACATGATTTGAATCAGAAATTTTGCTTCTTTCAATCTGAAATCTGCAAAAAAAAAACCTTTAATTCATCTGGGTCTTTCGGGAATCCAAACTTTTTTCTCGCGGTGTTGTTTCTTGAAGTTGATGATGGACGACCGGAGCTTCACCAACCAGCGGATTCACGGCATGTCCGACGTCGTTTTTGGGTGCGTATTAGCGTACATACACGACTCACGTGACCGTCAATCCATCTCGTTAGTCTGCCGGAGGTTGTACGAACTCGAGGCTCAGACACGTAAGCACGTGACAATAGCCCTATGCTATACAGCCACACCTAAACAGCTCCGGCGGAGGTTTCCGTTTGTTGAGTCTTTGCAGCTTAAAGGGAAACCACGCGCCGCCATGTATAACTTGATACCGGAGGATTGGGGTGGGTTTGCGACGCCGTGGGTGGAGGAGCTTTCGAAGTCTTTTAGTTGCTTAAAGGCTTTGCATTTCAGAAGGATGATTGTTAAAGATGAAGATCTTGAGCTGTTAGCGCGTGAGCTTGGGCTTGTTCTTCAGGTTCTTAAGCTTGATAAGTGCTCTGGGTTCTCCACTGATGGACTTTTGCATATTTGTCGATCTTGCAGGTAGTTTATTGTTGAATCAATCTGTTTTATTGGTAAATTTCATCATAATTAGTTGTTAGATTGATAAGGATTAAAGATGCAATCTTGCAGTGTTCATATGAATCTTTTTCTGTAAATGGTTCCTATAAACAGATTGATTTCCGCATGTTTTCTTGATTTGGTTAATTAATCGTAATTTTACAAGTTATAATGATCAAAACGTAGGAGTTATTATGATTGTATTGACCTCCATGGATATGAATCATTTGATATTGATGAAATGCTTGATATCATCAGTGTGGAATTGCAACATTTTCTTGAATTGCACTCAAGTTAATTTTTAAGTTAATAATTAGTCAATGAAATTGGCTTCTTACTCAACAATACTGTGGGGTTTCTTCTGTAGATCACATTGTTTGCTTGCACTGTTTTATAATTATTTGCTGTCATGTTCAATGCTGCTTTTAGCCTTTTATTATTATTATCAATTGCTGCAACTTGTGTTGGCAGTGCTAGATTGTTAGCTTTAGCATGACTTATATGCTATTGCAGGAACCTTAAAGTGTTGTTTTTAGAAGAGAGCCAAGTGATAGAGCATGACGGAGGCTGGCTACATGAGCTTGCAATGAACAATACACAACTCGAAACCTTAAACTTTTATATGACTGATCTGTCACAGGTTAATTTTAATGATCTTGAGCTAATAGCCAAAAGATGCAAATCTTTAGTCTCGGTCAAGATTGGTGATTGTGAAATATTGGATCTTGTTGGTTTCTTTCGCTCTGCTGATTCACTTGAAGAATTTAGTGGTGGTTGCTTTAACAATCAAGCCGAGGAGTACGCTGCGCTAACATACCCCCCAAGATTGTGTCGGTTAGGTCTGAATTACATGAGCACAAATGAAATGCCCCTTGTTTACCCTTTTGCTTCCCGCCTAAAAAAACTCGATCTTCTCTATGCCCTTCTTGACACTGAGGACCACTGTGTGTTGCTCCAACAGTGTCCTAATTTGGAGGTTCTTGAGGTACATTCTCATTGTTCTTGTTTTTACTTCTTACAAGGTATTTGGATTTTAGCTTTGAAACTGATTATCTTATTCTTCATATTTCTGGTTGTAATATTAGTTTTATAATCTTGGATAGACAGAATCTGCTTATAATTTGTTTGATCCACCAAAACCCATTTCTAAAAAGTGAAAAAATTACTTTAATTACCTTCTCTAAACTTGATTTGAGAGACTTTTACTCATTCAGAATTCAAACCTGATGAAAACAGACAAGAAATGTAATTGGAGACCGGGGACTGGAAGTTCTAGCTCGCTCTTGCAAGAAAATGAAACGACTTAGAATCGAAAGAGGAGCTGATGAACAAGAACTGGAAGATGAAGAAGGTGTTGTTTCTCAAAGGGGATTAACCGCCATAGCACAAGGTTGCCTTGAATTAGAATACATTGCTGTATATGTATCTGATATCACAAATGCAGCTCTAGAATCCATGGGCATGAACTTGAAAAATCTCTGTGATTTCCGTATGGTTTTACTGGATAAAGAAGACATTATCACAGATTTGCCACTCGACAATGGGATCCGATCTTTACTGAGTGGCTGCACTAAACTCAGAAGATTTGCACTCTATCTTAGACCAGGAGGACTAACTGATGTGGGTTTGACTTACATTGGTCAACACAGTCAGAATATAACATGGATGCTTCTGGGATATCTTGGGGAATCTGATACGGGGCTTCTTGGATTCTCGAAAGGCTGCCCGAGCCTACAAAAGCTTGAAGTAAGAGGGTGCTGTTTCAGTGAATATGCACTTGCTATGGCGGTTTACAGCTGAGATCTTTAAGATACTTATGGGTACAAGGTTACAGGGGATCTAAAACTGGATTTGATCTGTTAGCAATGGCGCGCCCTTTTTGGAATATTGAAATTATTCCACCAAGAAGGGTTAATTGTGGGGAAGGTAGAGAGACAGAACATCCTGCTCATATACTCGCTTATTATTCTCTTGCTGGGCCAAGAACCGACTTCCCGCCTTCTGTTATCCCACTCAACTCCATTACTCAGTAAATGTGTATATATCTATAAAAAAAGGTAGCATCTTTTTTCTTGAAAGCAGGCTGAAATAAGTTCCACTTGTTTTTGTGTTGTTTGTTGTATCATGTAGTTATATCTTCACTGTTTATAACGGTTTGTATTGGCTTTTTGATATTTTTGGAATGGCGAGCGTGTGATAATTTTGTTATCTTGATAGATTTTGTGCTGTTTATGAGCATTTTCGTGTAGCTTGCATACAGGAATTGCAAGTTTTGAGGGAAAATGATCTGAAGTTCTCTCTTAAGATCCAGTTTGTAAAAACAAAGAACTAATAATAAAGCCTGATGGAAGTACATGTATGCGTTAACAATAGACCCTAAATGATTATATTAATGAAAGTACCAAATGGAATCATGTTAATGCAAACAGAAAACAAGAAGATGAAAACAAGAGTGATACTGTTACTACAGACAAGAGTCAATTAGTAAGCAATGATAATTACTCTTTGTACGATCACAGGCCTTGATCAAAACTTATTACAAGACGATGGTGATTCATATAATAAATCCAACTGTTTATATGCATCTCCTAAGTCCTAAGTGGTGTTCCATGTAATTCATATTTTCAAGACTTTGGACAGAATTATATGCAAAACATTTTAAACATCTGATTACAAGTTCTTTCTATTCATAGAAATGTATGATTTGAATTTTTATAGCATATAAGCTGGACAAAAGTATGGGTCAGGTCAGGTAACGTGTCAAAGCGAGATCAGGCTAAACCGGGTTCATCCTTAGTTCAAGTCAAAAGGGCTCAAATTGAAACTTGTTTTAAAGAAAAAGAAAAGAATCAAAATGGGTTCATCGGTTATATTTGTTTGAGTAAATTTCGGTTTTGGCCCCTGTGGTTTAACCATTTTAACCATTTCAGTCCAAAAAGAAATCTTTGATCATATCATGCCCTGTGGTTTCATTTTTGTAACGGTTTTGGTCCCTGTCGCTAACTCTGTTAGTTTTTACAGTTAAATGTGAGGGTACTTTGATCATTTTATATTTTAGATTTGAAAGACTAGTTATGTAAATTATATTAAATTAGAATAATTGTTGTAATTTTTTAAAACAATAAAAAATAAAAAACTTAAATCTAATCCAATCCAAACCCCAAAACTCTCACCATCCTAAAATCGGAACCCTAACACCCACAACCCCTTCACCTTTCTCCGTCACTTCTTCTTTCTCTACGTTTAGTTCTAGGGTTCTACCACTTCTCATTCTCCGGCCACCGGACCACCACCATCTCACCAGAACAACAACCTCTCCATCAAAACCACCACCGTAAACCACCTACCATGGCGATGGTGCTGTCGAAGCACCACCAACCACTGCATAACTTCTCCCTCCCCTTCCTAAAGTGGGGCCAGAGCAACAACAACCACTGCCGCCGGCGCCACCGCTCCTCTTCTCTCGCCGACGCCTCCGACTCCGACCTCAACAACCGCCGACCGCCTCACCGCTGCCGCGACTACGCCACGACCGACGGAGATAGCGGTGGCGTGGTGGTTAACGACGGCAGCGGGAAATTGATCGAGGTTGATGTGGCCTCGGCGGCTAACGGAGATGTGAAGCTGTGGAACCTGAGGCCGAGTAGGTTCGTGATCGATGCGGTTGACGGTGGCGCTGCGGTGGGCGGGGTGGCGAGTGCGAAGGGAGGGAGGGCGGTGAGAGGCGGAGCTGCGGCGGCGACGGAGGAGGAGGAGGAGGAGCACAGGAAGAAGATGAAGAAGAGGAGGTTATGGATCTCGTTGTCGAAGGAGGAGATTGAAGAAGATATATATACGTTCACTGCTTCGAGACCTTCTCGAAGACCTAAGAAGAGGAGCAAAATCGCACAGAAACAACTCGATGTATGCTGTTGATGCTTTAGGTTTGATTGATTCTTCATCTGTATGATTGAATTGTTATCAGTGGTGCAAGGGGAGGAAGGGGTTGTGGGGGTTAGGGTTCTCATTTTAGGACGGTGTTGGCGTTGGCGTCGGGGTCGGGGTCGGGGTCGGGGTCGGGGTCGGGGTCGGGGTTGGGGTTGGAATAGATTTAAGTTTTTTATTTTTTTTATTTTTTTATTGTTTTAAAAATATTATAACAATTATCCTAATCTTATATAATTTACATAAGTAGCCCTTCAAATATAAAATGACCAAAGTACCCTCACATTTAACTATAGAAACTAACAGAGTTAGCGTCAGGGATCAAAACAGTTACAAAAATGAAACCACAGGGCATGATATGATCAAAGATTCCTTTTTGGACTGAAATGGTTAAAATGATTAAACCACAGAGACCAAAACCGAAATTTACTCTATTTGTTTTTAATTAGCTACTGAAGTGGTTGCAATGCTCGTCGCGACAAAGATGCAAGTAGTGCCCGCAGTGGCAATGGCGGACTGTTATTATTTGACAAACAAAAATTACTAAGCCAACCTGTTTTTTCTTTTTGAAGAAAGAGGTCATGGTTAAATGTAAGCCACCCCCACATCTTATTCTATATAGTATATTGCCCGTGAATAAAAAACCTCCCTTTTGAAGAAATCACAGCCATTCAAATTACCAATCCTTCAATCCCAGCCGTTTAAATGCTACAAATTGCTTCTAGAAGCTGCAGTTACAAGAGGTTACAATATGAATATCGGATTGCACACGTCCTCCGATTCAGGCGGTGGAAACTGCTTGATTTTGTGCTTATAAACTTGCAGCAGCTTTCATTGGTAGTTTTTTCATGCTCCCATCTCTCCTTACGCATTCAACCTGCAAAAGGATAGAGCTTCAAATGGCCATCGGCGACGGTGACGGTGTTAGCAAAGAAGTGTACCATGAAACTAAGGCATTTTCGATTTGCAATTTTATTCTGTTACTAGATCTTTGTTATGTTTCTAATGTACGAATGTTTCTCCATGTTTCAGAACGGTAACTTGCCCACCGATCGGAGGCCTACGGACGGTGACGTGGTGGTAAAATACATGGTCATACCGCAAGGATATTTACATGTTACCATGTTATATAGTAACCATGGTTTCTTTGTTTCAGGTTGTTTCAGGGACCATTAACAGAGTTTCTGATATGGGTTTGAAGACAAGTGTACAGTCCTTAGCCGGTGCAGATGATGGTGATAGTGTCGAGATTATTTCATGCCGGGCTCATTTCAGTCCATACAAATCTCATCTTCACCGGGAGATTAGTGATGAGGTATCGTGCTTTTCGAACTTGTGATTATTTGATTTCCGATGCCTTCAAGGACGGATGTAACTTGTGTAGTTGCACAGATTCGTAGGTTCGAAAAGGCTGACAAAAGAAGGAAGTC
The DNA here is from genome assembly GCA_024085815.1 of Flaveria linearis. Taxonomy (NCBI): domain Eukaryota; kingdom Viridiplantae; phylum Streptophyta; class Magnoliopsida; order Asterales; family Asteraceae; genus Flaveria; species Flaveria linearis. Next base: position 89,627,557 of record CM044006.1, on the reverse strand, counting down.
TTTGAAACAGTGGAATTGGGATGAGGTTATCCAACTAAGCAGTTCGCTTGAAGATGAGGATGTCGATGATGACTTGGAAGACACGGCTGCCTCGGGACCATCTCTGATGAAACAAACCAACATCTGTCCCCTTACTATGAAGCTTGTCGATGAGAAGACCTCGGTCGATGATGGTGATGATGATGATGAAGCCGATCAAGCTTATAATGCACATTTGTCATCGTCTTATGAAAGAATGTTTAAGATTCCAAGGGTTACTGTGCATAAACGCAACCGGGTTGTGTCTATTGCAAGAAGCAAGTAAACTATGTTGAACAGCGTGTTGTTATTGTCGTGAACTTATTTCTTTTTTATTTTGTTTCCCGCTAGGTCAGGATGGTGGTTTTGTTATGTATGTGTTATGTTTTACCTTTGCTAATGAATGGTGCTTTTATGATAAGCACAAGTTTATTTGTTTGAAGGTTTCAAAAGCAGTATGATATTCCATTGTTGGTCACCAAAACTTACAAACCAAAAATACATATATGCTATAAACTTACACACTTAAGTTGTTGATAAGAGCTAGCATGGCCCACGTACCCAACTATTCCCAAAACTATATATTTGTTTGATGTGGGACTGTGGGTTGAAGCTTTAGGCCACTAGGCCCTGATTGTGTGCTTCACAATTACTACAGTTTTCATAACAATACTAATTAAGTAGTAGTTAATCATTATATCAGTTAGACAGTTATTAAATACTAAGACCTCAATGTAATTATTAGCACCACGCTGACAAGAACCAAACCAATGCTAGATACAAAAAAAAAGCAAAAATAGAACTAATAATAAAAAAATAAGTTAACTTCATTCAGCTATCTCACATTTCATTATTGAGAGATAAACAAAACCTCCAATGATATCAAAATAACTGATAAGATTATGCATTACACGATTACAATCCTAAACCATGTTTACAAAACTATATATTTGTTTCCTTCGATTTGTTTATCTAAGCAATTATTAGAAATGAATTGGTGATAAAAGAAAATTATTTGATAATTTGGTGGAGTTGCATGGGTTAGTTTTAGGTTTTTTATTTTGTATTTTTTTTACATTTTTATATTTTTAACCTTAAGCAAGTTGCTCATCCAATTTAAACCTCCCATCCATTATCAAATTTTCTCCTTAAAATTGACAAAATAACTACCTGCACTTACCAAGTCAATGCAGCACATCCCACGTTCACCACCACTACTATTCGGTTACTCCACTATCTTTTTAAAATCCATTTTTCTCTTTCAACTCATCACAAGTAAACCAAGAGTTCATTGCTTCTTCTCTCCCTCTTATTGTCTAGCCTTTGTTGTCGGAAGGTAATTATTCAACCAAATCCGGTAAATGTTTAGTTCGACTTGTAACTAACAGATGCTAGAATAAATATTGCATCTTTGCCTCTGCAGATTGGATATTCGTTAGCAGTGCATGTCTTCTCTACATCTGCTATTAGCATCAAAGTTTTAGTAAAAAGTATGTTATATTTTTGCTCCACATATGTTATTAGTTTCATGTTCTTGCTATGTTTTTGCAATACGTTTAGAAGTCACAGCCCATGCGAACAATTTATGCCAACATTGTTTATACACTGTATGATTTCATGTTCCTTAATTGCACCAAGTAACAACCGTAGGCGGAAGTCTTGGGATTATCTCAAGCAATATTATGAATAACGGAAGCATAGGCATGAATGCTTGAATCTAGGTATGTAAATTGAAAACACAAAAGTCATATTATAGTTTAAATATAATATTTGAGACGTGCAATTAAGGAGTGGTTAAGAGTCCTATTAACCCTCATGTTTGCAAGGATTCATTGTAAATACATGCACTCATCAGTATAAAAATGTCAAAAAAATGTCAACTAAATAGCTTCAAGAATCTAATCAAAACAAGTTAAATTATATATACTATGTTGCTACACAAATCCTAATCAAGAGATTAAGGCTCGGTAACAGTGCAAGGGTGGAGTTATTACCAAAGGCTAAGGCTATGATTCAGGGCTTGGAACTTTGACTGGGGAGGGCATGGGCTGATCAGCAGTAGCTGAGCCTAGGCTTGGCTTGGCAAGGATGCCTGCACAATAAAGACAACACCGTGAGCCTCACCACGGGCAGAAGGGATTTCTCCCCGTGATCACACTCCGGCATGAGAATAAGTATATCTCCTAAGAGAGTTTAACAAGATAGATTGAAGTGAGAGTGTTGAGAGTAAGATGAGATGATATGATCTGAGATGATGTTACCTGTTGAGTGAAGGGAGTATTTATAGTCTTTGTGAGCTGAAGCAAGTACAACTCGATTCTATCTTTGGTAACTTGTAGTCAACGAGCTGGGTCTGATATTCCTGAGTCAGAGGGTTCTACACCTTTTTGGTGCAAAGGGTTTCTGACTAAGAATTAATGTCATTTGTCTTTGTAGTTGACCTTGGGAGTTTGTGGGCTACTCTGGCCTTCTACCTGGTTCAGAGGTTTGTCCTGGAGTGTTTTGTTGTTATATGCCAACTGTTTATTCCTTGGCAACCAATGACAGGCTTCCTTTGGTGTTCCCTTGTTTACCCCTTATTCTCACGAATAGTTTCTAAGTGTTTGAGAAAGTATTGCCATGATTTGGGCTAAGGATATGCCTGGCCGCGGCCCTCTTTGGGTTTCATTAGTTAGCTACGACCTACTTGGGCTCGAGGGCCTTACCAGCCGCGGCCTACTTGGGCTCGATGGCCTCACCAGCCGCGGCCCCCTATGAGAATTGGGTTCACCTGCCGCGGCCTCTCTTGGGTTATTTGAGTTCACCAGCCACGGCCTACTTATGGCAATTGGGTTCGCCAGTCGCGGACCTTTTTTTGGGGTAATTGGGCTTTCCAGCCGCGGCCTCCGATGGCATGACTGGGGTTCCCAGCCGCGGCTCCCTTTGGGGTGGTTGGGCTTCCCAGCCGCGGCCTTCACCTTGGGCTGGGTTGCTTTGCTCGGCCTTGGGTTATTTTGGGTTCATAACGTCCTTTAGTCGCGACCCATTTTTGGTCCGGGGCTATACCCCTTCATGTCCCCCCAGTCCAATGTTATGGTTTTCACCATATCATTGGAATAATAAAAAATCTTAGTTGGTACCTGACGGTTGCACCCGTTCCATCTTATCATTCCTTTCTTCTTTCGATTTGACTTGTTCATCTTGTGGCTTGTACCAACCGTTTCCTAGCCGCCGCAAGCGCATGAGCGATAGCGACCCTACTTACTTGGGTGATCCACCCAAAATAGTTCGCCGAATAGGATTAGGCGGACCTGGGCTGAAACCGAGAGGAACATCCCCCGGTGTTGTTTCGGCCGCGGCTTGCGAGGGAGGACCCTCGGCCGCGGCTGGGGTTGATGTTGGTGAGCAGTTAGCTGAGGAAACTGGCCATTCCTCGTCTGACTCGAGTGGACAGTCTGCTAACGGGCGGGGTGACTCTTTGAAAGGGAAAGCGGCTACTTCTGCTGAGGATACGAGCATGGATATGGGTGAACGGTTTGTTCCTGACTGAGATTTGACGAATGGCTCGGTATTTAGGACCCAGAATCATGCCGGGAGTTCATGTTTGCTTCGCGCACTCCTACCGAGTTTTATCATGTGGAGGGTTTGAAAAATAGGGAATTGTCGAATGCCGGTTGTTCTGCTATTGTGAATGGACTTTCTCTTTTTTTGAAATTCATGGCCGTTGGGTCGAGAGTGTCAGGGAGATCTGAAATTTCAAGAAACATGTGTCCAAGATGAAGGTGGAATGCTTCTCTCAAAATCCGTTGTGATTCTGCTGATGCTAGTAAAGGGAAACTTACACAGGACCTTGGTGGTGTCCGTGAGGAGCTTTGTATTCAACAAGCGGCCGTGAAACGTCTTTCTTCTGATTTGAGAGAGAACAATAAGGCTTCTGAGGACCGCATATCGGTACTTGAGAAGTAGGTTGCACGACTTCCAGCTGAAAGAAGATGACCCATCTCAGATGGTATTGGTTTGGCTTTTAACATGATCCGTGACAGTGACGAGTGTCTTGACCTTCTTGCTATTATCAACAGTCTTTCCGACAAAGTGGGTTACAACGCCTGTTTATCAGACGGTATCCGTCTTGCTGCTGAGGGCAAAAAACCTGAGGATGCCAAGAACTTTGACAGGAACGCACTTAGGAAGCTTCGGGTTGAGTCTGAGCGGTTAACACTTCGTCTTCCCCATGGCCGAGACAATTGCCGCCATGTGTGATTCCGATCTTGAGGAGATTAAGGCCTTTTTAGCCCCTCCGGCTCCGGGCCCTGTTGGTGTTTAGATGATTCATTTGTACTTTCCTTTTATGTTGATGTAATGTTTCCGAACTTGTACCTTGACTCTTGTGATGTCTCTTGCTATTTTGCTAGTGATGCTATGCTTGTATGTTTATGTTTATGGATGACATCTGGGTTTATCGTGTATGTTTTACCAAGATTTGACTTGATTGACTGTGGTAATTGCTTGGGTATTGCCGACGGCCTCTGGCCGCGGCTTGACTGGGCTTTGTCCAAAATGTATGCCAATACTTGACATTTGAAGAGACATTATTTGGATGCATTTAAGGATTGACCCGTAGCTAATATGGACATCCGCCGTGTTGCGGCTAGTTAGGTTTCCTCATGCTTGTGCAATCACGTGATGGTTCTTTTCCGGCTAAATAACCTCTTTGCATTATCTGCCCAAATATAGGTAAGTATTTTAATTGATTTCAATATTGTCTACTCAAACATAGTTGAGCAAGTAATCAACTTGTAGTGCCTTCTACGCAGACATGGTAGGATGGTTTGGCTAATTCAGATATGGTTGTGAAATTGGCATTGATATTATTTACTCAAGCATAGTTTATTCAAATGATTTTAATTTATCGACTCAAACATGGTTGAGTGATTTAGATGACTTCAAACTTATCTCCCCAAAAAATGGTTGGGTGATTCAATTATTTTCATGTTTATTGACTTAGACCTGGGTGAGCTTTTTGATTGTGTTATCTATCAAGCATCATTGGGTGATTCAATTGGTTTCATGATGACTAGCTCAAGCATGGTCAAGCCATTTGTTTGCTTTGATATCATCTACCCAAGCTTGATTACTTTCTTGATGTCATGGTTATTAACTTAAACATGATTAAGTTACTTGGTTGCTTGTAACATCATCTATTCAAGCTCGATTACTTGCTTGATTTTATGGTTACTAAAGTTAAACATGATTGAGTGACTTGGTTGCTTGTAACATCATCTACCCAAGCCTGGTTACTTTCTTGATTTCATGGTTACTAAACTTTAACATGATTGAGTTACCTGGTTGCTTGTAACATCATCTACCCAAGCTTGGTTACTTGCTTGATTTCACGGTTACCAAACCTTAACATGATAGAGTTACCTGGTTGCTTGTAACATCATCTACCCAAGCTTGGTTACTTACTTGATTTCACGGTTACTAAACTTTAATATGATTCAGTTACTTGGTTGCTTGTAACATCATGTACTCAAGCTTGGTTACTTGCTTGATTTAATGGTTACTAAACCTTAACATGATTGAGTTACCTGGTTGCTTGTAACATCATCTAACCAAGCTTGGTTACTTGCTTGATTTCACGGTTACTAAACTTTAATATGATTCAGTTACTTGGTTGCTTGTAACATCATGTACTCAAGCTTGGTTACTTGCTTGATTTAATGGTTACAAAAATCAAACCATGATTGAGTTACTTCGATTATGCTTAACACTGTCTACCCAAGCGTGCTTGGATGATTTAATTAATTGCTTTCAAAGTTGTCCACCCAGACGTGGCTTGGTGGCTCAATTGCTTTTAACGTTTTCCACCTAGACGTGGTTGGGTGGTTGGGTGGCATAATTGATTTCAGACTTGAAATACACCATTTGTTACATATAAATACAAGTAACACAGGTGAAGCTAGGCTCCATTCCATGTATGCAGGATGGTGGCGAGATCTAGTTAAATGAGTTCATATGCGCCATTGTTCCCAACTTCCTTGATTGAATAAGAACTTTAACTTAGGCCTGCCAATTTTAAGAGATTTATTGGAGGCAGCATACTCGAGTTTCATAGAGCAAACTGGAAATGGATTGATTAGTTAGAATCAAACTAGAGGATCCAGAGATGGAACTCGCATTCTTGCATTGAAACAATTGAGCTGTCGCATCTCAGCACCAGCTCCATCTAGCCACCAGCCGTGGCTTAACACAGTCGAAGCTCACATTAGTCAGAGGTCAGCACCAGCTGAAGCTCACACCAGCCAAATCTCAGCACCAGCGAAGCTCACACCAACCAAAATCTCAGCACCAGCTGAAGCTCACACTAGTCAAATCTCAGCACCAGCCAAATCTCAGCACCAGCCAAATCTCAGCATCAACCACAACTCATTCCAGCCGAAGCTTACACCAGCCTCAACTCACATACACAAAAAGAAATCTCAGCATTGATCATGAGGAGAGAGATGGGAACCGAATTGGAAGCACTTTTGTGTCGTTGCCCCGGCCTTCGACGATTTACCCCGACAGGGTTGCAGCCAACAAGCGCTCCAACATATAAACATTTTAGAAGGTTAAGCATATGAGTCTTGGCTTAGGCAAATAATAAGCAGTGCTCTGTGCTTAATTTGATGTAGAATAGTTGAATGTCGTGGTAATTAACAAACAATAATAGAAATTTGACAGGCTCACATGGCCCTTTATACACACGTTAGGTAAATCTTTACTATATTATAGTTATATAGTTATGACTACATCCATTGTATTTATTTATTTAATTTCTCACGCCTAAGAACTTTTTCGTATACATAAAAGAAATACCTTATTTAATTTGAAGTAAATGAGTTGCAACTCTTGTAGTAATTTGAACACTTCAATAGTAGATAGAAGCAAGAACTTTATATTCTCTCATTCAAGAGAGTTAAGATAAGGGATGTGGATTTAATATTGCATCAACAAAAAATAGTTGTATCATGCAGTAATTTTGTTATTTAAATAAAAAATCTCATGAACCACATATACAAAGTGGTTGTAATATTTGTGACTAATAAAATCAGAATTTAGGTTGTGCTCAGATCATCAACATATACAAAATAGTAAATAGTGGCTATGCTTTAACATATATTAAGGATACAGGAGATGACACAAATAGTCCCATTGCATGTATACGAGTGTTTCAGATATATGTGCGAATGAGCTTACCACATGAATATTTATCATATTCTATTTTTAGCATTTAATAAAAAATTAAGTCTTGAAACAAGTAATATTGTTAGTTTTCACATATCTAACAAATTCCATATAAGCACATGAACGAGAATGCCTTTAGTAAAATATGGTGGAGATAGTTCGAGACTTGAAACCTGACAACTCAGAGTCGTGGATATAGATCAAAATATCTTGTAGAGTGTACTACAAGCATAGATCTGGCCGTTGTGTGGAGAACGTGAAACGCATTTTGTTTCTTCCTGTTCCAACATGGAGAGGATCTGCTCCCGGTTCTTGCTAATAAAGTCCGGGGTGATAACATTGTTGTCATCATTATTTCCCCCGGGGTGGTACCTAGTGCTGAGGTGGTAGTGTATGGGTTTTCATCAGTGTTGGTGTTTTTATGGTGAGGGGTTCCTTGACCTGAATCCATGGTGGTTGGCTTTTGGTTCGAGTGTCCCACGGATGGCGCCAAATGTTGCTACACAAATCCTAATCAAGAGATTAAGGCTCGGTAACAGTGCAAGGGTGGAGTTATTACCAAAGGCTAAGGCTATGATTCAGGGTTTGGAAATTTGACTGGGGAGGGCATGGGCTGATCAGCAGTAGCTGAGCCTAGGCTTCGCTTGGCAAGGATGCCTGCACAACAAAGACAACACCGTGAGCCTAGCCAAGGGCAGAAGGGATTTCTCCCCGTGACCACACTCCAGCGTGAGAATAAGTATATCTCCTAAGAGAGTTTAACAAGATAGATTGAAGTGAGAGTGTTGAGAGTAAGATGAGATGATATGATCTGAGATGATGTTACCTGTTGAGTGAAGGGAGTATTTATAGTCTTTGTGAGCTGAAGCAAGATACAACTCGATTCTATCTTTGGTAACTTGTAGTCAACGAGCTGGGTCTGATATTCCTGAGTCAGAGGGTTCTACACCTTTTTGGTGCAAAGGGTTTCTGACTAAGAATTAATGTCATTTGTCTTTGTAGTTGACCTTGGGAGTTTGTGGGCTACTCTGGCCTTCTACCTGGTTTAGAGGTTTGTTGTAACACCCGGACCTCCAATGAGTCCGTTTAAGTTAAATAAACATGCGGAATTTGGTCCCAGAAAATTTCATTAACATTTAACTTCCAAAATACGTGTTTCGTGTCAACCGACACTCAAGAATGAATTTTAACAACCCATTTACATTAACACGTGACAAGAAGTTTCAAAATAATGTTAACGAATTAATTTCTACAAAAGAAACGCGTATGCAAGTCCCGTTCGATCCTTGTTTGCACTATCGATCACTTTAGCCTTCCGGTCCCGTAACACCTGAAAACACACGTTTAGACATCCATTAGTTCATAGGAACTAAGTAAGTACATTCTAACATTCATTTCGGGTCTTTACGGGGGTTTAAACGGACTCGTAACGCGTTAAAACGACAATCGACAAAAATCTGGGAATGGGCCCTACCGTAACTTACGGTACCACCGTAAGTTACGGTGGACTCAGATTGTGTACGGTGGTAACACTCTGGCTTACGGTAGCTTTAGACCGCCCAGGACCTACCGTAACTTACGGTGCCACCGTAAGCTACGGTGGACCCTGCAGCAAAAACATTATTTTTGACCCGTTAAGGGTCGTTACGCGTTCCCGAGCCACCCCTTTCGATCCCGATTGTTCCAAACACCCGGAAATAACATATTTTATCATATACGTGATTCCCATGGAGTTTCACCGAGTCTAACCCGACTCTTGGCAACATACCAAATTTTTCTATTTATTTGGTATTTAATTCCTTAATTAACCCATTTATGGTTCGTTTGTTCTTTAGAGTTCCCGACCGTCCCGACAACCATGGAACCAGTCTATTATAACATATTACATATGTTTGGTGAGTTCTTAGACCCAACCCTTCCCATTTGCTTATCATAACACAAATTTCCCTTTTTATACCGAATTTGCCCCTTATAGGGTCAAATCCCATTTTAATGAGCGGTTTGCCATTCTTTCGCGAACGACCGCTTTCCTTGGCGTTACCCAACGTCCACACACGTTGCAGATCGTAGGGATAACCCTTTACCCTAGTGTTCACACACGATGTGAATCACTTTAATCCGGGTTTGTCCTTTCTTCCCATTTTCATGGGACGGTCACGCACGTCGTGACTCGTTCTGTTCCACAACCATGTGGTATAACACTAAAGTGTTATTTTCCTTTATGTTCACGCACGTCGTGAATCATTTGTCATAGAAGCTCACATACGGTGCAAGTCAACTATTTATCCTTTTTAAACGTTGTTTTCATTTTGTTTGAGCTTATGAGCACATGGTCACACACATTGTGACTCATGCCTTTACTTTGTTATGCTCAATTCAAAGAATGTCTTACCTTGAGTCCGGAAGGTTTAAGTGGTCAATTAAACGTGTTCCTTGCCGGTTCCCTTGGATCCGCTTGCCACACCACTTCCTATTACCATTTTAAGGACCCATTTAACACATAACATTCATTTAATCACACATATGGTCTATTTGACCATTTATCACATTTAACCTACAATCTAGGCTTTCACATTGCACATCTCTTGCAATTAAGTAGTTCATTCATGATTTTCATTTAATTTAGGCATTTCATCAAACACCTTATGTGCATAACTTAACATATTGGTTATTTACTAGCTTTTAAACATCATCAAGCTAGTTTTGCACCTAAATCACATATCACACATGTGATTCATCAATTTCCACCAAATGTTATGCACATAATCACATTTCTACAAGAATGAACATGGATTCTACAACTAGCAACTAGTTTACATGAAGAATCCTTAGTTTAACCTTCTAGTAACTAAACCCATTTGCATGGTTCATGTAAATCTTCAACTAAGGAGCAATTACACATCTAGTTACCATAATACACACATACACATGATCATCTAGCACTATAACACTAGGGTTTCATGTTTAAACCACCAATTTCTACACCCATCATGTGGGTGACGATTTTACACCTCAAGAACATCAAATAACACTTACTTGTAGCTCTTGATGAGATGAAGAATGATTTCTAGGGTTTAATTTCGGATCTTGCACTTGAATCACCAACAATTTGAGCTAGAAGATGACCAAAGCTCTTCTTCTCCTCTTCTCTTGTATGAAACGTGAATGAGCAGACAAATGCTCACCAAATGTATGGCAAGCCATACATATTCATGTGTAGGTTTCATCAATTGGCAAGATCCACCCCTCTAGTATCATTTTTCATGTTTCCACCACCATTAACTAACTAGTAAATCTTCTAGTTAAGTCTTAAATATTTACAATATTTAACACATGATACATTAATTGTATCTTAATTACGTAATACGAAATTCGGGTCGTTACAAGGCTCTATTGGGACTCATGAGCACTATTGGGACTCATAACTCCATTCTTAGTTTACTTTTCAGACTCAAGAGCACTATTGGACTCATGAGCACTATTGGACACATTAGTCCATAGTTTATTTTTCAGACTCATGAGTACTATTGGACTCATGAGCACTATTGGACACATTAGTCCATACTTAGTTTATTTTTTTTCAGACTCATGAGCACTATTGGACTCATGAGCACTATTGGACACATTAGTCCATACTTAGTTTATTTTTCAGACTCATGAGCACTATTGGACTCATGAGCACTATTGGACACATTAGTCCATACTTAGTTTATTTTTCAGGCTCATGAGCACTATTGGACTCATGAGCACTATTGGACATATTAGTCCATACAATATTTAACACATGATACATTAATTGTATTTTAATTACATAATACGAAATTCGGGTCGTTACAAGTCTCTCCCTCTAAAGAGAGTTTCGTCCCCGAAACTTTACATACTAATCAAATAGATGAGGATAAGACTTCCTCATTTCATCTTCCGATTCCCAAGTGGCATCGGATCCCTTACGATTCTTCCATTGCACCTTCACCTGATTGAGTGTCTTGTTTCTCAGTTGCTTGACCTTTCTATCCAAGATAGCCACCGGCTTCTCGATATAGTTCAATCTGTCATCAACTTCCAAATCCTCGTACGGGACATAGGCCGACTCGTCAGCCAAACACTTCCTCAAGTAAGATACATGGAACGTGTTGTGAATTCCTTGAAGCTCTTCCGGCAATTCCAGCCGATAAGCAACTTTACCTACACGTGCGATGATTTTAAATGGCCCGATAAACCTCAGACTCAACTTTCCCCGCTTCCGGAATCGTATAATACCCTTCCATGGGGAAACCTTTAACAAAACCAAATCGCCCACCTCAAACTCGATGGGTCGTCTACGCTTATCCGCGTAAGCTTTCTGACGGTCTTGCGCCGCCTTCATGCGAGCACGGATTTGCTTAATCTTTTCATCCGTATTCATTATCGTATCGTGGCCCGCGAGTTCCCGTGGACCAATTTCTCCCCAACAAATGGGAGTTCGGCATTTTCTTCCATATAAAGCTTCATACGGAGGCATCTCGATGGTGGAGTGGTAGCTATTATTGTAAGAAAATTCCGCCAAAGGCAAATACTCATCCCAACTACCCCCAAAGTCAAGAACACACGCTCGTAGCATATCTTCTAATGTTTGAATGGTTCTTTCACTTTGTCCGTCGGTTTGGGGATGGTATGACGTGCTTAGCAATAGCTTTGTCCCCATCTCCGCTTGAAATTTCCTCCAAAACTTGGAAGTAAACCGTGTGTCTCTATCGGACACAATCGACACGGGCACCCCGTGTCGTGACACTATTTCGTTCACGTAAACCTCCGCCATTTTCTCCGAATTGTAAGTCTCACGAATAGGAAGGAAATGAGCGCTCTTGGTCAATCGATCGACAACAACCCATATCGCATCGTACCCTTTCCTCGTTCTTGGAAGTTTAGTAATCAAATCCATTGTTAACTTTTCCCATTTCCATTCCGGAATATCCAACGGTTGCAATTCACCATGAGGTTTTTGATGTTCCGCCTTCACTTGCAAACAAGTTAAGCATTTCTCCACGTATTTGACAATATCGCGTTTCATGCCCGGCCACCAATAGTTACCCCGAAGGTCTCTATACATCTTAGTCGCTCCCGGGTGAATTGAATACTTGGATTTATGGGCTTCATCCAACAGATCATTCTTCAAGGTACAAGTAGGTGGTATCCAAACCCGACCCCATCTTGTTTTCAATCCCTGACTATCATCTTCCAAGTTTTGAGTTTGACCTTTGATTCGATTTTTCTTCAAATTTTCTTCCTTTAGCGCTTCAGTTTGTGCTTCCTTGATTCGTTCAACCACTTCGGATATAACGGTTATCTTCATTGCGGTTATTTTGATAGGAGTATGATCCTCCTTTCGACTCAAGGCGTCGGCCACGACATTGGCCTTTCCCGGATGATATAAGATTTCACAATCATAATCCTTTAGCAATTCCATCCACCGCCTTTGTCTCATGTTTAACTCCTTTTGCGTAAAGAAGTACTTTAAACTCTTATGGTCCGTGTAAATCGTACACTTTACACCATATAGATAATGCCTCCAAATTTTCAACGCGAACACCACCGCGGCTAGTTCAAGATCATGGGTTGGGTAGTTCCTTTCATGCACTTTCAGTTGTCTCGAGGCATAAGCAATCACCTTGCCCCTTTGCATTAGAACACAACCCAAACCGGAGTAGGAAGCATCCGAGTATACCACAAAATCATCGGTTCCCTCGGGTAAAGACAAAACCGGAGCTTGAGTCAATTTCGACTTTAACTCTTGAAAGGCTTTCTCTTGCTCTTCACCCCATAGGAACTTCACCTCTTTCTTGGTAAGCTTGGTTAAAGGAGAAGCAATCTTAGCAAAGTCTTGAATGAATCTCCGATAATATCCGGCTAACCCAAGAAAGCTTCTAATCTCTGTGGGAGTCTTGGGTGGACTCCATTTGGTCACCGCGTGAATCTTTGTGGGGTCTACGTGTATACCCTCCGAGTTTACCACATGACCCAAGAATTGTACCTCTCGCAACCAAAAGGCACACTTGGAGAATTTTGCGAACAATTTCTCCCGACGAAGCGTTTCGAGAACTTCACGCAAGTGACAAGCATGATCACCTTCATTTTTAGAATAAATAAGGATATCATCTATGAATACAATGACAGATCGGTCTAACATGGGTCGGCACACCCTATTCATCAAATCCATGAATGCTGCCGGGGCGTTTGTCAACCCGAAAGACATCACAAGGAACTCATAATGCCCGTATCTAGTACGAAATGCCGTCTTGGGGATGTCTTCTTCCCTTACCTTCAACTGATGATAACCCGACCGTAAGTCGATTTTCGAAAACCACGATGCACCTTGCAACTGATCGAATAGGTCATCAATCCTAGGTAATGGGTAACGGTTCTTAACCGTCACCTTGTTCAACTCTCTATAGTCGATACACATCCGAAGACTTCCATCCTTCTTTTTCACGAAAAGAACCGGTGCTCCCCATGGCGAAGTACTCGGACGTATGAACCCCTTGTCTAAAAGATCTTGCAATTGTGTCATTAACTCTTGGAGCTCCGATGGCGCCAAACGATAGGGAGCCCTTGCAATGGGTTTAGCTCCCGGGGTTAGGTCGATTCGAAACTCGACCTCCCGTTCCGGTGGGACTCCCGGCAAATCCTCCGGAAAGACATCCGGAAAATCCCGAACAACCGGAATATCTTCCAACACTTGAACTTTCGTTTCCGTGTCTATTACATAGGCTAAGAACGATTGTCCTTCATGGCTCATGTATTTCATTGCTTTGACCAAAGAACATAAAGCTACGCCACCGCGTTTTGCACCTTGGATTATTACCTCATAACCACTCGGAGATATCAATTGGATGCACTTGCGATTGCAAACTATATTGGCGTGGTACATGGAAAGCCAATCCATACCAATTACTACATCGAACTCCCCGAGTGTCATGGGTATTAAGTCGACCGAATAATCCTCACCTTCGATGGTAAGTATGCAATTTCGATAAACGTTGAACACTAAGAACGTTTTTGAATCCGCTACCTCGATCTCTAAAGGACTAGGTAAGTTGTCTAACACCATGGAAAAATGACTCGCAAATTTAACCGAAACAAACGATCTATTAGCACCCGAGTCAAATAGCACATAAGCAGGTAGTGAGTTGACGAGAAAGGTACCCGTCACAACGTCGGCTATAGATTTGGCTTCTTCCGCCGTAATCAAGAAGGTTCTCGCCTTAGCTTTTCCTCCATCACCCTTTTTCCCCGAACCTTGAGCAACCGAGGATTGACTTGTACCATCCTTCTTTAGTTCCGGACATTCGCTCTTTTTGTGGCCCGGTTTGTAACAGTTGTAGCACACACTTAGCGGGCTTGTGCATTGAGATGTCGAATGACCCGACTTTCCACACTTGAAGCAATTTTTAGATCCGTATCTACAAACTCCCCCATGCTTCTTTTTACAAATCTTGCAATGTTTGGAGTCTTTGTCGTTCCCAGACTTGTTTGATGAAGATGAAATCTTGGCTTTCTTAGACGAACCCGTCTCCGTTTCAGCCGCACGCTTCTCCCCACGATCAACTTGCCTTTTCAATTCCGCTTCTCGATCCCTAGCACAATCGATAAGCTCTGCTAGAGTTTCACATTTGGACGGTGTAAGAAACTCTCGATACTTGGCACTCAACATGCCATAGTAGTGGTTAATCCACATCCTTTCATCCTGGAGCAACTGTGGGCAAAACTTGGCTTTGTCATAGAAGATGGCCGTGATGGTATCAATACTTTCATCTTTTTGTCGTAACTGTAGGAATTCTTCTGCTATTCTGTTGATAGCGGCTTGTGGGCAAAACCGCTTTGTGAACAACTTCTTAAATTCTTCCCAAGTCATACTTTTGATACCTTCCCGCCCCTTCTCATCCCGTTGCAATTCCCACCAGTCTTTAGCTCGTTCCCGGAGTTGGCTTGCAGCAAACCTCACTTCATCAGATTCTTCACAGTGTGAGGTTTCAAAGGCACTTTCCATATCTTTGATCCACCTTTGACTAAGTAGTGGATCTACCTCACCCTTGAACGTTGTAGGGTTGCATGCAACGAACTCCTTATAGGTCACTTTCTTTATTGGCCTTTCAGTTTCTTTGTCAGCCTTCAGCGCCACAAACTCTTGTTGAATGAGATCCCGTAGATCTCTGCGTACATCCTCGATGTATCCCGGCAATAAAGCCTCAAAAGCCTTGCCAACTTCTTCCTTGACCAATTCCCGTGTTGCATCATCGGGATGGGTCTCGTGATTCTCTATATTGATCACGTGATCGTTACCAGCCATGACCTAAGACTGTGTCAATTAACCTTTACGTTGGTACCAGGTACGTAATCTATAGCATATACACTGATGCTTATGATTCTACTATTACTAGGGCCTAACCCTATTCACACAATACCCATTTCCATCCTTAAGTTTAAAACAACATCCCTAAGAATCCATTCGCGTGCCTTTGATTGTTGTTAGACTGGCCAGGCCTAGCAACAAGCTCACCACACGGATGCCTTCTTAGTTCCTTTATTCTAAACTCAAGTCAAGAAGCTAGGTTCAATCAGTTCATATGGTACATATCATACATATATCATACATATATCATACATGTGTCAAGCTTGTTACGTTTATAAACGGCACACTAACCTTGTACCTTTAGGCTCAGTGATCGGCTTCTTGGATCGAACGTTTGCATTTCTCATATCTAGAGCTCAAAAGTTTGAGTCCAAGTGTTCGCGACGCACTTGAATCTCTCAAACCGTTGGCTCTGATACCAACTTGTAACACCCGGACCTCCAATGAGTCCGTTTAAGTTAAATAAACATGCGGAATTTGGTCCCAGAAAATTTCATTAACATTTAACTTCCAAAATACGTGTTTCGTGTCAACCGACACTCAAGAATGAAGTTTAACAACCCATTTACATTAACACGTGACAAGAAGTTTCAAAATAATGTTAACGAATTAATTTCTACAAAAGAAACGCGTATGCAAGTCCCGTTCGATCCTTGTTTGCACTATCGATCACTTTAGCCTTCCGGTCCCGTAACACCTGAAAACACACGTTTAGACATCCATTAGTTCATAGGAACTAAGTAAGTACATTCTAACATTCATTTCGGGTCTTTACGGGGGTTTAAACGGACTCGTAACGCGTTAAAACGACAATCGACAAAAATCTGGGAATGGGCCCTACCGTAACTTACGGTACCACCGTAAGTTACGGTGGACTCAGATTGTGTACGGTGGTAACACTCTGGCTTACGGTAGCTTTAGACCGCCCAGGACCTACCGTAACTTACGGTGCCACCGTAAGCTACGGTGGACCCTGCAGCAAAAACATTATTTTTGACCCGTTAAGGGTCGTTACGCGTTCCCGAGCCACCCCTTTCGATCCCGATTGTTCCAAACACCCGGAAATAACATATTTTATCATATACGTGATTCCCATGGAGTTTCACCGAGTCTAACCCGACTCTTGGCAACATACCAAAATTTTTCTATTTATTTGGTATTTAATTCCTTAATTAACCCATTTATGGTTCGTTTGTTCTTTAGAGTTCCCGACCGTCCCGACAACCATGGAACCAGTCTATTATAACATATTACATATGTTTGGTGAGTTCTTAGACCCAACCCTTCCCATTTGCTTATCATAACGCAAATTTCCCTTTTTATACCGAATTTGCCCCTTATAGGGTCAAATCCCATTTTAATGAGCGGTTTGCCATTCTTTCGCGAACGACCGCTTTCCTTGGCGTTACCCAACGTCCACACACGTTGCAGATCGTAGGGATAACCCTTTACCCTAGTGTTCACACACGATGTGAATCACTTTAATCCGGGTTTGTCCTTTCTTCCCATTTTCATGGGACGGTCACGCACGTCGTGACTCGTTCTGTTCCACAACCATGTGGTATAACACTAAAGTGTTATTTTCCTTTATGTTCACGCACGTCGTGAATCATTTGTCATAGAAGCTCACATACGGTGCAAGTCAACTATTTATCCTTTTTAAACGTTGTTTTCATTTTGTTTGAGCTTATGAGCACATGGTCACACACATTGTGACTCATGCCTTTACTTTGTTATGCTCAATTCAAAGAATGTCTTACCTTGAGTCCGGAAGGTTTAAGTGGTCAATTAAACGTGTTCCTTGCCGGTTCCCTTGGATCCGCTTGCCACACCACTTCCTATTACCATTTTAAGGACCCATTTAACACATAACATTCATTTAATCACACATATGGTCTATTTGACCATTTATCACATTTAACCTACAATCTAGGCTTTCACATTGAACATCTCTTGCAATTAAGTAGTTCATTCATGATTTTCATCTAATTTAGGCATTTCATCAAACACCTTATGTGCATAACTTAACATATTGGTTATTTACTAGCTTTTAAACATCATCAAGCTAGTTTTGCACCTAAATCACATATCACACATGTGATTCATCAATTTCCACCAAATGTTATGCACATAATCACATTTCTACAAGAATGAACATGGATTCTACAACTAGCAACTAGTTTACATGAAGAATCCTTAGTTTAACCTTCTAGTAACTAAACCCATTTGCATGGTTCATGTAAATCTTCAACTAAGGAGCAATTACACATCTAGTTAC
This sequence comes from Flaveria linearis, assembly GCA_024085815.1. Taxonomy (NCBI): domain Eukaryota; kingdom Viridiplantae; phylum Streptophyta; class Magnoliopsida; order Asterales; family Asteraceae; genus Flaveria; species Flaveria linearis. Next base: position 89,609,666 of record CM044006.1, on the reverse strand, counting down.
CATAATACACATACACATGATCATCTAGCACTATAACACTAGGGTTTCATGTTTAAACCACCAATTTCTACACCCATCATGTGGGTGACGATTTTACACCTCAAGAACATCAAATAACACTTACTTGTAGCTCTTGATGAGATGAAGAATGATTTCTAGGGTTTAATTTCGGATCTTGCACTTGAATCACCAACAATTTGAGCTAGAAGATGACCAAAGCTCTTCTTCTCCTCTTCTCTTGTATGAAACGTGAATGAGCAGACAAATGCTCACCAAATGTATGGCAAGCCATACATATTCATGTGTAGGTTTCATCAATTGGCAAGATCCACCCCTCTAGTATCATTTTTCATGTTTCCACCACCATTAACTAACTAGTAAATCTTCTAGTTAAGTCTTAAATATTTACAATATTTAACACATGATACATTAATTGTATCTTAATTACGTAATACGAAATTCGGGTCGTTACAAGGCTCTATTGGGACTCATGAGCACTATTGGGACTCATAACTCCATTCTTAGTTTACTTTTCAGACTCATGAGCACTATTGGACTCATGAGCACTATTGGACACATTAGTCCATAGTTTATTTTTCAGACTCATGAGCACTATTGGACTCATGAGCACTATTGGACACATTAGTCCATACTTAGTTTATTTTTTTCAGACTCATGAGCACTATTGGACTCATGAGCACTATTGGACACATTAGTCCATACTTAGTTTATTTTCAGACTCATGAGCACTATTGGACTCATGAGCACTATTGAACACATTAGTCCATACTTAGTTTATTTTTCAGGCTCATGAGCACTATTGGACTCATGAGCACTATTGGACATATTAGTCCATACAATATTTAACACATGATACATTAATTGTATTTTAATTACATAATACGAAATTCAGGTCGTTACATTTGTCCTGGAGTGTTTTGTTGTTATATGCCAACTGTTTATTCCTTGGCAACCAATGACAGGCTTCCTTTGGTGTTCCCTTGTTTACCCCTTATTCTCACGAATAGTTTCTAAGTGTTTGAGAAAGTATTGCCGTGATTTGGGCTAAGGATATACCTGTCCGCGGCCCTCTTTGGGTTTCATTAGTTAGTCACGGCCTACTTGGGCTCGAGGGCCTTACCAGCCGCGACCTACTTGGGCTCGATGGCCTCACCAGCCGCGGCCCCCTATGAGAATTGGGTTCACCTGCCGCGGCCTCTCTTGGGTTATTTGAGTTCACCAGCCGCGGCCTACTTATAGCAATTGGGTTCGCCAGTCGCGGACCTTTTTTGGGGTAATTGGGCTTTCCAGCCGCGACCTCCGATGGCATGACTGGGGTTCCCAGCCGCGGCTCCCTTTGGGGTGGTTGGGCTTCCCAGCCGCGGCCTTCACCTTGGGCTAGGTTGCTTTGCTCGGCCTTGGGTTATTTTGGGTTCATAACGTCTTTTAGTCGCGACCCATTTTTGGTCCGGGGCTATACCCCTTCATACTACAAATTGCTACTTAACGGTGCTAACGGCGTTAGTGGTAATTGTTGTGACTTTACGGTGGGTGTTGGCGGTAACATGCAAGCAGCGGTTTCCTGGCGGTTTTGGGGTGTAGGGCATTGCATGGTTGTAGGTATATAGTTATCAAAACACCTACCACAATATTATTCATGCCAATATACAATGTTCACCGGATTCTTCAAAATCCTTTACCGCTTCTGCAATTGTTTAGAGACGAACACTGGATTCTTCAAAAATCGTTTAGAGACTAACACCGATTCTCCATGCGACAAGAGTTCTTCAATCCTCACCGCTTCTGCAAATTCGTTTAGAGGCCAACACCATCGCTTACTCATCGACACCAATACACAACTTCTACAAATTCGTTTTGGGTTCTTCAATCTAAACGAACATCGCTTGCGACACCATCACCACTTTAGCAACGAAGCTATATATCCCTTGAATCGCCTCTAACCCACCGAAATCGGAGAACCGCCTATACAAGATCATCCACATCCCTTGACTTTTTGTCAAGCATGGGTCTTCATACTGGATATTCAAAATGTGTGGTTGTGGTTAGCATTCAAAATCTCCTCGGTTAACCATAAAATCAAACCCATGAAAAGGGTTTTCTAACTCACTTTTCGTAACCAGTGTGGTTTTCTTTGATGGTTTTGTTTAATGGTTTTAAGTAGTTTTCTTTTTACTTTGTTTTATATTTCTTACGTAATAGTTAATAATGAGTTAATATGTTTACATTTTTTTCTCTTAACTAATTCAATATATAATTATTTTGTATTTTGTTTTTACACAAAAGCATTTGGTGAAATGCGAAATAATTAATTGTGATTTAATTAATTGCGATTATAATATTACGACATATGTATTTATATAATTTTTATAAAGTTGTACCATTGCAAGCACCGCTTATTGTTTTTTCATATAGTCTTTACACTCGGATAGAGTTATATAGATAATTTTAATTGTTTAGAAGTCTGTAGGTATATTTTTCATATTTATATTTGCCCCTTAAACATATAATTCTTTTATAATCCACCCCTGATAACATTAAAAGATTTGGGTGTAATTTTTTAGTGTATTTTAAAATTTAAAAATATGTTTAACATTTGGTTGTATTACATTTATGTTTATATTCATAAACTCTGTTTATCAAAAGAATTTAGGTAATGTCTAATATATTTCTCTTTTCATCCCATGGTATATGTGACAGTATTATAAAGTTACAATATGCAATAGTAAATAGTTGTCAAAATGAGTGACAATTATTTATATTTCTTTATTTTTATTTCTCACGGTTATCATATATATTTCTTTGTTGTATTCAAATAAAAAAGGGTTATTTCTAAAATATATACTGACCTTAACGATTTTAAAATCAAGTCCTCTACTAAGTTATTATGGAAACATGTTTAATAGTGTCCCTCAAAGCATTTGGATCATTTTTTACAGCAACGCATTTGCATAAAATGATTAAGTTGTCTCACTCTCTAACTAAATTATATTGAACAACGTTATTAACTCCGCCGCAACACGTGGTAACGCCAACTCGTATGTAATTTACGATCTCTGAATTCTAGCTATATGTACTTTTCTGTTAATATTCTTTTGTCTTTTACTTTTTTCTTTATGCACAATGTTCCCTGACGTTAATCACATGCAAACATTTATTCCCAGTCTATTCAAGAAATAGTAATATCCTTATTACTTCTAATTACATACCATGTAACTTTTGTTTTTAAGATTATATTAAAATAATGGTGTATGTAAACATGGATGCACATTCCACTGTTGACTATTTTTCGTCACTCAAACAATATGGAGTTTGGTACACTGTGACGTTTGTTTGGTTAGAGTTCATATTGTGTATCGTTGACGAAAATCGATTGTTGGTTACCTTTCTCGATCAAGACGTAAGATCTTTTTGGCCCTCATTTGTTTAAAAAAACCTTGTATTATGCTTTCATGCGACTTAATTTCTTCCCTGTTTTAGAAACAAAGGGTGGCCGCTTTCGTACCAGAATCTTTAATGTGTTTCTACAATGTCATGAGTTTGGTCAACAATATGTTCATGCTGCATTGATTTCAAATTGAGACTTTCAACTATCAAGACTACCCAACACATGAAAACTACATCTTCGTTTGCGGTGATTTCAGGATTAATATCAATGAAGAGACTAAACTTATTCCCTTTTTAACTAATGTTCCGAAGATTTTTTTCTTTATCCATTAGTCCCTTCTATCAAAACCCTTATGCATGATAGAAGAGACCAAAAAGTTATTGTTGGTACATATAATTTAATAAGTATATATACACATATACATACACACACACACACACATATATATATATATATTTATATATATATATATTTATATATATATATTTATATAAATATATATATATATATTTCTATCAAAACCCTTATTTATATATATTTATATATATATATATTATATATATATATATATTTATATATATATATATATTTATTGTCGGTACACATATATATATTTATATATATATATATATATTTTATATATATATATATATATATATATATATAGAGGGAGGTTCCCCTAAAAAATAATTTTTGCCTAAGTATGCTAAGAAGTAATCTTAGCCTTCTAATTATCTAATTAAGGGCTAAGATCAAAGTGTAGAAAAAATAAGTAATCAAGGGTAATTTGGGTATTTTATTATATTACCCACAATTGTTGACTTTTTAAAATTTCCCCCCTATTTTTTTAAATGCTAATAACTTTTCATACGACATTATTTTTTAAATAAATTACACCATCAAATCAAGCATTTTTTTCTCTTTAATTTGAGTATAGTATTACTATAGTTTTTTACAAAAAAAAATTAAATTATGTGAAATTGTGCTACATTTTTAACGTTTTTTGCTGCATTTTATAAAACAGCACGAAGCTGTGCTGTATTTCATAAAACAGCACGAAGCTATGCTGTATTTCATAAAACAGCACGAAGCTGTGCTGTATTTCATAAAACAGCACGAAGCTGTGCTGTATTTCATAAAACAGCACGAAGCTGTGCTGTATTTCATAAAACAGCATGAAGGTGTGGTGTATTTCATAAAACAGCACGAAGCTGTGCTGTATTTCATAAAACAGCACCAAGCTGTGCTGTATTTCATAAAACAGCACAAAGCTGTGCTGTATTTCATAAAACAGCACAAAGCTGTGCTGTATTTCATAAAACAGCACAAAGCTGTGCTGTATTTTATAAAACAGCACAAAGCTGTGCTGTTGTGCTGTATTTTATATTCAACAACAATTAATCAACAATTCACTTGATCACTTACAATCATCAGATATTCAGATCCACCGTCTACGAGGGATGAACCTTCTTCCCCTTCGACGCCACCGTCCTCATCGCCGATCTCATCGACGCCGTAGCAGCGCTCAACGCCGCTTCAATGTACCTACTCGAAGCCACACTCGCCGCTTTCTCCATCGTCTTCCCCAACCTCCTCGCACTTTCTCTGATGGACACCAGTGTTTGAAGCTCCTTGTTCGATTCACGCTCCATCTCCTCCTCGAACCTCCGGAACTCCTCCATGGCGTCATCCATGGCGGAATTGAGCTCATCCTCCGCTTGATTCATGGAGGATTCGGCTTCTGTGAGTTCGTTGTGGAGGTGGAGCTCCATCGCCGCCCATGATTTGTAGGATTCGAGGTCGAAGAGGCGCATTAGGTCTTCGATTATTGAGGGATCGAAGGCTTTGTCGGTGAGAGCTTGATCGGAAAGGTGGAGCTCCATCGCCGCCCATGATTTGTGCTGCATTTTGATAAAATACAAACGAGACTAATGAGTGTGTTTTAGGACCATAATGCCCTTTAACCCTAATTTTAAGAGTGCCACATGTCATCTTCTTATTCCTTCTTAGCATACTTAGGCAAAAATTATTTCTTATTAGAACCTCTACCTATATATATATGAATGTGTATATTTATATGTTCTCTAATAAACTTTATTTTAATACGACACAATACAAGAAATTATTATGTTTGTTGTAGATGTTGTTGGTAGAATTATCACGGGTGAGCGCAGATTTGGTCATTTTGTTATCTTTCTCCAAGATGTGACGTAAGTAAACGTTTTTCAAACAAATTTCCCGTGTTTGTATTGTTACGTTCATTAAGTTATAATAACTTCTGTCATCTAGAATTCTAACATAACGTATCGATGTTAGTGGTCATATAATACAGATGTTTTTATACGATTCAAGGAAAAGTAATCCTATTAATACCTATCGAGCGATCTTGCGGAAAAATATCATCTATGTATCTCGGCTCAAGTTGGTTCACTTAACAGAAAGTATGTTAATATTTACACACGTTGTTTGCATATTTATACTTTTATTCAACGCGTCATAATTCTTAAATTAGACCTTATACTATTTATTTTTTTACAGTGAATATATTAAGGTCTACGGATTTCACTAGGATCGCATATGACCCTAACATGCCCGAGGCACATGATATTAAACTCATGGACCGTTCATATAGTCCGTGTTCATGTTAGATTTGTTTAAGTCTCATTTTCCGTGACTACATCTTCAAATTCATGTTGTTTTTTGTTAGCTTTTTCAGCATCTAACAAGTTTAATTAGGAAGGACTTACATTGTTATTGGTTGATTTTCTTTTACGACGCAACTTTTAATTGTTTAGAAAAAATAATTGATGTGTGTTGGTTTACGGTTATACAACTGTGTATATTGTTGAATGTATTTTAAACAAGTAACTCCTAATGTAAACATACCTTTCTGCAATCATTAATTGAAGATCTACACGTGCTGCCTATATTTATGTTTTTTGCAATATAGTACACTGTTTATTGTATGTCACAAATACACTTACTAGATTGTATGAAGTCTATACTTTTTCACATATAATAGGATGGATCACAATTTTAGATGGAATGAAACCCTTCTTTGGTTGCCATCCCCGTGGTTACATTTAGGAAGACATACGGTGTGTTTTTGTGCTTGGTAATATGACATGGGGATCATTAATTATAAAACCTAACTAACTCAAGTGGGTTTTTCCGACTATAGAATCACTTAATGGAAGGTCTTCACAGTAGGCAGTCTTCATCAGATGACAATCAAATAGTATCACTAACACCTTCTCATGCAACATCCGCATCTGCTCACACTGAAGCCAGTACAAGTAGAGGTCGTAAAGGCCGTCTCCCATTACGTGGATGACCTATTGCTCCTACCCCTGAGATTACCCCTACACAACGACATAGCATTGGTGCGCTTTACTTCATGCATACACTTAATAGGGCTTCTAATGTGCTTACACCATCCGGTTATATCATATGTTGTCTTTTCCAATTCATATATCATACATGTAAATTTTCAAGCCGACCCGTATGTATGGTTTTTTTTGGCTTTGTCTACAGCTGATTTCAGGGACAACAATTTAATACATCATACTAGCACAACAAGTGCTTATGCACAATCCTCTACAAATGCCACAATGCCAGCCGCATATGCTCATGCTGAAGCCAGTACAAGTAAGGGCCGTAGAGGTCGTCTCCGGTTACGTGGACGACCTGTTGCTCCCACCCCTGATATCACCCCAACACAACGACGTCGTATTGGTGTGTTTTACTTCGCCTATAGACTTAGTGCTTACATCGTTCGGTTCTATAATATGTTGTCATTTTCCGTACTATTATTGTACATGTAAATTTTCAAGCCGACCCACGTGTCTGGTTTTTTTGCTTTGTCTACAGCTGATTTCAGGGACACCAATGCTATACATGATGCCAGCATGACAAATGCTTATACACAATCCTCCATAAATTCAATGCTTTCACATGCACGTCTTAGTATATCAAATTCCCACCCATGCGGAGTATCTGGTGTTTCTTCTTATGGTGATGAAAACAGACGACGTACCACTCACAAAATACCCTTCTTATTTCGGACATAAACACGTAACTAACGTAGAGAACATTTTCTTACACTTTTTCTATTTGTTTAGATCATGTTCCATCGTTTTGGGATTGCGGTGATGCAAACTACACATGTGTGCATTGTGAAGCAATGGTTTGGTATGCGGAATGAACTATTAAAGCTTTAATGCCATCTCATCCAAAATTTTCCTTATGTTGTGGGGAAGGAAAGGTTATCTTACCATTTCTTCGTCATCCTCCGCAACCTTTGCGTCGACTTTTGGATTACCATGGGGAGCATCGATCTAGAGTGTTTAGAGAAAATATCAAACTTTTAAATGCGATGTTTTCATTCACGTCCACCGGTGGGAGAATATCTACATATTTACATGATGGTCGGGGTCCTTATACATTTCGTTTAAACGGACATAATCATCATAGGATTGGCTCTTTGTTACCAACACATCCCGACGGTCGTCCAAGGTTTGCACAGTTATACATCTACGACACTGAAAATGAGGTTGAAAATCGCTTCTTTGCTCTAAGAGATTGTGTTTCGCCAACGTCCGATCAGGCAATACTTCGGTCTTTGGTGCATGAATTTATGGTTATGCTTGATGAGCATAATGAATTAGTGAAGGTGTTTAGGATGGCCAAAGACAGGTTTAACAAAACATCGGTTCAACCCATTAAGCTTCGGTTAATAGGCATAAGAAACAGAGCCCATAGACAGTATTCTTTACCTTCTGCTTGTAAAGTTGCTGCATTGATTTCGGGGGATGGGTATCCAACTGATTTGCGTGATGTTTTGCTTGAAGAACATGGTAGCGGACACGTAAAACGTATATCAGAACTGCATCTGAGTTTCATGGCATTGCAATGTCCTTTGCTTTTTCCTTATGGAGAAGATGGGTTCCATGTAAATATACCTCTAACTGATATCACTCAGACAAGTAAGCGAAAAACGGTGTCATTACGAGAGTATTACTGTTATCGACTGCAGGTAAGGAGAAACGAAGGTAAGACATTACACAAATCGGGACGCTTATTTCAGACATATGTGGTTGATGCATATAGTGCTGTTCTGGAACACGACTTGGATTGGTATAAGCGAAACCAGAACACTATTCGTTCGGATCTATATAATGGTCTGCATGATCATATAGCTGCAGGAGAAACAAATACTGAATCTATTGGACGACGTGTTATCCTACCGGCATCATTTACCGGTGGCCCCAGATATATGATTCAACAATATCAGGATGCAATGGCAATTTGTCGATGGGCTGGTAGTCCTGATCTATTTATTACAATGACATGCAACCCTAAATGGCCGGAAATTGAACGACACCTTCTAGCAACTACACCTGCCCTGACATCAGCTGACCGGCCTGACATTGTGTCTCGTGTTTTTAAAATAAAGCTTGATGAACTCATGAACGACATACGAAAACGATATATTTTGGTCGACCAAAGGCGGGTATGTTGTCGCTTTATATCTTTATTAAGTTCCAGTGAATTAATATTCCTTATTTAATTACACTCTACTTTTTCATCTATTTTTTATAGTTCTATACACAATTGAGTTTCAGAAGCGAGGCCTTCCGCATTGCCATGCTTTGGTTTTTCTACATCCAGATGATAAAATCAATACAGTTGAAAATATTGATAGATACATATCTGCCGAGCTTCCCTCAGAATTAGAAGACCCGGAACTTTTTTCTGTTGTGCGCATGCATATGTTGCACGGTCCGTGTGGTGCACTTAATCCTTCAAGTCCGTGTATGCGTGATGGTGTATGTGTGAAAGCGTTTCCAAAGAGATATTATGAGGAAACGTTTATTAGACCGGATGGTTGGCCCTGTTATAAAAGGCCTCACAATTCAAGAGCTGTTAAAGTTGGTTCTCAAGAAATTAAGCTTGACAATGGGTTTGTAGTCCCTCATAATCGAGAACTCCTTGTAAAATATGGCTACCACATTAATGTAGAATGGTGCAATCAAGGTATGTTGGTCAAGTACCTTTTTAGTTATATTAACAAAGGTCATGATCGCACCACTGCAGTTCTAGAAGGTCGTCGTGATAGAACATCATTTGCATCATTATTAAACAATGAAAATGAGATCGAGGCGTATCTAAATTGTCGGTATATTTCATCCTCAGAGGCGTGTTGGAAGTTATTTGGTTTCGATATAAAGTATCGATCAATTGCCGTTGAAAGATTACCTTTTCATGAACAAGGGTGTAATAGAATCTATTTTCGTGATGATGAGCGGTTGGAGAACATCGCAGAACGTACTATGATTGCCATGTCAAAGTTTACGGAATGGATGCGTGCAAATGAATTGTATCCACAGGGTCGCGTGCTCACATACGCTGAGTTTCCAACAAAGTTTACATGGCATGAAGGTGAAAAAGTTTGGAGGCCACGGAAAAAGGGGTTTAGTATTGGACGTATTTACCACGTAAATCCTTTGATGGGTGAAAGGTATTACTTGCGTATGTTGTTGAATGTTGTACGTGGTCCATTATGCTTTAAAGACATTCGTACTATCGATGGTGTCGAGCATCCGACTTATATGTCAGCTTGTAAAGCGTTAGGCTTACTGGGAGATGATGTTGAATGGGTCGAGTCTATACGTGAAGCTTCACATTGGCAGTTGGGAAATCAGCTTCGGGAGTTGTTTGTGTCTATTCTGTTGTTTTGTACGATTAGCGATCAAACAAAATTATTTTCTGATTGCCTTCCTTACTTATCTGAAGATGTTGCTTTTAACCAGCGTAGGGTATTGCATAATGAAGATGTCGTTTTTACAGACGAGGAAATTCTTAACTTCACTTTAATTGAGATTGACAAAATTTTAGTTGGTAACAATAGATCTCTAGCTGACTTTCCTAATCTACCTCAGATTAATCGACATCTAATGAATACAATGCTTAATCCATTGATTACTGCCGAACATGCTTACAACATGCGAGAAGAAAGCACACTTTTCAACAGTCTACACAGTGGATTAAATTCTCAACAAAAAGAGGCATTTAATTACATACTTGGTTCAGTGGAGAATGGTGATGGTGGAGTCGTTTTTGTCTATGGTTGTGGCGGGACAGAGAAGACGTATCTGTGGAAGACGATTATTGCTTGTATTCGTGCTCGGGGTCAGATTGTTTTATCTGTTGCCTCTTCTGGTATTGCTTCTCTACTACTACCCGGGGGACGTACTGTGCACTCACGATTTAGAATTCTTTTTGATCTCGAAAAGGACTCTTGCTGCTCTATAGATGTTGGGTCGGATATTGCACAACTTATTAATGCTGCAGAACTTATAATATGGGATGAGGCACCATTACAACACCGACACGCATTTGAGGCCGTCGATCGTACGTTTAGGGATATTTGCAGGCATGACATACCTAATGCAGAGCAACGAGTTTTTGGGAGGAAACTTGTGGTACTTGGAGGAGATTTTCGTCAAATTCTCCCTGTAATTCCACATGCACCACGAAGTGAGATTGTTGCCGCCACTGTAAATAAGTCGGCAACCATATGGGGTGCATGCAAGGTGTTTTGTCTGACAATTAACATGCGTTTGCGTAATCCATGTATTACTGGTGAATCTCTCATTCAACAACAACAATTTAATCAGTGGATTTTAGACATGGGGGCTGGCCAACTTCCTATTGTTTCAGTTGCAGGGGAAGACGAGGCTACGTGGATCAATATACCACATGATCTTATAATCCCTGTTGCTGATGATCCGATTGAAGCAGTAGTTTCTAATACATTTCCTACAATTGCGCATAGATTTAATGATATCGACTACTTAAAGGAGCGTTGTATTTTATCATCAACTAATGATGAGGTTGATAAGATAAATCTTCATGTTCTTGATAAGTTGCCAGGTGAGACTCACGAGATGTTAAGTGCCGATACCATTTGTCCAACTACTAATAATTTTGATGAAATGCAAGCCATGTATTCGACGGAGTTCCTTAATACGTTGCATTTTTCTGGTATTCCGAATCATATATTGCAATTAAAGGTTGGCGCTCCAATCATCTTGATGCGTAACTTGAATTTGAAAAAAGGATTGTGCAACGGGACTCGGTTAGTCATTACATAGCTAAGTCGACGTGTTATCGAGGCTGTTATTATTACGGGCACACATGTTGGGGAAAAATCTTTTATTGGTAGAATTGATATGACTCCAACCACTACATGCTGGCCTTTTCATCTGAGGAGAAGACAATTCCCGGTAAAAGTTTGTTTCGCAATGACTATCAATAAAAGTCAGGGCCAGACGTTCAACCATGTTTGTGCTTATTAGTAAAACCGGTATTTGCTCATGGCCAACTTTACGTGGTTGCGTCCCGTGTTACGTCTCGTGATGGACTTCGCTTTTATATTGACAATGACGGTAAATGTGATAACAATCTAACAAGAAATGTTGTTTACAAGGAAGTATTTTACAACTTACCTCGTATGTCAAGAGGTGAATCTATATGAAAGCCTTCTTTGCATCGTCATTGAAATATGGAATTCCTAATACATATATTTCCCAAAAGGTATCATTATTTGTTGTGTTCGCAATTACATCACGTATATATGCACTTCAGTTGTGTTAGTTATTGTTGCTTTGTCATTCTATATTATTGTTATATATGTTTTTTTTTCTTTTTTTTAAACTTTTACGGACATTTTAGCATTATTAGTATAACTTATCACAATGATTTTTTATACACATGTTTCAGCTTATCATCACCTGCAATGGCTTATCGGTACATTTCTGACTTACGGCCTAATATTACCGACAAATGGCAAATCAATGTTATGGTTTCGCGTTCCTGGACAACCTACAATCCTTTCACAAACCGCGTCCTCTCATTTGATGTTATTCTTTCAGATGAACGTGTAAGTGCCCATTGTTTATTATTCAATGATAACTTTAGGACAAATTATTCCATGATAATTTTAGGACAATATATCAAGAAATATTAAACTTGTTTTCTTTTAGGACTTTTCGATTCATGCAAGGATCCCTTATAATATGATGAATCTTTTTACTGATCGTTTGGAGGAGGGCTATGTATATAGGCTTCATCGATTTGTTGTTCTGCCATACGATACGGCTTATAGGCCGTTACGACGAGAATGGTTTGTTCAGTTTACCCGAGAGACATCAATCTCCCCTTCCAAAGTTGAGCCGTCTTTGTTTAGACGCTATGTTTTTGAGTTTGCTCCATTCAAGGACATTGTTTTACGAGATGATAAAGACACATATCTAACAGGTTCATTTGTTTTGTTGTATGTTTAATTACCATTATATCTTTATAGCTAACACCCTGTTAAATTTAGATGTTGTCGGCGTTCTCCGTGAATGGGGTCCTATTGACACTCACTTCCAGTCCGGGAAATCATGTAATCGGGAATTACGTCATATAGTATTGCGTGTGAACAGTAAGTTGTTAATATGTTTAGCTTTGTTCTACCTATGCATTTTTGCTCATTATCATTTTGACATGTTTATTAATAATATGTAGTGCCAAAGACCTTGATGTTTCTTTATGGGGTCCGCTTGCATTGAAGTATACTGATGAGGACATTCGTAAATATGCCTCTACCACAGTTGTTGTCATTTTGACTTCTTGTAAGATTCGATTGTTCAGAGGTAAGTTTTACTAAATAAAAGACATAAATATGTATGTTTTTCGTAACATATGTTCATTCCACAAATGATTATATCATTGTACTAGGTGCTTCATGTTTGGTGTCAACTTCTGCATCTAAGTTCTATATCAACTTGTCACTTCCAGTTTGTGATGTCTTCAAAAATCTGTAAAGTCTTTGTTGTGTTATTATTAATTTATAACACATCAGATTACTTATATTTTTTATGCAACTTACATATTGCCTTGCCATAGGGTGATGCCGCCTGTTACGTTCAGCTCAGTAGACCCGTCTTTAAAGGACTCCCAGGTTCATTCTCTTGCAGATGTTTATAGGCAGTTACAGGCGGGTGTTGCAGGGGTACTATGATTTTTCTATTTTTTAAACTATAGTATGTCATTCATTACATATGTTTCTTAACGTATATTGTAGGGAACAATGTTTAATATCGGTGCAACAATTGTCGATGTTGATTTGTTAAATGATTGGAAGTATGTCCAGTGTTCTACATGTCGTAAGAAAGCCCAACTGATTGATGATGTCTATTATTGTTCAGCATGCCGAAAAAAAGTGACCAACCCACGTCAGGCGTAAGTATTTATACATTTTTCTTATCATCTTATTAAAAATTATTAACAATGGTATGTACACAGTTACAAGATTGTTGTTCGCATAGTTGATAAAGACGAGGAAATGACATGTGTTCTTTTTGATGATGTTGCCATTAGTCTTCTTCACATAACAACAGAAGACTTGGTTATTAAAAGCTTGTCAGAGGTGCACTTTTAGATTTTTCTTAATTATTTCTTTTTGTGCATGTATATATGTTTGCTAATATTGTTATATTTTTATTCAGGGTGTTGATGATCCATATTGGATTCATAACTATCTTGTGGATGCTTTGTTGGCTAGAAGTGTCATCTTTAGGATTAAAGTTGATAGATTTAATTTGGCACCTCATTATTTTAGACGCTTTACAGTGTCAAAGCATGTTGATGACTCTATAAAAATGACCTCAGAAGATAACCGCATAACTATGAAGAATACTAGTAGCGATGCAACAGATGATGGTTTTGATTATGATGTGAGTGATGAAGGTAGCGACTTTCTTGCAAGTATCACATCTGATGAATGGCAGTTAGCTGATGAAGCAATGTGGGGACCACCTATTCCAACTCCTTCATCTATCACAACAATGGCGTCCTTGGTATTCTTTTGTGAGATATTATTCTTAATTGTTATTATAATTTTGCTCTTGTATTCTAATATTTTTGTTATCAATGCAGCCAAGTGTGGATAATGAAGATACGTGTAATTCTCGCATGCGCTCACAAGATGTTAGTAGTGATGATGTCATAATTTCCACTACGACAGATGTTGAAGACTTCACACATGAAGAGCATGAAAAGAAAAGGCCTAGGAGATCAACTCGTAAGCAAAAGCGATTCAGTGACTAGATAACATATGTGGTTCTTTACTATTTCCAACCAACCTTCCCACTATTTACAACTGTTGACGAGCTTTTCCGTTTGACCATGTTATTTATGTTTCACTGCGCACGTTGTTTAATGCGTGTTTTTTTATCTTTACGTTGTGAACGGCATACTGTACACCGAAATTTACTGTTTAATTTTCTTTCGTACTTGAATTTTGTATTACACTAAAAGATGTTTGCTTATGATGTACTTTGATAACGTGATGTAATTACGACGTTGTGGTACCCGGTCACCGGACGAGTATAAAACTAGTTATAAATGGTGGTACTAAGTGGTCTATCATGCAACTTGCAATACATTGAAATAAAACTATTTCATGAAGTGGGGCCTTTGTCATATTCCAATAGATTTTACTTATTATTTTATTTGCAACAAAAGAAATAATGTTACAAGATAAGAATTTATATAATATGTATTAAAGTAACCTCTAGATTACCCACTACACATATTATACGTTTAGTCGTGTGTCTACATGTGGGTGCACTTTGGCTTATTTCTCCTTTTTCAATTCTAGAGCTTACAATCGACGCATATAAAGCACAATAGAAGCCAAATTTGAGGAATAAAGAAAATCGAATTTTTAAACCCGAATTGAATTCGTTGTCTGGCCTATATATGAAGCTTCATCCAACAAACATTTGGATTTATTGTTTAAGGATACAATAACACAAATACATATCTTGAAGAGAGTGATCTAAACTGCAACCGCAAACCTTGTTGGCCCTGAGACAATAGGTATACACAAAAATGCATTAATATTTTGTGAAAACTTCCACTACTCTTTTCATTATTATTAAGAGCAAAAAAAGCACCAAAATGTTTACATTATCTTTCTATTTAAACTAAATTTATAATGTAACCCAACTCTAACTCAATTTTACCATAACTCGTACTCCTACCTTCTAGACATTTAAACAACTAACTAACAAAAATAAACATACTAATTTTATATTAAGAAGAGACTCATAATCATACTAGAACTCCTACAATTGTTATAATCCTCTAGAAAATCAATTGCCAAATTTGATTCAATTTAGCGCTTCAACTTTCTTGATTTTTCATATTTGAACTAATTAAGATTAACCTCCAATATCACCCCCTTGATGCTAATTGATCTTGATTCTTTTGCTTTCTCCCTGTCGTTCTTCTTGCTCGTTACTGATTTTTGCTCGTCTTATTTTCTTTCTTTCTTGTTTTCTTTTTGCTTGACTCGCTTTCTCTCTCTCTTTTTCTTTATCACTTTCTCTTCTTTTTTTCTTCTTGTTTTCTTTCCCACATACTTTTTCTTTAATGTTTGATTCTAAGTTTGATTTCTTTTCTCACGTTATGAAAAAAAATGTTTGTGTTTAGTTTAGAAGCGTAAAGTTGTCTAAAGTTATCGGTTTGGTCTTACAGTCGGTTTTCTAAGTTTCGACCGACAGCTTTGAATCTTTTAAACCATATTGACAGTTTCAAGCAAAAGTAGAAAGTAAAAGAAGCTAGACCAGACTGTGACGATCGGACTATATGTTTGTGTTTGGATTGCTTGATTGTACTTGATAGATTTCTTAATCATACATGGAATTAACACAAGAAGATAACACCAATCGTTCGAAGCATGATCGGTCATTTGTGGTATAAAAGAGAAAAAAAAAATCTTTTTGTTTGAATTAGGGTTTTTTAGTCCTTACCTAATTTGAATTGGGATTATTGATTCTTTCACACTTCACTCGTTATTCATAGTGGAATCCTTAAAAATATGTGAGTGTGTTTGGTATATTATATGGAATGATTTTGAGTGGTTGTGAGTGAAAGATAGAGAAAATATTATTGTTGATTGATATATTTAAAGAATCATTGTTCAATCCTTGTAAATTTTTTAATATTTTTGAAAGTGGTTGTGATTGAAAGATTGAAAAATAATAATAATAATAAGGGTATAAAAAGTATTATTTAATTATATATATATATATATATATATATATATACACATATATATATATATATATATAGGGAGATTCTAATGAAAACCATATTATAATTGAAAACCAAGAAAACTACTTATTCACCATTGATCTTTTTGATCTATGGTTGAGATTAATTAGTGGCATTTTAATAATTAAATTAAAGATTATGAGTGTTTAAATATGCATTAAGAGCAAATTAAGAACAACACAAATAATTAATTTGTTAACTACCAAGTATAATAAAGAAATTACTAAATTTACTCTCATCTTCCATTTTCTCTCACATCTCTCTTATATTTAATATGGAAATTTAAATAATCAAATGTATTATTTTTTCTATTTTGGATTGAAAAATTAGATTATCATATTTCTTATAAAAATAAATAAACTAAAGAAAACGACTACTTATGCATTCGTAATATCGTGTTACGTATGCATAACAATGTGTGCTATGTATGCGTAACATTGTGTGTTATGTATATGTAACACTATCATACATATGTGTATCATTGTTATCGAACCCATATGAAAATCTAGAACAAGTTACACATATGTATTTTAAACCAAAATTGTTTTAATGCTAAAAACGATTTCTAGAGTACATATATGTAACAGTGGAGTTACATATACGTACCAACACTTACATACATGTAACAAAATATAGTAACAACTAAAACCATTAAAAAACCTAGAAATATGTATATATATATGTATGTGAACAAAAAGAAGTACATATATGTAAACAAAAAACTTACACATGCATACAGTAAATTTATATAAACATTAAAATAATAAAGTTACATATGCGAAAGCAACACAGAGGTACATATATGTAACAATAGAGTTACGCATATGTAACAACAATGTTACACACGCGTGGTTATAATAAAATTAAAAATTCCGTCTTTCTCATCAGGTTTAGGTGTTCGTTTTGTTCGTCATGCTTACATACACGTGTCCCACATGCTTTGAATCAAGCATTGTCATCTTCATTCATCTTTTTTTTACCCGTATACTCCTTTTCATCCAATTAATCGTTATCTTCATCTTATAAATATATATTTAACTTCAAGTGATGATCATGGTGATGGCGATTGATACTTCAAAGAA
This sequence comes from Flaveria linearis, assembly GCA_024085815.1. Classification (NCBI taxonomy): domain Eukaryota; kingdom Viridiplantae; phylum Streptophyta; class Magnoliopsida; order Asterales; family Asteraceae; genus Flaveria; species Flaveria linearis. The sequence continues at coordinate 89,592,008 of CM044006.1, read as the reverse complement.
CCAAAAGAAGAAAAGACGTGTTGCAGTTGATGTTTGCCGGCGTCAATGAAGTCGATGGTGGTAGGCGGCGATGATAAGGTTCAACAGGTGACATCTACGGTTTGTAATCTTTAAAAATTTATGGTGGCTGATGGTGGAAGTCGACAGCGAGTTTATTATCTTCACTTTCAACTCACTACAAAAAGCTAAACATATATTTAACATTTTATATTTTTTAATAAACAAACCAAATCAATTATTCTAACAAATCTCTGGCTCCATGTGTAATTCCAAAATTAACAATAACAATAGCAAAAGGAAAAAAAAAATAATTAACTATTTCATTTAAATTTAATTCAAAGATAATCATCAAACAATCAATTAAATACTTTTTTATTCTTGATAATAAATCTATCGTATGATGGATTAAGTTCAAAAAACAAGTTTTACCACAAAATATATATAATTTATAATTAAATCAATTGAATGTACAAGTACCTTGATATGAATTGAAGTTTAATTTCAACAGCACACTTACGGTAGAATTACTATGGGAAAAATGGATGGATTAAGAAGTGTGTTTAAGTTTTAATGATATGAAAGGAATAGAGGGGATTTAGAAACTTAAAATGAAAAAAAAATGTTAAGAGATAATATGATTTCAATTAATAAAAATACTTTCTTAAAATAATTATATGATTATTTACCAAAGTGACCTTCAATAAAAATTATTTTATTGACCTTTAATAACTCCGTAAACTCCATCCGATTCAACTTGGGTTTTCGGACTAGATTTAAAAATATTGATCGGAAGGAATGAGGGAAATATCCCTTATATATGTTGTAATTATTGTGGCGGTCCATGATTTGAGGTCTCGCTTGTTTTTAATGAAATTTTCACTTAAAAAAAAAACTTGGGTTTTCGGAAATCCAACCATACCCCTAAACTTTCCTGATTACAATTGGGTTTTTCTCTCATGGATTGATCATGGAGGATCCAAACCACACCAACAACCGAATTCACGACGTTTTCGAATGCGTGTTAGCCTACGTACACCACTCACCTGATCGTCACTCCATCGCGTTAGTCAGCCGGAGGTTGTATGAACTCGAGGCTCGGACCCGTAAGCACGTAACAATATCCCTATGTTATACAGCCACACCTAAACAGCTACAGCGGAGGTTCCCATTTGTTGAGTCTTTGAAGCTTAAAGGGAAGCGCGTGAGCGTGGGCATGCTCTTCAGGTTCTTAAGCTTGATAAATGCTCTGGATTCTCCACTGATGGACTCTTACATATATGTCGATCTTGCAGGTATTTTGGTCAAGTTACAGCCTTTGTAAATATTGTTTTAATTGTTAAATTGCATCAAAGTTTGTTGTTAGATTAAGAAACATTCAATTTTTCTTTCTTACCTCCACCTTCTATTCTATCCAGTTACTTAAGTACAAACACTATCGCCTTTAACAATCAAAATTACTATCTGTGTCATACACATTTGACATCAGGGGTATCTCTTAAGTCTTAACTTTCTTGAATGCTGAAGAATTGATATCAAACATTCAAATGTCTGACTTTTAAGTTGTAATGTCAATTAGGAGACATGCCTTCAGTGCATGACTTATAGTTTATGCTATTGCAGGGATCTTAAAGAATTGTTTTTAGAAGAGAGCCAGGTGATAGAGAAGGATGGAGACTGGTCACATGAGCTTGCTATGAACAATACTCAACTCGAAACATTAAACTTTTACATGACTGATCTTTCACAAGTTAGTTGTAATGACCTTGAGCTAATAGCCAAAAAATGCAAATCTTTAGTGTCAGTCAAGATTGGTGATTGTGAAATCTTGGATCTTGTTGGTTTTTTCCGGCTTGCTGTTTCACTTGAGGAATTTAGCGGTGGTTGCTTTAACAATCAAGCCGAGCACTATGCCTCTGTTGCATACCCCCTGCGATTGTGTAGTTTAGGTGTGAATTACATTAGCAAAAATGAAATGCCCATTGTGTACCCTTTTGCTTCACGCCTAAAAAAACTTGATCTCCTCTATGCCCTTCTTGTCACAGAGGACCACTGTGTGTTGCTCCAACGGTGTCCTAATTTGGAAGTTCTTGAGGTACATTCTCACTATTCTTGCTGTTATTCTGACCCCATGTCTGGATTTACGCTTTGAAACTGATTATCTCATTATAAAGACTTTTTGTCTAAGCAATAGATTTTAAATCTTCATATATTAACTTTTTAAAGACACATCCAAACATCTGCCAAAGTGATTAAGCCTTACATGAACTGATAAAGAATTTAAAATTGATGAAAACAGACGAGAAATGTGATTGGAGACCGGGGAATGGAAGTTTTAGCTCGCTCTTGCAAGAAAATGAGACGACTTAGAATTGAAAGAGGAGCTGATGAACAAGAGATGGAAGATGAAGACGGTGTTGTTTCTCAAAGGGGATTAACCGCCATAGCACAAGGTTGTCTTGATTTAGAATGCATTGCTGTATACGTATTTGATATCACAACACAGCTCTAGAAGTCATGGGCATGAACTTGAAAAAGCTCTGTGATTTTCGTCTGGTTTTACTGGATAAAGAAAAACTTATTACAGATTTGTCAGTCAGTTGATAACGGAATCCGATCTTTACTGAGGGGATGCAATAAACTCAGAAGATTTGCACTCTATCTTAGACCAGGATGTCACACCCTGAATTTTCACAAACGGGGTATTACCGTTAGGCGTGTGACTTCCAGGATCTCAGCCACTAGTTACACCGAACGACACGTTATTTATAAAACAGAATTAAATTTTAAAGTTTGATATTACCAAAGACTAAGTTTTTAACATAAACGTAACAGAAGTTGCGGAAGCATAGTAAATCTTAATTGTTTAAATGGCGCAACACGCGCAAACCGAATAAATGAAATTTACTGAAAAATGTTAAATAAGTCACGTGAGATAATAAATGCATGAATAGATGCTCCTAATCGTGCGCGTCTTGTGAACCTGAAAGAAACATGCTAAAGTGTCAACACAAGGTTGGTGAGTTCACAGGTTTTGATAAACAGAATATAAAGTAAACCGATACAGTAAACAAAGTAATATCAGTAGATAGCTAGTCTACTAAACCAGTTACTAAGTGTATGAAGTTCGCAACCGATGCTGACAATGAACACAGTGCCTCGGCTGTGGCTACCAAACCACAGCAACAGAAAATTAGGTCAATTAAACACCCGTTTGACGAACGTTGTGCTAGCGCGACTAGCCCGGGTGGGGTTTGTCAAACCCAGTAGATTTACTCAAAATTACCCCGCTGAAGAACATACATTAACGGTTCGAAACGTGAGGACTTAAGTGGTATCACACTAGTAAACAAGAGATATTACAGTAATACTGATCAATGAAAATGAATTTGTTTCCCATGTTTCTTTCACCCCAAGAAAATAGTTAAAAGCGGGGCTGAGAACTCACCTTGAAAGCACAGCAGTACGATAATACAAGCACAAATGAGTTGGTTTCCGATTAACCTGAATTTCAGTTGATATATAATTAATATCAATTATTAATTATAAACGTAAATATTGTACAGTTTCGCGTTTCACGACTCGGGTACGGTGTCGGTTATCAGTTGTTTCCCCATTCACAAGCAAACACAACTAAACACCAAACATACCAAATGTATAAGCTCAATTTTCTCGTTTATACCGAATCACGCATAAAGATACTCTTCATCCGTTTTAAATTATATAACTTTAGATAATAAATTTAATATGTTTTTTTATACAGAACCAACGTCTTAGCACATACCAGTTATGTATAAAATTTCATGCAAACATACTGTAAATACTACACATAATCCACCACCATGTTACATCTATATATTTATATGTCACCTATAACAATATGTTACATACTAGAACAGATTATATAACTCAATGTATCTCCATATGGCACATTACAATACATGTCATACACTTTACTTATATAATAACAACACATACCATGCCCACTCAAAATTGTAATATAACTTGTGCACACCTATTAACACACGTACTCGTACTCAAACATGGCAGAAAGAAGTACATACACTCAATGTATCATACATACATTATATATATATATATATATATATATATATATATATATATATATATATATATATATATATATATATTTATATGAACACACCCACAATAAAACAACATAAACTCCCACATCACATAAATCCATTACACCACATATACAATTTTATATATAAAGGAGGCACACATATATCATTACCATGTATGTGTATGCATGCCAAAACCCACCATAACACACACATACCCACATTCAATGCAGAAAAACAAGAATCAACTTTATACCAATACATACCCAGAAACACATACATGCATATATAACACGCCTGAATTGGAATTAAAGAAACACACACATATATGAATACATACATATGCATATACGTAATGCAACACACACACATTTATATTCATGCGCCCAACCCTCTCCCATGTGCCCCCCATGCGGCTGCCAATTCAACACATACATGCATATTCATGCCAACATGTGCATCTCAGGTGCACAATACAACCCATATATATACACATTCATACGCATGCATACACAACCACGACTGCCTCCATGCGCCTGCCCCCTTCCCCCACCCAAAACGCCTACACTAACATACATATATATATAACCACATATATACATACACCAAAAACCTGCGTTGCAACGTACATCTATATAGGGCAGAAAGATACACACGAGAACACACCACACAACAACGTGACGAGCCCGAAACAATGCGGTAATCACCGGGAACGAAACCGCGTCCAAAACCGTAACCCGAAACCGTGACATAACGAATAACGGAGGTACGTACCGTATAAAGCTGTCGTCGAAGGCTGCGGTTAATGACAAGAAACTCGCCGGGAATGACTACCGCGAGTGAAGGGTTGTCGCGAATAGAGAGTTGTCAAGAGGGAGTAGTGGTGCGGTTGTCGGAGATCGTCGGGATGAACCGTTGCAGGGGCTGTCGTGGTGATTGATCACGGTGGAGGGGCTGCCGTCGAGCAGTTAGGATTAGGGTTACGTGGTTGTGGGGATGATTTGCAGTTTAGAATGACCGAGGGGGGGGGGAACACAGCTTCATAAGGAGGGTTTGTGTAGAAGTTACTCATTGGTCCTTCAAGGATTCCAAATCTGCATTTTAGGTTAGTTGAATTTAATTTGTAATTAATTTAACAATTATTATTATTATTATTTAATATTAGAAATTTGGTTAAGTCTAACTTGTAAAAAAAATCATGACGTAATGGAGAGAGGTTAGGTTAAGGAGACGAGGTTAACCTGAAAAAAAAACTCGGGTTATCACACAGGAGGGCTAACAGATGTGGGTTTGACTTATATTGGCCAACACGGTCAGAATATAACATGGATGCTTCTGGGATGTGTTGGGGAAACTGATACGGGGCTTCTAGAATTCTCTAAAGGCTGCCCTAGACTACAAAAACTTGAAGTAAGAGGGTGCTGTTTCAGTGAAAAGGCACTTGCTATGGCGGTTATACAGCTGAGATCTTTGAAATATTTATGGGTGCAAGGTTACAGGGAATGAAAAACTGGATTTGATCTGTTAGCAATGGCCCGTCAATATTGAAATGATTCAACCAAGAAAGGTCAATTATGGAGAAGGTAGAGAGATGGAACATCCTGCACATATACTCGCTTATTATTCCCTTGCTGGACCAAGAACTGACTTCCCACCTTCTGTTGTCCCACTCGACTCCATTGCTCCGTAAATGTGTACGTTTATAATAAAAAGGTAGCGTCTTTTTCTCGAAAACATGACTAGAGGCTGAGATAAGCTCCGTGTTTATTGTTTTGTTTGTTGTATCATTTGAGTTGTATCTTTACTGTTTATAATGGTTTGCATTGGCTTTTATGTTATCTTGATTGATTTTGTGTGGTTTATGAGCCATCGTCTCATAGCTTGCATACACAGATAGTATGTTCTGAGGGAAACAAGATGTTCCGTAATAAGTCATGTTGTGAATTTGTTTTTGAGAAATGAAGACAACTACAAACAGAAGCAACAAACTAAAAACAAAGAAAGTTGATTTCTACACCATAATAATCATTTTGTGTACAAAAGCACCAGCCATGAGCCCATGGGCCATGACTAAGACTTATATGAATGATGGTGATTCATATTTTATACATAGCAAAGTTTAAAGTACCATTGCATTCAACATCATGAAGCAAATCCAACAGTTTATTTGCACCCCCTGTGTAATGTTCCTTTAAATTGACAATTTCTAAATTCAGATAGTTTTATGTAAGACATTTTCATCAACTCCTGACAAGCTTAATCTATTCATGGAAATGTATGATTTGAAGCTTTATATTATATGTGGGCCATCCCCACATATTCCTCAAAAAGTAGAATTAAATGGTGGAACCAAGTGCTCTATTATGCAAGTTGCAAAACCTAGAAAAACTATTTCATGAAGTGAGGGCCTTTGTCATACTCCAATAGAATTTGTATCATCTGTATTAAAGTATATGATTTAACCTCTAAATTACCAACTACATAATATATATCTATTCCTTGTGTTATGTACATGTGGGGTGCACTTTGGCTTGCTTTCTTTCTATTTTTGTATTCCAGATCTTACAATTAACAAGGCATGAGTTGTTATACATATATACTAATAGATGGTGCTGATGATCTGGAAAAAAATTGGGATGAGTGGAGTGAGTCAGCTGATGACATGGCAATCAGTGCAAATAAAGCTACTTTTAATATGCAATGTATGCAGTGAAGAACAGAAGCCAAATTTGTTGAATAAAATAAATCTAATGAGGTCTCACATGTCGATCTACATTTTTCGTGATGATTATTGATCAGAAATAACACTAAAAACCTATCGAGTTTGTTGTTGTCACAGAACTGAAACATGCTCTAGCAAACCATTCAGATTATTGTTCAAGTATACAAGAACATGAATACAAATCCCCAAGACAGTGATCTGAATTACAACCACAAACCTAGGTGCCTAACTTTGAACCTGGTGCCTTGCAGGTTGGAAAAACAGACCCGAATTGTATAGTCGTATATCGATTCCATTGTTTGGTGTATTGACTGATGGTGAAAATTTGTCTGTGTCACTTGAGAAATTTGTTGTTCGTGCCAGGTGGACGGTGGTGATATCATGAATGCTTGGTCTCCTCTTTTCTTTCCCATCTGAATGCTGCCTTGCATAGTACTTTTGGGCATGACTTGCAACTTGTGTTGGTGTTTTTGTCACCACAAAGTTGCGTGAAATATTTCGCCAGTCTCCTTTCCCATGAACTTGAAGACCCATCAAGAATCGCCTTTGATACATTAAATACAAGTTATTATACCATTAGTAAACAGAAAATATGTAATAGATATAGGATTTTTGGTTCTCCTAATAAGACTAGTTCACCTGTGCTCTTCTTCAGTCCAAGGTATGCCTTTTCGCCTCTCGTGGTCAAAGGATCTTAACCTGAAAAGCCTATTCCTGAACGAACTGAATCGATGATCTTGATTGAGTTCAGATTTAAGGGACAAATAGCCTGGAACTTCAACCAAACCAGCCTCTATATTATTGATATCAGCTTTTAATTCCTCATATTGTTCTCTTACTTCATGTTCTGATTTCCCAGGAACAAGGGCAGCCACATTTGACCACCTATCTGGTGTTTCTGTATCGAATATAGCTAGAGCACTTTCGAACCATTTGTTCTGTTCTTTTGTCCATTTTGATTTTTCGCTCTCTTGCATCATGTGATTTGAGCTCAAAACTTGCAAAGATGGAGATGTTGTTTCAATAACTGTTGTTTCAGTAGACGAAAGCATCTGCATACAAAACAAAAAGTTGAGAATCATTAATGGGAATCAGATCAGTAGAAATACCATTTTTCTAGATTTATTAGAACATGTTCATGAATCTTGAAAATGACCCATCAGTTCAAGAATCAGCTAGACCTTGAAGGAAATGGAACAGTGATGAATACCACTGCCAGATCACATGATTCAATCACAGAATTTGGAACTAATCAAATACCCAATTGAAAAACATGATTAAAAACTAAAACTTCATTAGTTAAATAAAAGTTGTATTCTAAGCTCAGAATTCTTAAAAACAGGGACAGAAAAATAAAGAGAACTATAATAACTTTAAATTAATAAGTTTTCCTTTAAAAAGCATAGAGTTTTACCTCTTGTAGCAGAATCAAGAGTGGTTTTGATGAGAATCTTGATGGTGATTTGTGGATGATCCCAGAATGATTGAACAAGGAGGTTACAAAGTTGTCAATGGAAGTGTGATTGTCTGATATTTATACACCAAGTGTTGTATTGTTTGCATAGTTTTGAACTAATTTACAGTGGCCTCCGTAGAGGGTTTTACTTTATGACATCAAACAACCTTTATAATTGCATTTAAAAGTTAGCAAGATTTGGCAAGACAATGATCATTTGCCTTTTCATTTCTTGTATTATTGTCATTGCTCATACCCAAACCTTTAGAGGAGAAATAAAACTCTTATAAATAATTCTTTTGTGAACATAGTGGCAAATATCTTTATAATATTTGTAATAATACTTGGACCTTTTTTCCCAGTTATCATGATTCAAGCTCGTATCATTTCTCTTGATATTATAAAAACAACATTAGTATTCAAACCGTACTTTTAACATTTTGTTACCAGAAGATACTTTAATCGATTACACGATTCAGAGAAGATTATTCAGATTCTAAACTACAATGAAAAATACATATGTCATGCTTGGCGTTGCATTCAAACTTTAACATTTTTGTAAACGTATAAAACAAAAGGGTATTTGGTGTACAAACAACCAAATGACGAAAGCCACTTCTTTAAAATGTTGAAAGGCCAAGCACGATAAAGATTGGACTTTAAAGCGTCATGAAAACATGTAAGTGCATACGAAAAATCGAATAAGGGGCCAAAGCAATTGAGCCCATGAGCAATTATTTGAGGCAAATTAGTGAAAGGCAAAAGGAAAAAAGAAAGGGCTCAAGTGGAAAGAACAACACAACATGTCTTAAAAGGTTCATTTACACTTCTTTTCGTTTCTATAAATTATGCATAGTATTCATATCGACTTCACAAAGTGTCGGTAATATAACATATCAATCATCTCAAACATAAAACACACAATATACGTCTGTTTATACGTCACTTATTCCCTGCTTTTTTAGAGGTAGACCCCACATAGAATTTAATAGAATCTTTCACAATAATTTACTTAAGACATGTTAAGCTAGCTATAAGAACAGTTAGCGCCTGTAGCTCAGTGGATAGAGCGTCTGTTTCCTAAGCAGAAAGTCGTAGGTTCGACCCCTACCTGGCGCGGAATTTTTATAAAATTTAAAACTTCATTTTTTTATAATAATATTATGATGATTTTTTCATTACATTCTTAACAAAAATACATGTTTACAAAACAAAGGACTTGGTTTTAAGCTGAAGCTCCAACTGGGACACCAGATTTGAGCCTAGATGACCCGTATAGCATCTCTTCGAACCGGATGATCTCATTTTTCGACCCGTAAGCTACTTGAGTCCGATCATCAAGGTTCACAATAACCTTATCTAACACAGACTGTGTCCCATCACTGCTGTAGCCACCAGCATTCTCAATCAATAGTCCCAATGGAGCCACCTCAAAAAGAAGCCTTAGCTTGGCTTTTGTTGTTGGTGATATCACATTTGTGAAGATCCCCTTTTCTTTCACAATTATCTGCAAAAAAACAACATTAGAATGAAAAAATGACTGAAAAAAATGTCTGCTTTTTCAAGGGAAATGAAGAGATCAACCTGGTTAACATCAGGCACCATTCCACCAGTGTACCGCAGAGTGTACTTCTCTTTCACGTAGTAATTGATCAGCTGTATTCGATCAATGAAAAGATATTTTAAAAACATGCTAAAGGATACAATCTAATTTCAACATTTCTTGATGTGTGCAGTAGAAAAGTTTAAAATTTTAAAGTTTAAAAACCTTGTCATAATCAGGATTGTCAAAAGTGGCTCTCAAATTTCCAGGGGAAAACATCTTTCCTTCTGAAATTTCTGTTGTTTCCTTCACATGCTGCCATTTGCCTGATGAAATTGACGAATGATTGTTACAGTACAATGATCAAAGCTTTTTTAAAAACAAGTATTTGATCCTTTTACCTTCATCGAGAAGAAGAAATTCATGGGTTCCAGGGAAGCCCTTGATGGCAATAACATAAGTGGTTCGCGGTCCATAAATTCCCATGGCTGCAGCCACTTGGTCCCTTCCTGTCACACCGGTTAGCTTATCTCCTGGCCATACACCAAAAATGGTACCAACTGTGAAGTTGGTGTCAACAATGCTAGACCCATCAAGGGGATCAAAAGCCACACTGAATCCGCCTGTCAAGATAAAACCACAAGCGTCTGTGAGCACATATCACTTGAGTAAAGGTCTTATACATGTAGTACTAATACTAAAATGTAAACTATAACTTCTTTTATACAATAATATGCACTCATTATATCTTTTTAATTATTTAAACTCATGTCATACACAGTTTAGTACTAAACTGTAAAATCCTAACCTTCAACTGGACCACCCATGTCTTGAAGCTCAGGAACTTCTTCAGAGCACGCGTATTTGCAGAAATGCGAGTGACTCAATGCCTAGAAAACAATTTAGAACCAATTATAACCAACTTGTAACAATATAAGTTTATACAAGTCTGAAAGTTGAGACTAACATCAAACAAAAGCTTGTCAGCGAGCACATCGACCGCAAGCTGTTCATCACCAAACGAGTTGACACAAGCGGTGCCACCACAAGAAGCAGTCCTGACTTTAAATGCAATGGTCCTAACTGCTTCACTCATGCTTACTAACAATCTGATCAAACCCTTGTCTGGTGTTGCCTTTGATAGAAAGTCTTCCTACATACATATTACATCATTAATATGAGTTTCATTATGTTATACAACAGTTGGTCAATTACACCTGTTAGATACACAATTGACTCACCAGACTTTCACCAATCTCACATCTGGTTACCAGTGAGGAATTCTGTGTCTTTGAAACCTTGAGGGACGATCTTGGCATTACGCGCAATGACTCTCCGAAAAACGAGCTTGATTTCAAAGTCTATTAACATAAGCACCGTTTCAAGATCAATCAGACGTTAATAAAGAATGTGTGTTTGGTATTGATCAAATTTAATTGGATTTTTTGCAGTTTAACTAACTTCAACTGTATAGAACCCATTTTACATGCAAAAGTTAATGAACTACAGTAAAAGAAACACAAAAAGCAATGAAATTGAAGCATACCCTGGTGGCAAATGATGGAGAAATGGGCCTAGGAGAAGCAAATGAAGCTGTATGTTGAGAAGCAGCAACAGTTGGCAAGATTGTGCCACGTGCAAAGCATGCCACCCCTGTCTCCATTTTTTATCTTCGTTTTTTAGCTTCAAAGTTGAAGCTGAAGCTGAAGCTGAAGAAGAAGAATAAGCAGTTGCAGGTTTTTGGGTGTTTTTTGCTTAGAAGAATGGGTGGTTCTTCAACAGATAAGCAGGCAACGATGGGGATGACACGTGGCAGTGAGGTAGTGGATAGATATGGTGTTGATGGAGAGTATGGGGGTGAGGTTTATTGGTCATCTTTTCAAGAATTATGTGGCTCTCATCTCCATGTGATTTGGTACTATATACTTGGATTATGTTTCAGTTAGTTTCTTCAAGAGAAAATCATGAGTGTTAACTATTTATAATGAGTGTGAATATATAGACACTTCAAAATTAAAAATTAACATTGTAAAATTTCTATACGGGTTTATAACTTTATAAGCGTCGTATAGGGGGTCATATAGCTCTATACGGGGGGCGTATAACCCCTCTAACAGCCCCTTGAATTTTTCCTCGTAGTCAATGTCGAAATTTGATATGCGCGTCGTATAGCCCTATATGTGTCGTATAGGGAGGTCGTTTAGGGCTATATGGAGCGTATAGCTCTCTGACAGCCCCCTGAATTTTCCTCGTTTTCAGTGTATTCGACCCTATAAGCAGGATATGGACCCATACGCGACGTATAGGGGGAGTCGATTTCTCTGGGTGGATGTCTCTATATTAGGACCCGTATGGGTATGGACCCATATGCGACGTATAGGGGGGAGTCGATTTATCTGAGTGGGTATCTCTATATTTAGGTTGGTTATGTATTTATAGTTACAATATAAAAATACTTTTTTTTGTCTAAGACTATCAAGAAATATTTTTATTTACTTTTAACCGGCACAAATGAAATTTGATTGAAATCATCTCAATAGTCTTGAAACTGGTTTGTGTTTTAGTCTGGTTTTATCATCGGCGATAAAACATTCAACCTATCTACAAATCGGATGTTAATAATCTGATTAAGACAGTACAAATTTAAATACAGTACAACTTCAGCATAAATTTTTAGACTCTTTTAGTAAATAATTTTAAAAAGACAATATATTTTAGTTTTCATAGGCAAACACTAGTTTTTAAAACTAACATGCCTCTACATGCATATCTACTTGAGATTCACTAGTTTAGTTTTACTTTACGTTATACGTTTATTAACATTTTGTGATTTTATATGTTTTATGTATATACTAGATTAGAAACTCGTATATTACATGTGATGGTGTAGTTAGTGTGTGTGTGTGTGTGGGGGGGGAGGGGACTGGGCCTCCTGGCATGCCTCGGCGTGGCATCCTAACACCACCAGTGGCGGAGCTTCAACTTTTTCGTAGGGGGGGCGGGGGCGAAATTAATTTTTTTAGGGGGGGCGGACTCGAAATTTATATAAAAATTTACACTACCGGGTCAAAAAATTACACAATCGGGCTAAAATTTAACATTACGGACGAAAAAAGCCCCTATAATGCTCCGCCATTGAACACCACCACCGGCCTTGCGACATATTCTCAAGGTGTGTTTTCACGGATTGTACTCGCCGTGGGTTTGCTTCTAAAATCCAACAGTTGCCTACCTTCTTTAAATATGAATGTGTGGTATAGTATGACATTGTTTGATATGACACAATATCATGAGTGGATTTTATGGTGTGGTGGAGGTTTGTAGCATGAGTGCTCCCTCCACCTATCTACGCTAGACTATTGAATAGATTTTTGAATATAGATAGGCGTTACTTTGATGACCGTAGGTTTCACTTTCACGGGTTTAATTTTAGGGTAAAAGATTTGGGTTCGGGTCAACCCGTATATACGTTAAACAACTGAAGTGAAAAACCCCTAGAATCGACTTCCCTCTTCACTCCTGCAGTCGACTTTCGTCGGTATTTGGGTCTTCAGGTTCGTCTTTACAATCTTTTTGCGCCCTTATTTACCTAGCTATTTAAATCCATTCCATTAAAACTCTATAAAAATCGAAGCTTTTGTGATTTTGATATTGAATCTTGATTTCTTTTCTTTTGTTCTATTTTATGATTTTATTGAATTGCTGCTTCAGACGTAGGGGTTAAGCTTGATCAAAGTAAGAGATTTTGTTAAGTTATCATTTATTGATTGTTTTTACATGAAATTATTATATTTCTGCGCTTAAAAATGTTTCTGTGTTGTGCGTTTCTAGTTTCTTCATTTAATTTTTGTGAACAATTTACGTTATATTCTCCTGGTACCACGTCAAGAGGAATTACATGTGAGAATGTGTTTTGTGGGTGGTTTGAATTTTTGATGTTATATAGTATTTTGGGTGTAAATTTATAATGTTCGAACATAATATGTAAAAAAAGGTTCGGGTCAAACGGATCATGTTCTTGTCACCCATGTATACACGAGTCATGTTCGGGTTCATGTGGTTTTTCGCTTCGTGTCATGTTTGTGTTCGTGCCAGGTTCAACCCCTAAACCTATGAACACGACCCGTTTAGCATCCTAGATGTTAAGTTTGGCTTTGAAAGTTGAAAGATAGTAGATTTCTGTTCTCAGATGGATTGAATTAGAGGTTTGTCAATATTATTGATTTATTTCTCTTAAAGTTACCAAGTGCTGACATTCTTCTTTGTGATAATTGGTTCTGTAAATTTGTGCCACATTGTAAAGATTTGTAAGAAATCTTCAATACAAACCCAAAGTAGGTGAGAATGCAGCGATATCCAAGAGGACTGCACTGATTAAGTGCAGTGATGAAGAAGAAGAAGCTGCCCGGTCGAAGAACATGCAGCGATGAAGAAGAAGAAGCTGCCCGATCGAAGAATAAGCTGCCGAAGAGCAAGCTGTCGATGAACAAGAAGCCGATGAGCAAGAAGAAGCGGCTCTATGTTTTGTATGTGTCGAAATTAGGTTCTTGAACCCCAAGACCGATGGAGATATAAAGACACAGAAATACACTTCCACCCCTTAGACTTTGGATGCTTCCAACAATGTTCCCAACTTTGAGACTTGACACTTTTAACCCTGGTAATGTCCTGCAATAAACATTGGACAGAAAACTAGAAATGGAAATAAAAAAGATAAAGATAACCTGTTGCAGATGAATTGAGTTAATAATTTTAACACACATATTCTGATGGCTTGTTCATATAGGTAATATATGCTTAAAAGCAACTGTTTGGTCCCTTATTGTACCGTAATTATGTTGTAACTTGTAAGTTCCTTACATTCAACTTATTTTCAACGTGATACCACCATATTCCATGTGTGTTAAGTTTTGGTTGAATCGTATGTCACTCCGTTTAAATAATTTCATATGTTTTTGAAGACTTTTATGCACTTTATACTAGACATATATTAAAGATTTCTGATGCTCATTGCTTGACTATCCAATCATGTACTATTATTCTGATTGAACATCGTTCCCTTGAAGCTTTTTGTGCATATATGGAAATCGGATCTTGTATTAGAGTTCCAAATGGAAGCTCTCCATCATCATACATAACTCATGCAAGTTGCATCTATGAACAATTTATTTCAACCCAAAACCGTATTTCAAAGGCTTCATCTTATGTCATGCTTCCTCGCAAAAAATGCACTTGCAAAGCAACTTTGAAGGAAGCTAATAACAATATTGAAGCTGTAGGACAGGTAATCACTTGTCCCACTAGGTCATATGTTATTATATTTATTGCTATTTTATGACAGTACTATTAGTACGTATTTGCCTTTGCTGATCTTTTTCTTGTTCTATGCTTTACTGTTTATATAAATGCCAACTTTAATCTCAGTTTTGTAGTTTTCTAATGTACCATTTATTTTTAGTTATTATGTTAAGCTATTTATCTATGAAAGTAGTCAAAAGCAGAGACTTGTGTTTGGTCATAAATCAACAGATAATCCTATAAATCTTGTGTGTTTCACCTTGTAGTCATCTATTTTCCTTTTAAAAGCTTTGAAACCTTTTTAAAAGCATTCTTCTTTGTTTCTTTTTCAAGATTCTCCTTGTGATCTCAAAAACTTTACAAAATCAGCAATCTGAAACTAAACCTGTTAATAGGACTTGTTGATAAACCTTTAAATGCACTTTGACATCAAAATACTCAATTTTCTACCATTTTCGATAGGATTTAAATGTTATTCCGAGTGTTCATGCTCACTTTTTGCTAAATGATATTAATCAGGGTTTGAAATCTGCAGTGTGACACTGTTGACCATAGAAATGCAATATAATACTATCTTTAACTCGGATGGGGAAAACATATTGAACACTAATAGCAATAAAGGGAACCTTTTAACTTCCCTTTTTATGAATGTCGGATTATAAAGTCAAATTATTAGTTTACATTTTCCAGTACCTGTGTTGCTATATTCCCTGAAAGATATCATATGATTTCAGCTAAAAGTGAAGCCTTCTGAAGTTTCTACTGAGATGGAACTCTCAAGTTTAACAGCCATATGTCCATTGGATGGTCGCTACTGGAATAAAGTCAAGGATCTATCCTGTTATTTGAGTGAATATGGTCTGATCTACTATCGGACCCTGGTTGAGGTACAATGCTTATTACCATTACAATTTTTAGCAATTTTGATGTTTAATAGATTATTATGTGTTTCTCTTACTTTAGATCAAGTGGCTGCTTAAGCTCTCACAAATTCCTGAAGTATTTGAGGTTCCAAAATTTAGCGGCGAGGCTGAAGCCAAATTGCAAGGATTGATTGATGGATTTAGTGACGCTGATGCAATTCAAGTGAAGAATATAGAGAAAATAACTAATCATGACGTGAAAGCAGTGGAATATTTTCTTAAAACAAAATGTCAAGAAGATCCTGAGATAGCTAAGGTATGTCTTATTAGCTATTATTCATGTTATTTTCCTAGATTGAATAGATTTTGATATAGTCTTATCCGCACTATCATGTTGAAATTTTATCCAAGAAATAATTTCAGGTGCTTGAATTTTTTCATTTTGGCTGTACATCTGAAGACATAAACAATCTTGCACATGGACTGATGCTGAAAGAAGCAGTTAATTCTGTTATTCTTCCAGTCATGGATGATTTAATTAAGGCAATATATTCTATGGCGAAAGCTAATGCTCACATTCCTATGCTTTCTCGGACTCATGGGCAAGTAAAATCTTTTTCTTTAACCATGATTAGAACCAAATCTCCTTTTATTTTATAACATTTATATTTGAACTGGTAATTCATTTTCTTAAGTTGTTATATGTAGCCAGCCTCACCTACAACTTTGGGAAAAGAAATGCTAATATTTGCCGAGAGATTAAACAGAGAAAGGCGTGATATTTCACAAGTAGATATATTGGGAAAATTTGCAGGTGCAGTTGGTAACTATAATGCACATATTGTGGCATATCCTGATGTAAATTGGCCACAAGTTGCAGACCAGTTTGTAAATTCTCTTGGACTAAGCTTTAATCCACACGTGACCCAGGCATGTTTTTTAGCATATATTTTGGATTGTATATGAATCGTCATATTATAACATCTATATTAAGTTTATGTGACAGGTGACATAATATCAATAACTGTATTGATGTTGCAGATTGAATCTCACGATTACATGGCTAAACTTTTTCATTCATTCATCCGGTTTAATAACGTCTTGCTTGATTTTGATAAGGATATATGGGGATATATATCTGTGGGCTACTTCAAGCAGGTGCACTTTCAATTTGTAATTTGTATATCGTGATAAATTGAAAAAGTAAATAATTCTTAACAATTATCATTGGATCTTAACATTGTAAATTGTTGTGTTATGTAGGTAACCAAGGCTGGTGAAATTGGGTCATCAACAATGCCTCACAAAGTGAACCCCATAGACTTTGAAAACAGTGAAGGCAATCTTGGGATAGCTAATGCAATTTTAGACCATTTAAGCATGAAATTGCCTATTTCGCGTTGGCAGGTATTACTATACATTTACTCATTTAGATTATAAGTATATGAACCTAAAGCGTATGTCTTACTGCTATAACAATCTTAGCGTGACTTGACTGATTCTACGGTTCTGAGAAACATTGGTGTGGGTTTGGGCTATTCACTTCTCTCTTACAAGAGTGCTTTAGTAGGAATTGGGAAGCTTCAGGTACGTTTACATAAATTGATTTGTCTATGTTTTTACATACACTTTAAATTGTGTGTTTAAAATTTTTAAATGATCTTGAACATCTTTGTTGGAAAAGATAATGACTAGGTTTACTAAGAGCTTTATGCTTGTTTGAACTGTGTGTGTGTGTTAGGTCAATGAAGTAGTGTTAAACAAAGACCTGGAAAATTCATGGGAGGTTCTTGCTGAACCAATTCAGACGGTATGTATATTGCATATCTTCATGGAAATGGTTACCTTACGATCTTAAATAGCTTCTCAGCTATGACAAAATAAAATCATCTTACGGGTCGAAACGTCATCACAAGTATTTCATTATTATTTTTATGAAATATAGGTGATGAGAAGATATGGTGTTGAGGAGCCTTATGAGAAACTGAAGGAACTTACGAGAGGAAGAGCAGTTACCAAGGAGAGCATTACCAAATTCATTAATGGGTTAGAAATACCAGCAGAAGCTAAAACAGAGCTCTTAAAGTTAACCCCACATAACTATGTTGGAGTTGCAGCTCAATTGGTTGAGGATGCATGTATTAAGGCCAATGGATGTGTTTGATTCCAGTCCTTTACAAGATATGTAACTTTTGTACCCACTTTGTAAGTTGCATACTTATGCAGTGGTAAATTAGTTCTGAATTTTTATTTTTAGAATTTTGACAGTCAAATATATTCACAAAAAAGAAATTTGCGGACATGATATTTGGTATAAAGGTGCTGTTTTTTCCTTCTTTGTTAACAATGTGTATGTTGACCGGTAGCGACATGTTTTTGAAGTTTTTGACCCGTTTAGCGGTTGAAAGTAACAATGTGGACTTTTATTGAAATATGGACATTAGTTGATACGCAATGGCAGTTGAATGCAACTTGTAATGAACATTAGTGACATGTCATAAAGATTCATGAATGGAATTCATGAATGGAATTCATGAATGGAATTCATGTAATGAACGTACTCAGTACTTTAAAAACAAGACCAAGACTTGGAGATCAAGTCAAATAAAACCTAATTCCAGTGGGTCCATGCTTCCACTTCAGTCCCCATCAGGTTACAGGAATATTTATAGAAGTCCCTGCAAATTCAAATCCCACACATAATCACTCATAGGAACAAGACTAAGACTTAGAGAGATCGTCAAATAAAACTTAATACCAGTGGGTCATGCTTCCACTTCAGTTCACATCAGGTTACAGGAATATTTATAGAAGTCCCTGCAAACTCAAATCCCACACATAATCGTGTAAAAAACAAGATAGTATGTTGTTGTTCATGACATATCTTTCAATTTTCATCCATACAATAGCACTGCTATTATGCCCTGTAGCACTAGCCATAAACCATACCGATCACCTTGCACTTCTGGCCATTAAATCGACCATCACTCTTGACCCGCAAAATGTTCTTGACTCATGGAACACCTCCCTCCATTACTGCCAATGGCAAGGTGTTACATGTGGTCGTCAGCATCCTAGAGTCACCAAGTTGGACCTTGGGTCTAGAGGCATAGTTGGTTCCTTGTCTCCACAGATTGGAAACTTGAGTTTTCTCAGAGTAATTAGTCTTGAGAATAACACCTTTAATGGTGTAATCCCGCCTCAGTTAGGTAACTTATTTAGGTTACATAAGCTGTATCTCATGAACAATTCTTTTGAAGGTCAAGTTCCAGCCAGTTTATCAAACTGCACCAGACTTGTTGATCTTAGGTTGGCTCACAATAAATTAATAGGAAAGCTCCCACAACAGCTTAGTTCTCTGGTGAACCTCATGATCATAACCTTTCATAATAATGATTTCACAGGAGGAATACCATCTTTCTTGGCAAATCTCACTTCTCTTGAAGCCATATCGGCTGCAAACAATCATCTAGGCGGAAGCATTCCACATTCTTTAGGTCAATTGCACAACTTGCAAAGGATTGGTTTTGCAAACAACCAACTCCATGGTATGATCCCTCCATCATTATACAATCTAACATCATTAATAGTTCTAAGTTTCACAGACAATCTAATCAGTGGAGATCTAAATAAAGATATAGGGTTGCAGCTACCTAATCTTGAGGATTTCCAGATAGCAGGAAACAAATTTACAGGAACCATTCCATTCTCATTTTCTAACTGTTCAAACTTGAAAGATCTTAGCTTGTCTGAAAATGGTTTCACTGGGAAAATTAACATAAATTTCAGTCAAATGCAAAATCTTTGGATTCTTGGGCTATATGGGAATAGTTTAGGAAGTTCACAACCAGATGAGATGCGCTTCATTGATTCTATGATCAATTGTAGCAGTCTTGAATTATTACTTCTTCAGGCTAACAATTTAAGAGGAGTTCTTCCTAGTTCTGTAGGCAATCTCTCATCTCAAATCACAACTCTATCTTTTGCTGGAAACTTCATATATGGGCCCTTGCCTTCTGGGATCGGGAATCTTGAGAAGTTAGAGCGCTTATATGTTGGATTCAACCAGTTCACAGGCATTATTCCTAGTGAACTTGGTAATCTGAGAAACCTAAGACAATTATTCCTAGATAATAACAGCTTCACCGGGAACTTTCCTGATTTTTTAGGAAACCTGACATTGTTAGACGACTTGCGTTTGTCAGGTAATAGACTAGAAGGACAAATACCACCAAATCTTGGTAACCTTAGGAGATTGGCAACATTGCACCTTTTTGAAAACAATCTTACTGGCCCAATACCCATAGAGCTTTTTCAGTTATCTTCCCTGTCCATGGTTCTAGATCTTTCTAATAATCATCTAGTTGGACCACTTCCCCAAGAAATAGGAAACCTTCACAGCTTGATGACACTCAGAATGCCACACAATCGTCTGGCTGGCGCAATCCCATATGCCATTGGAAGCTGCATAAGCCTTGAGAATCTAGATATGAAAGCCAATTCTTTTCAAGGTCCGATACCTTCCACGATGGCTTCTTTAAGAGGTATCAGAAACCTCGATCTTTCAAGCAACAACCTTTCTGGACAGATTCCCAGATTCTTGGAGCAACTAAATCTATCTTCATTGAATCTTTCTTTCAACAATCTTGAGGGGGAGGTGCCTATAAGAGGTATTTTCAAGAACATAAGTGCATTTGCAATTGTTGGAAACAGTAGGCTATGTGGAGGCATTCCAGAACTTGGCCTACCCAAGTGTCCCATGTCATCAAGATCAAAAAAGGGTTCACGTACGCCACGTGTTATTCTAGTTGTCATCCCGGTTTGCTCATTTCTGGTTATAGCAATGGTACTGTATTTGTTGTTTTGTTGGAAAAAAAGAAAGACACAAACACTGCCAACAGAAGCTTCATTCATCCAACCATTTTCAAGGGTCTCTTATGGAAGCATACTCAAAGCTACAAATGAGTTCTCCCAACAGAACCTGATCGGAACTGGGACTTTTAGTGAAGTTTACAAGGGTGTCCTTGAACCAGATGGTGAAATAGTTGCAATCAAGGTTCTAAAGCTTGAAAATCAAGGAGCTTTGAAGAGTTTCATGGCGGAATGTGAAGCTTTAAAAAGCATAAGGCACCGTAATCTTGTAAGAATCATCACCTCCTGCTCATCAGTTGATTTTCAAGGTAATGATTTCAAAGCTCTCATTTACGAGTTCATGCCAAATGGGAATCTTGAAAGTTGGCTACATCCAACTTCAGAACAAGAATCTGTAACCAAAGAAGCTCCACAAAGATTAAGTCTTCGCCAAAGAGTAACAATTGCAACAGATGTGGCTCATGCTATTCACTACCTCCACCAAGACTGTGAGGTATCCATAATCCAAAGCAGTCTTTTTTAAACCCATATTTGTTATGTAAAGTTTCTCCCTTTAACACCACACCAAAGCAGTTCAATTGGAATAAGAGGCACAACTGGATATGCAGCTCCAGGTAACCACTAAACAGAAACTTCTTGAATTGTTGACTTCAGTAAACATAACTCCAATTATCAGTCTTTTTTAAACCCATATTTGTTATGTAATCTGTCTTGAATTGCTTAAATGGGACGGACCCTCCCTGGACCCTGCGAAAACGCGGGAGCTATTTGCAGCACCAGGTACGCCCTTTTCTTGAATTGCTGGTTTGATACAATTGGTTTGCAGAGTATGGTGTTGGAAATGAGATGACAAAAGCAGGGGATATCTACAGTTTTGGGATCTTGTTGTTAGAGATGATAACTGGAAGGAGACCAACAGATTCCATTTTCAATGAAGGGTTAAACCTTCATGGGTATGTGCAGATGGGGATGCATGATGGTCTCATGGAGATCATTGAACCGGTGCTTTGGCCTACTCATGATGGACATATGGAAGGTGCACATGTGAACAATGGTTACAGTAGGGATGAAGTAACAAGGTTGAAGAGATTGGAAGAGGGGATGATTGCATTGGCAAGAGTTGGGTTGGAGTGCTCCAATGAAGCTCCCGGAGAGAGGATGAACACCAACAGTTTGCTTCATGAGCTGCATCGCATCAGTGAAATTGTTAGAGATACTTAAGAGGACTTTTGTAATTTGTTGCATCAAGGGGTGGTGGCGCAGTTGGCTAGCGCGTAGGTCTCATAGCTATTTGGGTGATCCTGAGGTCGAGAGTTCGAGCCTCTCTCACCCCATTTATTTTTTTCTCTATTTAAGTGTTGACGAGAGTGAATAAAGTGATGACTTTTCTGAACTTTATGCATTTACTCTCTTTGTGTATTTGTTTTTGTCAAATAACAATTTTTACAATTACCTCTTGTTTAGTTTTTAAGTTCAACAAAAAACTATTGAAAAGATTTTAACTCTTTACAATAGTTAAATCTTGTTGGAGCTTCCTTCTCAACATAACGAACTACAATATCCCTCGTGGTCCTTTTTTCATGAGGATTTACTGACGCTTAACATTTTCTAAATATCTTTGTTGTTTTACAGTCCATGGATACAAATATACAATGGGTTATGATCTTTGTAAAACCACGTTTAACTATGAAATAAAAAAAACAATTGATTTTGTATAATTGTAAATTACCAACCATTGACTAATTAAATGTAAAACTAAGGCTGATGATATCTTAAATATTATGTAAAATAGTTCAAGCAAAACCGGTTTTAACTACGGAATCAAAAACACTATTGATTTACATAATTGTAAATTACGAATTATTAATTACATAAATATAAAAATAAAGCTAATGATATTTAGTTGTTAAGTAAAATAGTTTAAGTACCAGCAGACTTGGTTAGATTTATATAAATCAATGACTTTTTAGCTATTGAAATATAAAATGGTTGTGTAATGATTTCAACCGAATATACAATTAATCAAGTCACTTGCAATCGAGATAAAAGTTGGGATGGAGTCGTAATCAAAATTCGTCACCCATGTGAAGCGAATCTATAAAGTTTGAAATTTATGGATTAAACGGGTCCCCCATATCGCTTCCCTATGTTGATTTAGTTCAATACAGATTCTTCCCAATTATTGCTAATTTTGCCCCAATTGTGACTATATTTTCCAAATCATTGCATCAACAACTCATGAATTTGGATCCAAACAGGGGAACAAGATTAATTTAGATGATACAACCTTTGTCATTCACATACAAACAAGTAAAATTCAATTTAAAAGAAAATATTATGAACGTAAAAAAAAGATCATCTGCCTCGAATACTAGCAGGAGAACGCACACCCTTTTCACTGTTACTATCTTCATCAATGTTTTGATTGTTTTCATCAATTGGGTTGTTGTTGACACTCATTTCAGAGCTTGCATTGCTGCTGGTTCCAACAGGGGAATCTGAAACACTAATCATTCGATTTCGTGTCGCCCCAGGTCTCACACTGTACATAGATGATGCAGGAATTTTCGTCATCAATGGCCTCAAGTTGCCCGGTACCGTTCGTCTTATATCCTGTTAAAGGGGTTATGGTAACATAAATTGGTCAGTTGCAGATAAAACTTTCAGGTTAAAATGGATTATATGTAACAGAAGACATACCATATGCCTCATAGCCATATCTAAAGACTTCTTTGAAAGTGATCTTCCAAAACCCGAGCTGTCAGGTGAGGATGATTTCCCAGAAAGATTACTGTTTGGTGAGTGTTTGTCATCTTGCTTTGGCGGGGCCAGTTTGCGCATGTTTATAACACGTTCGACCATTTTGGTCCCGTATAACCCCGGGCTCACGTTATCATTAGCCTTAGCATATGAACGAATCAATGCAGGAATGGGTACAGAGCTTCCACTCTTACGGGTCACACCATTAGGAAGCCGGCCCCTAGAAGGCGAGCATGACTGCCTTCTTACCCTTCCGCTAGGCAGGGGCTCAACAGATGACGAGCGGCTAGTTGGAGCACCAGCCCGACCCCTGATGGAGGAAATGGGTCTGTCGGTAATTGAGGTCCTTAAGTTAGGTGGAGCGTCGAGTGTATAGCCGGGCATTTCTTGTGGCTTCCATGGTCTTGGTCTTGTATTGGGAGAACTAGCTAAATTTGGGACAGTAGGATGAGATTTAACTGAAGGGGTAGATGGTTTTGTGACAGCAGACAATGTGGGCGACCTTCGTGGTGGTGTTGGTGCCCGTGGTGCAGGTTTGGTTGTAGATAAAGATGGTCTGCTTGTTGGAGTTGAAGATCTTGCAGTAGACCTAGTTGGTGTAGATGATCTAGCAGGAACCGTTGGTTTAGATGAAGACAAAACGGGGCGTGAAGTGGGTGTAGAAGATCTTGGTCTAACAGTTGTAGTTGAAGTGGGTGTGTTTTTGGTGACTGAATTCGATATGGCTCTAGATTGTGTACCTAAACCTGGTCTACTTGTCAAAGCAGAAGACCTTGAACCTGTAGCCCCTGTTGATGATGGTCTACGCGATCCTGCACTTGGTCCAGGAGACGCTG
Organism: Flaveria linearis; assembly: GCA_024085815.1. Lineage (NCBI taxonomy): Eukaryota > Viridiplantae > Streptophyta > Magnoliopsida > Asterales > Asteraceae > Flaveria > Flaveria linearis. Next base: position 89,567,576 of record CM044006.1, on the reverse strand, counting down.
GTCGCGGTCTTGAGGCCAAATTATTCTTAACAGTAGACTCTTGTTGGGTATTTGATAACTATACCAAAAGCAACCAGATAAATAACACTGAAACATAAAACTGTAAACCATGTGGTAAGAAACCAACTAATTGATCTTACTCTAGATTTAATCGCACTCGGATGAGCTTCATGAGTTCCATTTTGGTTCATAACAGTTTTCTGAGATCCCATTTCCAGTGAAGAAAAAAGAGGAGTGCCAGGGGGAGTCAAAAGCCTAAAAATGTAAGTTTCTTACATCATTTATAACAAAAAGATCTAATTTTTGTTCAACAAACATGAGTATATAACCATAATCTATACAGAATAAAGAATACAAATGACAAGATTTACCAATCATAATCATTCTTATCATTTTCAGAGTTGAGGAATTCATCAGCACCAGTTTTTCGAACAGTTGTTGCCGAAGGCATACTAAACATGTGAGAATTTCCAGTTCTTGATCCTGCACCATCGAAATATGATGATATCCAGATATGCTAACAATGAATCGTTATCAAGTCATAATTACATATGCAGGTGCAATTAAGGCATCATCAGTTCGATCATCAAACGTCAAATCTAAAAATCTAATCAAGATTATGCAATTCATCAGATAACATGCCGTAAAGTTTACTAATTGCAGAACTGATGAAGGATACATACCAAGTGATGAATCAAATTCAGCTTCTGCACTCTGAAGAAGAAGATCATGACGTTCTTTTTCTCGTTGTTTCATCTCCAAAAACAACCCTGGTTCTTCTTCTTTCTCTCTTAATACTGAATTCCTCAAACCCCCAGTCGTTTGCTGCTGCCGTTGCTTCACCGGCACCGGCATTTCCTTCTCCGGCGCCCGAAAACTCCGATTCATCGCCACAATCAACAAAATTCAGCAAATTTCAAACAAAACCCACAAATTTACAGTCACAGATCTGACAATCGAAGTAGAATGCTTCAAAATTCGCGGCGAAAACAGCTTTCACATTCAAATTATGAAACACCCAAATGAATTTGAAGCATTTGAACAAGAACAACAACAACAAAATCAACAACCGTCAAGAACTTGAAGAAATCTACGAAAGATTTGGTTTAATCAAAGCTTTAAGCTTTGAAATTAGGTAAGAATGGAGACAAACGATGTAATAGGGGGAGAGAGAGAGTCAATTTCATACGATAGCTGCAGACACTAATGGGGGAGAGAAAGTGTGCCTTTCAGAGCAAATATGTATCGTAATTGAAGCTCTATGCTACAGTAACTTGTACTCATTGGATTAAAAGTTGTAACTTTATCTAGATTTGTCTTTTTGGACTCTGGAGTAAAAGATTACCATTATTAAAGGAATGTTAATTGATGAAGGCGTTATTAATATCTTTGAGATGTTTCGTAATGAGAAAATGAACGATTCGTTCCGTAAACGTTTTTCCTTGAGCTGTTTTCAGTCCCTAAAGTTTAAACATATTACAAGAAGAGTACCGCAGGTTTATACAAGCATCAAATGTTTTCTTTAGACGAATGTTCATATATTTTCTTGGCTTTAATTCTTTTACTTTTAGGTAAGCTTTTTTATATTTATTAATAAAACTGTAACGTATTATATAAACAATATATATTGCGTGTCACGCTTTTAAATTTGTGCTAGCCACTAAACTAAAGGACAATTATTCTTCTAGAACAATTTCATGTATTTCAAACAATATTTTAATAAATATAAATAATAAATATTTTAGGCTGTGAACTCATAAACAACAATTTCTGCAAGAACAGAAGATGTTTACTATTCAATTAGAAAGATTATTTTTATACATTGTTGTATTATATGATATATATACATAAAATTTAGTTACGTCAAAATGCACATATCATCTCTCTCTTTGAGAAGTCATAAATTATTCAACTTTCAAGGTAAACAAAAGAGGTAACTTTATAAAGTAGCAATCAAGTTTCAGCATTGTTTTAATTAGGTTACTCATAATTTTTTTGTTTCAACCAGATCATTCATAAAATTTTTATCCAAATCAAATCACTAAAGTTTCAGGATTGTTGTAATTACATCATTCATAAGTTGCAAATTTTTTTAAAAAATTGAAATTTAAAAAAAATTAACAATGTTTTTAAAAAACTGAACTATTTTAAAAAATTTGTGAATTATATAAAACAATTAATAAAAATATAACTGGCCTATTATTACACTTCTAAAAGTTTAATAACCTGATTGAAACAAATAAAAATATTGGTGACTTAATTGGAACACTTTTTAAACTTTAGTGACATAATTGAAACAAATAAAAATATAAGTAATCTAATTGGTATTGAGCATAATATGAGGGGCCCAATAACGCAAATTCATAATGTTAAGGGCCTATAGTGGAGTTCGTCTCACTTAAAAGCTACGTTATGACAACGAAAAGGTTTAGCTTCAGCTTTTCATTTTCATTTTCCCCTTTTGTCTTCGTGACATTTGGTTTCACCATCTTCACAAAATTATTTATCATCTCCGAGGTTTCTAAATTCTAATATTTAAAAAATATATTGTATATTCATTATGTTTGTGTTATTTTAAATACATACATATATAAAATTCATTCTAAATGCTTGTTAGAAATGTTATTAGGTATAAACTCTGAAAAATGTGTTTGTACGTGTGGTGGTTGGGGGAAAATAGGGTGCTTAAAGCTTTAAAGGTGTATCATACAAGCCAATTATTGGATAAATTATAGAACTAAATTTGAAAATAAAAATTAGAAAATGGTTAGTTACAAAAGAGACATACCAACTTCGACATAATTTATAAATTCGCCATAGAAGTTGAATATCATACAACAGAATATTAATTATAAATATTGTCATATAAATACAAAAATTCTGAGTTTGAGTCATCCCTAACATTGCATATTGCTATGATTTTGGTCCATGTAGGGACCACGTTATATGATTTTTCACTTATGATTTTTTTTGTCAAAATGTCCCTTTTATTATTATTATTTTTTTCTATAGATTTCTTAAGGAGCAAATTACATTTTTGTCTCAAAAATTTTGTTTTACCCTTTTAGTTTAAAATTTTATCCTTCTAGCTAGGTTGCATTTTGGTACTCATTTCAGTCTCTCATATTAACATCGTTAAACTTTTTGTAAAAAGATAAAACTACTTTTACACGTAAACAATTATTATAATACAATCTCCTTATTATACACACACATGCATACTATAGAAATTTTTGTATTTGTGTATTTTTAAGAGAAACGTTTTTATTATTGTCAATTTTTTATTTTTAGATTTGTCTATTATTGCTTCTTATTTTATTTATCTATATCTATACTATTATATAAAGTATCTATACTATCTTAATAAGCAAATGAGGAGGGCAAGAATGTCATTTCACATTAATCTCTTAAATTTAAGAATTTTACAACCCTTAAAGCTCTATGTACAACTTCAAAGCACAAGAGATCCAAAGGGATTCAAAATTTAAACCCACAACCCTTGTTACTGTTACAGATCTCAATTCAAAACACCTACACACACCTTCTCTTACTGTCGAATCCCCATACACACACCCAGATTCTAGGGTTTCAGATTCTCCTTCTGATCTTGTATCTGCATCTCAGATTTCGATCCTACCGCCATCATGTTCTTAGATCTAGCGTAATCATGGATGTCGTCAACGCCGACCAAGCCCGTGTCGCCGAGGAGGCCGGCGCCTGCGCCGTCATGGCCCTCGAGCGTGTTCAGGCGGACATACGTGCGCAAGGCGGCGTCGCGCGGATGAGCGACCCCCAGCTGATTAAGGAGATTAAGCAGGCGGTGACGATTCCGGTGATGGCGAAGGCCCGAATTGGGCATTTCGTTGAGGCCCAGGTTCTCGAAGCGATTGGGGTTGATTATGTTGATGAGAGTGAGGTTCTGACGCTGGCGGATGATATGAACCATATTAATAAGCATAATTTCAGAATTCTGTTTGTGTGTGGGTGTCGGAACTTGGGTGAGGCGTTGCGTAGGGTTCGTGAAGGGGCTGCTATGATTCAGACCAAAGGGGAAGCTGGAACTGGTACGTTTTGTTCATGATTATCGTGTTTTGATTTGGGTTTTTAACATTCATGGTTTTAAGTGAATTCTACTTCTAAATTCATTAGGTTATTGGTTTTGTAAGTCTTAGTTTGACCTGATTTTTAATTTATATACGCGAAAATGGTGTAGGAAACGGTTCTTTCTGAAAAAAAGTGATTATAGTACGAGAAAACGTTATTTGTGTATCTTGGTGACCATCCCCTATTTGTGATGTGGCCAATTCATGTGCTTTTAAACAAGCTACTAAAAGCTAAAGGACATGATGTTCATGAAGAGGAGGATGGTTTGAGTTTGGCGGATTCGTACGATTTCAATTTGTCACTGAAAAGTGGGAATGTGAACAAGGGCGTTTTGGGCCACTCGCACTTTATTGACGTAAGTCCATTTTATGGTTTGTAATTTATATTGTTTAAGGTGGTTTTTGTTGTTGGTTTACATGTCAATGAAGTTGTTTCTGGGGTGTAGGTTCCACATATAAAACAGTTACGTTCTTGGGATTGTGGTCTTGCTTGTGTTCTTATGGTTTTGAGAACACTTGGTCTCAACCATTATGATCTTCAAGATCTGGAAGAGTTCTGTCCCACAACCAGGTATCTTCTTCTTCTTCTTCTTCGTATTATGGTCATTTTTCAATACATTATGTCTATTTAGACTGTTGATCTTTATGGTGTTTGTTTAAGGTTACCCATCCAGTGTATGATTAAAAAGCTTCTTGTGTGATCATTCATTATTATTATTATTATTATTTCTAAATCTTTAGTTTGTGTTTTCTATGAAGATTACAGTTTTTTAGCCGTGTTCAAGCTTCTAACTTTATAGTATATAATAATAATGATGCTAAAGGGACTTGTTTACCTTCACTTTTGATGCAAAAAAAATATTCTTATTTCAATCTATAATAATCCGTTAGCCAATACTGAAGGGCTGCTTGAGTATTGAAATATGGTTGTTCTCATTGATAATTGTTTGATTAAAAGTTGTAAGGTTTGTCTCATAACTTATTAGAAGGCTGTGACTTTGAGGAGCTTTTGAGAGCTTTAACTTTCTTCTTTCTAAAAATAAGCTGCCACTGAGGAAAAGTTTTATTTGGATGATAATACTTCAGCTTTGATTTTGAGAAAAAAGAAAAAAAATCTTCAAAAAAAATTAAGCTTTTAAAATAAGCCCAACCACTAGAAAAGCAGAAGTGCAATTTCATTCATGTTATGCTTCAGCCAATCGTGTTTTAATTTGGGTTTTTAACATTCGTGGTGTTTTTGGATGTGTTAATTGATACCACACAAGGGAAACTGGTTGATTCGTTTGAAGTTTGGGTGAAAACTGAAAACTGAAAATGAAAAGTGAAGTTGTTGAATTGAATCTCTTTTGCTTTAAACTTGAACAGTCTTGGTTCTTTTTGTGTGTTTTTTGCTCTATTTGGATTTGAGGTATGGTTTTCTTGAGATTGAGCATTTGAATATGCTATAATAGTCATTTTAGTGTCCAAACTGTCATAATCATGTGTAATTCTGTGAGGAAAAATGGGTGAGGACAACAAATGGTACAAGATGTACCATTTATAGAAAAGGAATTGATGTCAAAAGCTAAAATTTTCAAATATAAAGCTTTAATTTTTATGAGTTTTAGTAGTGTTATAGTCGGTTTTTTGTTTGTGTTTAGTTTTGTTGCTCTGTTGTAGTTTCGATCACCGGTCACTGTTGTAGTTAATTTTTTATAATCTTTTGATTTTAATGCCGATATGGTTGTGGGATATAGATGTACTCGGTTACATGTATTTTGGGATTTAAAAAACTCAATTACAAAGCTGAGGGACTTGAGGTCTGTTGTTGGGAACAAGGGGATAATGGATGTTGGTAATTGGTTATAGGATAAGTTTTAGTTGGGTTTTATATTGTTACATGATTGTGAAGTTGAAATAAATGTTGAAGATGGATGTGCATCATATTATTAGTATGCATATGTATGAATTTAGTAGTTTGACACCACCAAATGCGTATGTTGTTTGTTTTTATATGGATTTTCTTTGAATTATGTAGTTGTTTCTCTTTGGGGACTGGTTATTTGGCGAGGTTTGTCTAGATTCTTATCTGACTGTATTCTATATTCTTGTGTTCTTTGCTATAGATTACCGGGTATAGATGTGTTTTTCCATTGGATAAACCAGTGATTCAAAGGCCTTTGTCTATGATCTTTGTTTATAGATAGAGAGAAAAGCATATGAAGTAGTGATAAAGGATGGGAAGTTAGCATACAAACAAACAGAGGAGTACATTGATCTTTGTCAAACTTTGTTATGATCCATGTACTAAAATGCACTTTGTTTTGTGTTTTTCCTCAGGCAATTTGGCCTCATAGTGGTCATTATCAACCAACCCAAGAAAATTTTCAAGATTTCATTTCTTTTCTTCAGGAAAACCAAGTGGACACAACTTATGTCAAGGTAAAAATGAGGCCCAATTCAAGAAAGTTTTCAAGATTCGATCATGTTTATGATTCGTTCTTACCTTATTGTAATTATTATTGTTTTCAGACGGATTCAGATGAAGATAAAGAACCCGTTAGCAATCACATAAAAACACACTCATCAGAAGAAGATATGAGTGAAAAACAACCTGCAGAAAACACCAAAGATCTCCCATCAAACGGTCTTAACCTACGTGCTCTTGAAATACCAAATGTTCTTATGAAAAAAAGCACCAAGATTCGGACATCTGAATCACGCTATAAAGATCACTGCTTTGAAACAATCTTGAATGGTTATGAAGCAGCAGAAGACTCATTTGACTCGCAGCAAAACTCCACTTCATCATTGCATGAACTATCAGATGATGAAGACGAACAATGCATAGATGATAATATTGTTCAAAAGATCAACTCCCATAAAGAAACAAATTGTTTTCAGTTAGGAAGACACTTATCTTCATGCAAATGGAGCACAGGAGCTGGACCGCGAATTGGTTGTCTGAGAGACTACCCAGCAGAGCTACAATCACATGCTTTAGAACAAGCCAACTTATCACCAAGAAGTGCCCCGAGCTGCCTTCGGTTTACCAACAGCGTGTTATGTACGAGCCCTTTGTCTTTTGAAAACACGAGTTTGTTACGAAGAAATAAACCGCCTTATAGAACGCAATCCACTCCGTTAGATATCGGGTCGGTTTGGGTTACACAATTATTTTGATTAATTTTATTTCTTTTTAGTTTCAGGCATTCTTTGTAAGTTAAAATATTCATTCATGTATACAACCTTAGTTTTCTTCATTCTTTGTACAACAGAAAACACGCAAGTATTCAGAAAACGAATATTGCATTGTAAAATATTATCGATGCCACCGCCGCATCGCGCGGGTTCCTTACTAGTCTAAGTAGAATATAAATGTAATTTTGCTCAAATTCTAAGACACCTAAAATAATCTTTTAAGCGCAAGACACGTGTTTTGTGGACTGGTTCCTAAATTGCCCCTATTAAATAAATTTCTCCTAATTAATACATTATTTAATGTATATTGATTATTTAATTCATAAAATTAAGTATCATCTTTTCTATTAAAATTTAATTTACATTTACTATTTATATTTTTATAATTAAACATTATTTAAATTAAGTATTATCTTATTTAAATAAATAAGTGTTAACTACTAAATATTTACAGAGTTATAATAATAATAATAATAATAATAATAATAATAATAATAATAATAATAATAATAATAATAATAATAATAATATCCATATATAATCAGTGTTTATACAAGGTCAGTTGCATTACGATCTTCAAAAAAGACTCGGTGACACACGTCGCATCGCACGGGTTAACTCACTAGTTATATTTGATAAAAATGTTTTTTTTCTAAAATATAAAGGTCTCTACTCTCTATTATAATAATTCACTCTTTAAAATCATTCATTCTTTAAAGACGTCTTCTTTGTTCATTTTTTAAATGTTAGTTTTTAAACAATTCATTTTTAAACTTTTGTATAATGAAAAACACTCGCTCTAAATGCATGTACTTTACTGCATGTTTTCTTGTGATGGTGTTTTACAATTGGTCGCTAGTTTATAGTTGTTATTTTTAAAACCGTCGGTTTTTTAACGTCTTTTAAGTTTTAAAAAAACGTGTGGACTGCTGCACCTATGATCAAATGGAATCTAGAAATATAAAAGTTTAAAAGCCATTTATATTTCTTTTTTGGTTTGATCAAAACTTAATGAGCAATTTCATATATCCATCTTTAAACTTGCAAAATTACATATTTTTTCAAATATGTTTCAAGACTATTATACCTTATGCACTGAAAACTTGTGTTTAAAGAAAATACGTAATTTTACAAGTTTACAAGATGATATATGTAATTCCTCCAAACTTAAATATCGTAACCAAGCCATTTAAGCACCAGTCTAATGGGTCAACCGAAATCTAGACTAACTCAGGCTATTTAATCTGAACTAAAGTCCGATCGTTTGGTTGATTTTTAACACCCTATTTATAACATATATTTTTAAACATCAAAAAATCTGAATAGTTTTAATATACGACAACTCGTTCTCAATATGGTTTATGTAAATTCTATCACATCTCATAATATTATTTGATAAACCATATATAGGGTTATAATGATAATAAAAGAAGGAAATAAAGCATTCTCCTACTTTTGGGAAGATAAACATGACAAACAATTATATTATTTTCATGTTCATCTTTGAGGTATTGGTCAATATCAATATTGGTCGATATCAATATGTTTATTTCTTTTTTGAGAAACAATATCTTAACTAAGAAGGTTTTAACTAATAAGATAAGGCCAAGATTGTCACAAAACCGCATATGTCAATCCGAGGGCAAAGCAAGAAGTTCACAAAGATGGTAGGTGATGCACACATTTTCATTAGTTGTGTTTTTCATATCTCGTTATTTAAATGTACAGCTCGATTTAGACACAGTCAGTTGTCTTGTAGCGCTTTAAATAAACAATATCTTGACTTAGATAAATAAAAAATCCATAGAAGGGTCGTCTTGTTTGGATGCATTGAGCCCTATCCTGCATCCAATAGGCACTAAAGAAGGAATATGCAAAGCGTCGAAATGAAGACCATGGGAACGGGATCGTTAACATATGAGAATACGCTTAACCAAATGAAGATGGGTCATAGTTGTGTCATATGGCGTCTATCTTATCATGCATAACCCGAAACTGTTGATGGTTTTAAGAAGTCGACTTGTAACCTTCAGGGTCTAGTGAAATATAAAATAGGAGGTGATTGACCCTCGTCAAGTTTAGGCGTAAAAAGACTATCGTCTGAGAATAGGAGGTGATTATGCAGTAACCTTTTGTGTACAAATATTATAAGCGTCTTTTATATAATTATTTTTAAATAAACTAGACATCTAAAACTAATAACATAATTATTTTAAACACTTATATATTCTATATAAAAATGATAGCTGCCAAACTCATTAATCATCTTACGTCAGGTTATCAAAACCTAATATGTAGGAGGCAACGAGGGGCATGCATCATTAGAGATAGTTAAACACATACCGTTATCTCTACCACATTATGCAACTTACTCAGACCACTAACGTTATAATCATTGCCTGTTAACTGGCCACAATAAAAATGCACTAGAAATAATCTGATTTTATAAAGATAAATAACATTAATACCAATAACAACCCCTAGTCAATGTTCAATCATAAAATAAGTAAAAACTATATTGTCAAAGTTGATAGATAATTATTTCTCTAATTTAGCCTTTTTTAAGTAAGACCTTCTGAAATATGGATCCAAAATTTCTACTTTAATATATATTTTCTGTTCATAAGAGAAGTACTTGAACAGAGGCGTGTAGGGGCTCTATGGTTGTGTGACCTATTTCATCTCATCGTCGATTTCGTTCTCCGATCGAAGTCCCCAGTAATTCACCATCAATTCTTTAACGAAATGAATTTGTGAATGAAAGATCTTGTGCATCTGTACATATGGCGGATAAGAGGAAGATCAAGAGCGAAGCTAGCAGTAGCAGCAGTACCATCGACGATTGTAAAGCCGAAAGCGTCGTCGTTGACGTCGGTCGCCGGAGAAGCTCCTGCGGTTATTGCAAATCCGGCTCCAACACCAGTATTACTCACGGTTAGTTTTGACTGATTAGGTTTATGTGTGATCTTCGTGTTGTAGGGAATTTGAATTACCTAACTATTGATTGCGAATCGTGCTATTTGATCGTATTGTTTTCTCTACTTGTAGTTAAATAAAATAGTCTACCTTAAAGTTGGTGTTGATTGTAAACTGTTTGGGAAGATTGATAATGACATCAAACTAGTATATCCGGTGTAGATTTACAATTACGCATATCCAGGGTTTGATATCGGAAATCAAGCTATATCTTCTTTAGTTCTTTACACAACTGCAGAGATGATAGGAAGTATCAGCGGTGCTATTTAGTTCTTCAACACTGTTTGAGTAGACATCTAATTCCTTACAAATTTTGTTTTATCAATGCACTATTACGAAACGAAGACAGTTTAATTAAAAGAAAGATATTCCTGCGTCCCAATTAAACAAATTTGTAGGCCAAATTGTAGAAGACGGAAGACCCTGTTGTTTCAACCATCAATGTTACCAGACCATGAGCATTTTATGTAGAAAATAGGTATAAAGTAGTTTAGGTATCTCCTTCTATAAAAATTTTAGCTTGCTTGATTAAGCTGAAGAAAAGCATCATGTTACAACTTACAAGTATATCATGTTACAAGTACATTTAATCATCAATACGAGAAATATTACCAGACCATGAGCATTTTCTGTAGAAAATAGGTTGGGACTTTTTGCTGTTTAATCATCTATATGTCATTTTGAAGTAATTTATCCCCTTTTTTTGCTGTTTAAGATGTTTTGCTTACAACCTTGTTCAATGATTATGCATCCTGCTTATGTTCTGATGAGGCGCCTTGTATATTCAGTAACATGCTGAGAAGTGGGAGATTATCAACAATAGGCATTATTATGGTAGCAAAGTATCAGTTACAATGTTTGTGAATTTGAAGGATATTGTCAATATGGGTTCTATGAATAATTGTGCTTCTGAATGAATATGCAGCTATGACAGAACATATACAGAGATTTTTGTTTTTTCAATGTTGATTTTGGTTTTTTGATCTTGCAGGTTTATGGGCACACAGCTTGACTGTTTATGACTACCAAGGTTAGCGTGTGTACTTTCTTGTTGTTATTATCAGAAAATTTTTCATGTCTTATAGCTGTATTACATAAATTTAGGTTATAGCAAGAAAAAGAAGTCAAAATACATATCTAAATACTTTGGTAATTAGTACAAGAAAGGGAACACATTTAAATACTTTCCTAGTGTTAGTAAATCTTCTATGGATCTGTTTAAACCAAAATACTGGATCATACACAAAAACAAATAGAAATATATCATTAGTTACAATCAAGATATTTCCAAATAATAAATTTCCTAATTATAATTCTTTTTTTTTTTTTGCCAGCTCTTCTTGACAGAGGTTGGAGGAGATCTGGTTGTTTTCTCTACAAACCTGAAATGGAGAGAACATGTTGTCCATCTTATACAATTCGTTTGAAAGCAAGTGATTTCGACCCTTCTAAAGAACAAGTTCGTGTATCTAAACGAATGCAGAGGTGATTTTATTTCTATATTTTTCTTTCTGAAATGCTAATCTGAATAATTAATTGTTATACTAAAGATATTCTGTTATCCAATAATCAACTTGATCATAGGTTTCTAGATGGGTCACTTAATATCAAGAATCCAGATGAACAAAACAAGATATCGTCTGCCAGTTCAGTACAAAAGGACGTTATAGGTGATAACCCTAATGGGTTACAATCAAACAACATTGATCAAAAGATTGACTATCTGTCTGAGCAGATTGATTTAGTTATACTCAAATGCATAGAACAGGGGGAACTTCCTAATGAAATTCAATTCCCTAAAGCTTCTGTCAAAAGTGTTGCACCAAACAAGAGGAAATTACAAGCGGAAGAAGCTCAAGATCTTGTGTATACCTGCAACATTTCTTTTCAAATCGTTGCTTTTTTAAAGCGAGTCCATAAGAATGTTGGCACAGAAAAAGATCCAAAATTTGTAGCAGAAATGCTATCAAACCATTTAAGGAATTCAGCATCAGCTACCAGTTTGTCTGTAAAAGCTTGCAATGGACATATTAATTTCTATTCTACTGAAACACAAACTCAGGCACATATGACAGTTGGAAGACCTGCAGTTTCTAAAGGGAGTTGTTCAAATAACCTTGAAAAATTGGCCGTCAAAAGGCACAATCTTGAGATTCGCCTGAAACGGTCAACTTTTGACCCAGAAGAATATGAATTATATAGAAAATACCAGATTAAGGTGCATAATGATAGACCAGATCGTGTGACTGAAAGTTCTTACAAGAGATTCTTGATTGACAGCCCCCTAATTTTTGTTCAATCAAATGGAGATGGTAGTGTTCCTCCGTGTGGCTTTGGCTCTTTTCATCAGCAATACTTAATTAATGGCAAACTGGTTGCAGTTGGTGTGATAGACATTCTCCCTAAATGTTTGTCCAGTAAATATCTATTTTGGGACCCTGATCTTGCATTTTTGTCTCTTGGTAAGTACTCAGCACTACAAGAAATAAATTGGGTCAAAGAAAATCAAAGCTATTGTCCTAGTTTGCAGTATTATTATCTTGGATACTATATCCACTCCTGCAACAAGATGAGATATAAAGCAGCTTATCGTCCATCTGAGCTTCTCTGTCCTCTACGTTATGAGTAAGTTATTCTTTTAAACCGAATGACTAAAGAAAGGGCCAATTTGGGTTGCATTTAGTTAACAGCGGGTCAAACAGTTTCATTGTTAACATGTAATTACCATCCATGTATTTGCAGGTGGGTTTCATTTGATATTGCTAAGAGGTTACTTGATAGAAAACCATACGTTGTATTATCTGATTTTTCCACTTTGCAAAATGAGGTGGATTTGTTGCCTAATGCAATTGAAGATCAAATTGAACAAGAAGATTATGAACCAAATGATATTCGTGTTGATGGCGATGAAGAAATGTCTGAAGGTGCTTTTGAAGACTCTGAAGATGATGATGATGATGATGATGATGATGATGATGATGATGAATCAGTAGGACCAGAAGCCACTAGTTTGATGTCTGCAGAAATGCAAAAAGATTTCAGTAATATTGTCATTGATTTGAGGGGAATGCACCTGAAATATAAGGTACACTTCTACTAGAGTCATTATCATGTTTGTTCTTGCCTTTCTACATCTGGAGTTGGCAAAACAGGTGGGTCGGGTGTTGGTTCAGGCCCCAAATCAAACACACAAGAAGCACTCACGAACAAAAAGTTTACTGCTTAAATTTGCTCACTTTCATTCATAATTCAAAGAGTTACATATATAGACAAAAAACAAGACATGTAAACATGGGTTAGTGCTCCTATAAATAGACCCACTGCTTAGCACCCACTACTCCACTACTAAGACTATTTCAAAATTAAAATTGTTGCATAATTTAAACAAAACACATGACTTAAATACAAGACCCGGGACCAGTAACTTGACCCATCAAGATTAATCCAACATCAAGGGGATTAAGTGCGTGTCAAGTGGGTTTGGGTCAAACCATGTCACTTTTTGTTACGGGTTAAAACAACACGGGTCTAGCTGACTAGTGAATATGATTATCGACCGGTATAGTTGCAATACTAAATCCATTTAGATAAATGATTTAGGATCTTGTAAACATCTAATTACTAATTTAGTGATTTTTTGACGCGTTTAATACTTTTCACTTTTTAGCTAATCTATTCAAAATTCAACCAGTTTGGCTCGTTACGAATCCAATGCATCCCGTTTCTTTGATATTGCTACCTCTGCTTATATCATTAGATAAACTGTATATGGCATGAAAAGATGGTTTTATAATAAATATTTTTTCTGAAGGATATACGACAAGCTTTTGCAACACATGAAAGGAACTACTTGGAAACTCAGTTAGATAAATACGTGAGGGCAGTTGGAACCGATCTCTCAGAGCGAATGATTTACTCGATTGGCTGATGCATTCTTGAATCAATTTGGTTTTCACAAGAAGAAACACTTAAGGAAAAAAGGTGGTTATTATCATTGAAGATCATGTTTGTTATTTCATCTTTTCCGACTCTGTTCTTAGTTACTTGAATCTTTATGGATTACTTTTCTAGTGTATAACTTATGATGCAAATATGTATGTGATTTTACTTTTGCTTGCTTGAACGAATATATTATCATCATGCTTAATTATAAGAGTCATATCATCTTACATTAATATGAGTTGCAGAAAAGACGAGTCCATCCCTATGACTCCACCACACCTGTTTGCCTCATACACCTTAGCGCATTGGAGAAAGATGCTTAGATCAGGCTAGGCGGAGTAGAGTTGTAACATGTTTTGTACAAACAACATTATAGTAAACTGTATCATATTACAGATGGAAGACCGCCCAGGGTCCCATTTTCTCAAGGGGCATGAAATTAAAAAAATATATATATATTATATATATGTATGTGTGTATATATATTTTTTAAAAACAACCATAGGTTATTAACAAACTAATTAACAAATCCAATAGCAATTTGATTATTTTGACCTATTGAAGCTTAGGGCCTATTAACATTTTAAATAATTTAGTCTACTATTATTTATTCAATCTAAACTCATTTAAAAAAAAACTAGAAGAGTTACGATTTGATTAAGTAAGTAAACTAGATTATTTTATTACAATACTTTGTTTATCGGTATAACAATTATTATTGTATTATAGATTTTTTACATGCGAATTATTTATTTTATATTATAAGGGTTTATTTTTTTTCTATTTGTCAAGGGCCAAAATTTTTCAACGACTCTTAGGAATGGCCCTGGTACTCTCTCTATTTTATAAAAATAAAATTAGTCAGTTTTTTATAACATCTTTATATTTAAATCCTTTAATGGTCAAGTGGTTAACATGAGTTAGTCAAGACATGTAAATATATGGAGTTTTGAGTTCAAATATCACTCTGAATGAAATTGCTCAGGTTGATCTAGATGCATTTTCAGTTGTGAGTTTCCTCCTAAGGGGTTGGGGGTGCATCACGGCTAGAAAACGAATATGTGGGCCCGGTTAATATAACACATATCATTTGAAGCAGAGTCGTATATTTATCGTTCAACAATAAAAAAATAAAAAATAATCGTAATATATGACTTTACAGGTAGATAACAATAAAACCATCATTAGTTATATAAAAACAAAAAGTATGTTACATTAAATTTTGGCTTATAAATCGGCTCATGAAGCCTTAAAGTTTACATTGAAAAAGGTAAAATGGCAAATTATAGGCCTTACCTTGAACTTGTCTTGTTTTTCCTTCTTGTGATGGCAATTTTCCCACCACCGCAACCTTCAGAAGCCGCGTTTCCTAAAAACACGGTGCACGTTGAAAATTATCATCTTGACGGTCTTGTTATAGGTTGTGGAAGAGATAGCGAGCAACCCGACTTTAAATCAATTAAGAGTGGTGAAGAATACACTCTTGAGTTTAATGACAAGGGTAAATACTCTTGTGCTTTTAATTGGAAAGCTAAACATATAAGATTTCCGGTCTTTAATCACACCATTAGCAATCTTTGCACCGGAGGCATTATCAAAGATTGTTGGTGGCGAGCCATGGAACGCGAATTCCAATTTCTTGAAGAAGATTGGGTTACGATGTATCATTGGTAAATTGAACTGATTAATATCGTATATGAGTGTAATAAGAAATGGAACTAAATAAAAAATCAAAATTTTGATGGCTTGTTTGATGGTTTGTTTAATTAGGTGTTACAAATTATCTTTCATATTATTTTATACGTAAGAAACGTATATGTTAACTATTGGTTGATTTATTCTATTGTCTTTTAATAACAAGCTTAAAATGCAGGGTAGGGTTATAATACAAAGGATGTTTAATCTAAAAAGCCTAATAAAAATTATGGGTTTGACACGTGTCCTTTTATTATTTTAAAAAAGAAAGTACTTTGGCCATTGTGTCAAATGCATCATCTTATTGTGTTTTATACGTTCATTATGACAAATATTAGTTTATTGTGTCATATATTTTACATCATTTGTTATATATATAATCATTGTGTTTTACGTTTTATATCATTTTGTGTTATTTTTATCATTGTTTCTATATATTATATAACCTTGTTATTTACATTGTGTTTTACAATTAGAAATACACAATGATATACTTGCACTAATGTATTTTTTAAAACTCATGGCATTGAAGATAACACAATATGCTTTTTTGTAATTGTTTTTATAGGTGTATAAATTTGTTATCTATCATTGTGTTTTATAATTAAAAAAACACAATGATGTTATTTCACCTATCTATTTTTCAAAGCTCTTATTGTTCAAGATAACATAATGATATCAAAATAATACAATGATGCATTATGTTATTTTGTTATTGCTTTTAATGTATTAATATTATTTTTTTTAATTCTTCATTTTGGAAAACTTAATAGTATCCAGGAAAACAAAATAACTAACAAAAAGACAGAATGAACTGTACTAAAAACACAATGACGATACATAAGCTTAAAAATGTAAAAATATCAATTATGTTTTTATATAACAATACTATGCTCGTTTTAAAGATAAGAAAACACTCATTTTTATTGTGTAATTTTTATAAAAAATATTGTCGTACATAAAAGTTACGAGTGTTTAAAAAAAATAGGGGAATTTTGCAAAAAGTTCACAAAAATGGTTATTTTCCTAAAATACTTCTCTAACAAATTTTTTCCTATAAATTAATCTCAACCATTAATTAAAAAGATTGATAGTTGATTTATTATACTTTTTAGTTTTAGAAGTTTTTTTATTTGAATCTTTCTCTAAAACACATGAAATACATTTCTTATATTATTGATTTAACGAGTTAAAACAAATAATTATTAAAAATATTATGGCTTGATTTTACAAATATTAGAAAAAATTTCTAAATTATATTCGCTCTTTTAAATTCTGTATGAAATACTTTTCTTTAGGCTCTAGATTGGAGTAAAATTCAGATTAATCTATATATTAATAAATGAATGAAAGAAATAGAGTACTTTGGATATGTCTAATTTGTTCAAGACACTTTTTTATTTTATTTTTTTATCTCCAATCTCACCAACCTTTAGCTATGGTGTTTTATGAGTTTTTTGAGCATGTACAACCTTTTAGTGTTTATAACTTTTAAACCTTTAAGGTACAAACCATGTATTAGGGTTTCATTAAACTATTAGCATAACCCTACGCCTAGGGTGTGCCGCAAAGTGTCACATAAGGTGGAGAAGAACAACGGATTAGATTGGTACAATAAAAAAGGGCGATCGTAGTGCGGAAACGAGTTGGGACGATTTTTATTTATACTTTATCATGTCGATTACGCCGCCACTACATGTGTTTCTTATATGCGTTTTGAGTTGGTTTACGTTTCGACCTAAATTTTGTTTGGGAAAAAGTTGGGTCATATATATTACGTTTTCATTAAATGGTATAAATTCGAGTCACTTTACGTTTTGACGTAAATTTAGTTCGAATACGAGTCAGGTCTATTGTAGTTTCTATTTTATTACGTCACGTACAATGCTGCTGTAACGCGCGGCGGGCTGAAAAAACTAATTTTATTTAATTCACTTGTGTCAACAAAATTTTTCATAGGCGAAAAATCAAACACTTGACTCTTTAACATTATTTAAAAAAAATCTTCTACTTGTTTCAGTTCACTGGTAGTGGTAAAGACAAGTATTCTTCTAGGCAACTAACCAAACACCTTCCATGCCCTCATAAACCATTGTAGAATACACAATACAGGGAAGACTAAAACTTAAATCTTAACATTATTAAAAAAAAACTTCAAACTTAAATGGCTTATCAGGTTATACTATTAATTACATATGTCAACTAGCTGTTTATTAGACCAGTTATAACAAGGACATTTGAAAGAAAAGCCCCATGTCAATACTGCTGTTCATAAGTTAGATGGTTATTTGATTAAAGGATTAGAGAATATGGATTAGGATTCGAAAAATTACAAACGTCAAATCTTCAATTATAACTTAGGATTTATAAACTTTAAAATAAAAATATTGAATTTGATTATGATCCGACCTGATCTGATCCGAACTAGACCGAAAAAATCTATTATATAGCGATACACATACAACCCCTAATATATTTCCGCCTCCCCATAAAAAAAATTCTTGGTCCGCCTCTGTTTATAACCCATAGCCTAGTTAACGAGAAGGTGAATGACTGAAGCAAGTAGTTATAACGTCTAAATGTGTAGATAATATTTATTACTAACCATTGCATTCGACAACCAGCTGACTAAACCCATAGTGTCCTAACCTACTGTGACACAAACTTGACCATGGTGTTCAAATCCAAAGACGTGTTGATTTTTAACGAAAAGTTTGGGCTTGTTTTCACGGCATGAAATCCATCATCCTGCATTCAAATCCTTAGGCATTAATAATGTCACGCTATTAAGGAAACCGACCAGGTCGTCTAAACCTTACTTCGAGGCAATTTTTGGTTCATTCAAACATCCTCAATTTAAAATTGCAACTGTGTACCTCATATGGTGAATCACAAATACATGTACAGAATATAGATATTGTGTAGGTGATCATGAAACCCTATGATACTTGTATGTGTTTCAATTAGACACATAATTCCAGCAGTGGCATTTGGTTGGTTTGTTGTCTAGCTTAATAACACCTTCTGAAGTGTTGATCTATACGAACTTCAAGTACATAGATTTGCAGGTGATGGATCAACTTGAAACAAAAATGCCAAAACAAAAGTTACAGCATTTCAGTCATTCAAAACCTAATAATTATATAATTCTTGATTTCAAACAAGCTTGTAGCAAGTTAACTTTCCTCAACTCGTGCTTTCACGGTTTCTCAAAGCTGAGTCCACAAGTTTGACCTTTTTGGTGTTCTCACTGTTGACTAAAGAAAGCTTTGCAATTGAGGATTTGAGGTGGGAGATATCATCTTCAACATTACCCTTCCTACTCCCTGCAATTAGCCTTCTTTGGTTGGGCCTTTTGCTTTGTGGAGAAGAGGAATGTCTTTTTATTCGACCATTTATAGCTTCTATGGTCGTGTGCAATGCATCTAATTCCAATCCTCTAAATTTGTCTGCATAAAACAAACACAACAGCCTTCAGAATAGAGCTTTCTGAAACATTATAATATCCCATTATCAAGATTCATTATTAAACTAACGGCAATCACACATAACAGCGTCTAAAAGTTAAAGGCGAGTATGGATCATGAATGGGTCAACTGAGGTTGAGTTTATCTAAAACAGGTCAAACAGAAAAGACTCAGCTAAACGGGGAAGCAGGTCAGATGGGTCGACTTGGTCAAGGTTGAAAGTCATACTATTTGAAGACAACTTACCAAGCTCCATCTTGAAGTCTCGCTCTGCTTTCGACAATGGTTTCTTGTGGATTCCTGGTAGGTTTCTTAGGCTTAACAACCGTTCTTCTAACAAACCATGATTCTGAATTGCACGATCTATTCGATTTTCCAATGTTTCCTGGTTCTCTTCGACTTTCGCTAACTTTTGTTGTGCCTCACGCAATCGGGTATGTTGTTCATCAATGATTTTCTTTAGTTGTGGTCCATGGTGTTTGAGCTCAAAGTAAACCTGAGAACGCAAGAAATATTTGTCATATAAATAGGTAACAAGTATAAAGCAACATTATTTTCAAACTCTCAAAAAGAAATTATCATTCTACAGCCAAAAGCCCAAAAGGGTATTAAATGGCAAAAGATACAAATTTTATATGATACAGAACAGTAAAACTAGTACCTGAACCAATATAACATCAAGATCTAGAATTAATGTTACAGATAATAGTAGAATTTACAATCCCAAAGTGCGAAGTAAATTGTATATGAAATAAACTGAATCTTGTATTGAAATTCTATATTTTGGTGATGACAAAGTTGGCAGGTCAGGCTTGCTGGGTGGAATTTCAGAACACGTAAGTTTTGTAGACGTCAATTGGGTTGGTTTGGGTTGAAATGAAACAACTGTATATATCCAAATCTTCAA
This sequence comes from Flaveria linearis, assembly GCA_024085815.1. NCBI lineage: Eukaryota > Viridiplantae > Streptophyta > Magnoliopsida > Asterales > Asteraceae > Flaveria > Flaveria linearis. The sequence goes on along the minus strand of CM044006.1, from coordinate 89,547,306 downwards.
ACATTTTTTATAAATTATTAATTAGTTAAAGTATGATTAACATAAAATGTTTTGATATAATGATTCGGTACCTTAGTAAGTTGTACGCATTAACAAATAACAACATATTACAAGACTTTTGACTCATTTGACCAGTTTAGGTTGTATGCATTAACAACACACTTTAGTAAGTGACTCTTGACTCATTTGACCAACTTTCCATTGCAGTTAAATATTCATATTTAACCCGTTGACCCGTTAGATATAAAACAAAACTCGAATCGGCCTATCCATAAGTAAATAGGTGTCAATTGCAACCTTACCTTATGTGCATACTCAACATAGTTCTCATGGAAAAGCTTGAAGTACTGATGGAGAGTAGACCTCCCTTCAATAGAGTCAGCAGCAACAGGGTTTGGTGAGGTAGGTGGCACGATAACCACTTTTGGGCCAGTGAGTAGTTCTTTACTTATAATAGTAGCATCTCCAGTAACTATATTTTCTGCTGAACTTTCATATTTCTTTTCTTTATCAACACGAGCAGGAAGCAAAAGATTCCAGCTTTCCATCCCAAGTACAATGCATTCAAAACCAGATGTGATTCCCACAATCCAACAACATCCGAATGAATCCGCCAATGCCACAAAACCATATAGAGAAGACATTGAGTATTCCACCTGGCATGTGTTAAGAACCGACTGCACAGTTGGTGGTCTCATGTCATCATCTATCCCATTTTTCTGATTAGTGAAAGGAAGAAAATGCAACACTATTGAATCCACACCTCCATCATGAACACAATATATTCTCTCGGGTATAAGTGGATCAATAAACAATGAAATCATGGAACCGGTTTCGGTTTTCCCGGGTAGGGCTAAATCAACAGTACCCAACCTTAACAACGGAGGTGGATGTCCCAACCAAATATTTTTATCGGATGATTGTTCAAATGACACCACTGATAGCTCATTGGGATGTGGTTCACAAATCATGGCAAAACCAACTATTCGGTTTTGAGAATCAACAGAAATACGGGGATGGTTACCCACCGTCCAAACAGGCTGTATTTCATCAGCTAATGCATCTATCTGTAGCTGCCCACTACTCCAAACCGTAATAAGAATTGAATCTTTGCTAACTGCCTTGTACAGAAAACTGACAGCTCGTCCCTCACACTTGGTAACTTTAAATTCAGAATCTTCTTGATTTCCATGGTACACTTTATGAAGAGGCCCCTATAATATGAAAAAAGTTGTTTGACGTTTCTTTCAAGTAAATATAGCATATTAATATGGACAACTAAAAGACTAAAGATAGTAGAGGGATACCTGTAATGAAACTGATGCATCAAATAGAGCATAAGGATGAGATTTTAGTGCAGGTTGATTTCCGCCTTCTGCTGCTTGTCTAGCCAACTCAGGAAATGTGGCTTCTAACCAAGAAATTGCCAGGGTGGCATTACTAAATGCTTTTGAGCTACCAGATTTTAGTCCAAATGTCTGAGCATCACTATATATCTCCAATACAGACTCCCATTTGTACACACTATAACAACATAAATAAATGAAATGGGACCATCTTCTTTAGAAAGCAACATATATAATTTGGACCTTACCTTCCAAAAGGAACAACCGGACAAAGGGTGTAAACTGTACCATCACTGAACAAAACAAAAACCTGCACAATTAAACTTAAAAGCACTTGAGCAACCGATATAACAAAAGAATGCCAAATATAAGAATAATAAATAGTCAACGTACACTAAATCGATCCCACAAATGATCACCGCCAAAAGAAAAGTCAACAGGACATATTGACGAGGCATTCCTTGATCTACCACGTGCAACTGGCTGTAAATAGTATTCCTGCTCTGGATGCTCAAGAGCTGAGGACAAATCATAAAGCCTACAATATGCAATATGATACAATCATGCATTATAATTAAGTAAATACAGCAATGAGACCTGAACACTGAATCAAATGGCAGATAAGAGTGTAAACCTGAATACTGAATCAGAAGATAGAATTCCAAGATGAGTATCACTATAAGGGTGCCATGAAACTTTTAAAGTCCGTATGCCATTGTTGGTGTTGAGGTAGAGATCTGATCCAACAGTGATCGTCCTGCAGATCAGTATAATAAAAGTGTCTTCAAAAGAGGTGCACTAGTGTCAGACAAATGAAAAGATGCATATCCTAACGTTTGTACAACTGATAAACAATCTAGATCAAAAAGTTTATATTTTACTACCTGCATATAACAGCACTATCTTTTGATGAAGAACGCCCATACAGGTACATAACACGCAACCCATTTGATCCCTCTAAGAGTAAGGCTGATCCATGTCTGTTGATGGCAATTCTATCCACCATGAAATCGAGCTCCACGTCAGTTCGCAACACCTATAATGAACAAAACACCAAAGATCAGAATAAAAGCAATATGATAAGTTGTATTTTTATGGGTTACGAGTTACGACTTCAAGCAATAAACAAAAAACGATGATAAACTGCAAAATATGCTACAGTCTAATACTCTAATCTAAGTGACACAAATAAGTTCACTTGGGTGCCTACAGTTCTTCCTAAAGCAGTTAAATTACAACATTCTCAAGTACTTCAATTACCAACTTCTACAATACCCTAAAACTCCTATCTTCTTAAACATTATTTCAAACAATCATAGCATTTGCATTCAAAAACATGCTAAATAGAGAATAAAATATGCTCACAGCAAAGCAGAAAGACCTTTGAAGGTGAAGCAGCAAGAACGGTAGTCGGGTCGGGTTCGCCGAACCGGAGAGAAACCCGATGCAGTGATTGCGTATTTACATCCCAATAGTAGAGGCGAGAGGCTCCATCCCAAGCCATGAGATTCCGCTTCCTCTGAACATTATTCTTCGAAGGGGCGCCGGAGAAAACGGGATGGTTCTGAAGCGGAAGCCATTCCACATCGTCGGTTGCCGGAGTTGCCGATGACGGCGACCGTGCCGGTGCTGGTGATGGTGATGGCGACGGCGACGGTGATGGTGACGGTGGTGTTAGGGCTTCTTTGGTGGTAGGTTCCGGTAGATCAAAATTAAACCTCATTCTCGCCCTTTGACACACAGAGAGTGGGTTAGGTTACTTTGGTGGTGGTCAAATCCCCCGCCGGACTGGTGATTCTTGGGGCTTTTTTATATCGGTTTACCTGGTCCAGTCAGGGCTGACCACTCGGTCAGGCTGTTTGATTCCTCACCTTCTGACCGAGTTTTTTATAGCTGACTCACCCTTTCTTTTGCTTCTGTCCGAGCTTAAATTTTTATGCTTCTGATCCGGTCCAGTTCATATAAAACATTCAAACAGCCTCATAGGGTATTATTAACCCATTCGTGTATTTTTTTTTCTTTTTAACTCAAGATCTTAGAGAATTTAGAAAGAGAGAGCACATATTATCCCGATGATGTGCCTTTACAATAACTCCTTCATAGATACCAACGATTCTTAAAACAACTAGTTAAGGTAATGTACTCATAACATGTAAATAATAGGAAGTCATGGGTTTATTTTTCACTTTAAGCAAAATGTTCAGAATTGAGACAAATGGTTTTCTCAACAATGGGTTTCCTCCTGAGGGGATTGGAGGTGCGGTCCCGGCTAGAAAACGGATAGGTAGAGCCGATTAAGATAATATTATCTTCTGAAACAGGGTATACATTTACCGTTTAAAAACTAATAATAATTACTTCATAGATTTGTAAAGCAAATATATGATGAAAATTACGATTTATTGGAGTCAAATTTGTAATTAGGGAAGGATATGCAATGATTTGATACACAGATAGTGAGTTGATTTTTAACTTGTTTGATCCGTAAAAAAAAGTATGCAAATATACTGGCTAATTAATATGTTTGAATCAACTTGCTTGTTTTATTACCTAGTTTTAGTAAGGTGTCATACACAAGATCAAATGGCTAGAACACACTACTTGCATTCAAAACAAATTTCTTGTTTTGACTTTGATTTATCTTTAATTTGATCATGCATAACCCCAACTCCAAGATCAAGCATCAACTAAAGAGTGTCGTAACACACTCTCAAGGATGATTTCAATGTCCAACACATTGACCCACCCTTTTTAAGGTTATGAACATGAAGCTGTTTTTTATAAGTTTCTGGAGACTAAACATTAGTTAATCATACATGGTATTTTCCATTCCTAACTTATAATTATCATTATTATAATGTAAACTCTAAAAACAAGGATGTTACAAGTTACCACAAATACTTTAAAAAAAAATCCATAACATTTTTCATGTGTCTTATTAAGAAAGTATCTAGCAGAAATAGTTCTAGTTCTTCTTATAAAAGATGAACAAGTAATATATATATACATATATATATACATATATACATACATACACTTTAAAAACATATTAAAAAAACAAAATTATTTCACATTCCCACTGTTCGTACTTCTTGGTACAATGGCAATGTCATAACGTCTTGAGATGAACAAAAGGTTGTCGAGTAAACGATGAAAAAAAGTTCGTGTTTGTATGATACTTGCGAAGTTAATCCACATTTTCCGTCTTAATTGGGCCATAAAAAGTCAAACACCCAAAACCCAATTACCCAAACATGTTTAATTGTTTATAGCATGGGCCAATGAAAAGCAGTAGGCCACCTGCTATTGGTAATTCCATATTTTTGGATTAATTTGTATAATCATCAATTTGAGTCCAATTATGACCAGCCCATGAACCCAATATAAGTCCAATTATTTTGTTTTGAGCCAATGTCAAAGCCTAATGTTGAATTCAGGCCTTCAGGGATCAGGGTGCCTTCCCAAATAAACTTCCCCTTATTTTTAAATCTGTTTTTTTCTTAACGGTTAATTGGATTACTAAGGGTCATTGGCCCACCCGATCATCTCCAAATCAGCTTTATTCACAGTTGTTCTTCTGCTTCATGCTGGTTGCCTTGAATTCTACTACAAGCTCATCTTCCACAAGTAAGTTCCTAATTAACCTATGAGTATCGTTTGATTTCTCTTAAAAACAGTATCATGATCACATTGGATTGGAGTTGGAGATTGTAACACATAATATTTCGGTTTTGCAAACAATAGTGGGAGAAGTAACTTTGAAAACGCTGTAATTTAGTGATTTCATTCGGTCAAAAGTATCATTATGTTATAATTTCTAAGAAATAATTCTTGAGTCCGCTACTAATGTACAAAAGCTAACCTTTTTTTTTAACAACACTTATAACTTTTCTAAGATTATTTTTGTGACTAGAACTTACAACTTTTTGATTATGGGATTCATCTCTTACCACTAGGCTCCAACCCTTTATCCCCCCGAACTGTTTATTATCTCTCAAACCTTAAACCTTGAATCGTAACTAGATAATCGTGTGTTTGTACAACCGTACAAGAATGCTTACAAATGCTTGGGGTGCCCTATAATGTCCCCCACTGCTAATATCTAATTAAGGGACACTCAAGATTACCTAAAAAAGTGGTACAAGTTGATTATGCCACTCTGGTTCCTAATCATGTTCCAAACACACCCACTTAATGCTGATTTGGTTTATTTGTTTTATTATGACAACCTAATTATGGCTGTTGGGTAAGTATGTCGCACTGGAAAATGGAAATCTTTATCTTATCCAACCAACTGCTTTATAAACAAATTTATGTTGAATTCCAGATAGACTTACTTGATAAAGTTTTTAGCTTTACATAATAGGACCATTATTCCCTTTATTGAAAGCCAGTACATATGCAAATTTTTTGTTCAACTTTATCGACCGGCATCTTTTTTATTTGTGTGTGTATGTGTGATACATTGTTCATATAAAAGTATATATAATATAAACAGCAAAGCATATCCAATGCTTTTGAGGATTATATTGGTGTTGTTTTTGTCATCGACCCATTGTGATGTAAGATATCATCAGAGTTGTTTTTCAAGAATATCCATCCAGTTAGATGTTTCTTTATCTTATGCATATGCATATATGCTATAATATAAGAAATTAAAATCAAAAGAGTTTTTAAAACTGAAAAAAAAAGTCTATCAAGTTATTTATCTTCATGTCCTTTATATACTTTAATTATTTTTTGTATTATACCATAAATCTATATTTATTCTTAAATTTAAAATTAGACATGTTGATTTGAACATACTATCCTTTTTTAAAGTGGCTGATTATTATTGTTGTTTGTCTAGTCCAGTTATCACGGTGAGGCTATGTGTTATCATCACTTAGAAAGGTAATGGCGGGAGTTTAACCACATGGTATGTAGGTGACACATAAGCAGGGTAAGTGTGAGTAACAAAGACGTATTACGGGGCACGACCAAGGGTGGTCAATCCTTAATCAAGTCCATAACATATAGCCTTAATGTAATCTAATACAGTGATGTATCTAATGCATTTGAACTATATTATGGATGTCTGGAATCATGTTATTGGCATTTGACTAATTGACTGGATTATTGATTTATTATATATATATTACTCCCGGTGAGTGTAACCACCTTGAAGATTAATGCTAGCCGTTGGATCTGTCTGAAATAAAATCACAGTCGTATAAACTCGGCAGTTTTGCCAGTTACGAACCAGTTACAGGCGGTTACCCTTCTGCTGACGGTTCCTTCGTCCCCTGAACCTTCTCCTTCTTTCCCTCCGCGATGTTCGTCGTACAACCTACATAAGCTTAGTTCTACATTTTTAAAACCCAAATACCATTCTCTTTCTCGCAGATGAACTCGTAGGTGATGAGATGCATCGGTGTCTACGGGTTTCAATCAATCGATTGAGCTTATTGTATTTGATTTCATCTAAACAACCTCATCGCACCCTTTTTGCTATTTTTCTATCTTCTAATTCTGATACCCACTACAAGAAAACCGAGCAATAGGGGCGACCTTTTTAGCGACGACAGAGGTCATTAGCGGCGACAATCAATAGCGGCGACTTATTAGCGGCGACAAGTCGCCGCTATTTCTTCCAATCTGTTTCAGTTGTACTGAGCTTGATCTGGCCGTTCACTAAAAAGAAGATCCAACGGCGAGGGTTTATTCGTACAAGAAGCAATAGCGGCGACACTATTAGCGGCGACATGTCGCCGCTATTGCCTCTGATCTGAGATAACCCATCGATTTCCCTCCTCATCTTCATTCTTCCCTCCAACTCCACACCACCGACGATTTTCAGGCATTTTCAGGCGATCGGCCACCTTCACCACCTCCAACTCCACTTCCCTCATCTTCTGACCCAACACCCCACCTTCACCACCTAGCCATCGGCCTCCCTCACCACTCCACCGGAGCCGCCTCCCGTCTGCCGGAGCCACCATCACCGCCACCTCCGTCTGCTGGAGCCACCATCACCGCCACCTCCGTCTGCCGGAGCCACCATCACCGCCACCTCCGTCTGCCGGAGCCACCATCACCGCCACCTCTAAGTGTCGTTTGAGTTTCTTGAGGTAATTTGTTTCTTGAGCCACCATCACCGCCACTAACTTAGTTTCTTGATGTTATTTGGTTGATCTTGGTTTTGTGTGTTGTATAAAGCATATATATTGTTGTACAAGTTGTTTGATCTCTTGGTATATACTGAATGATAAGTCATACAACGTTCGAATCACTTCATGCAGTTTTGGTTCGTTATTTTTGTTTAAGAAAGCAAGTTGAACGGATTGATTCATGGTTGAAAACTGAAATTCTCAATTCCTTGTTTTTTTAAACATCTGTTTGTATTCTTGAAGTACATGGTTATACATTTGATGTTTGGTAAACTAGTTGTTGAAACAGTTGAAAATTATTTATATGGTGTTATTTAGTTAGTTGAGAATTGATTAAAAATTGTTTAGATATTTTTTAAGGTAATTGAGATATTTAGAGTTTATGCTTTGTTGATGAATGTATTTATGTATTTTGTAGGTTAGAAATAAATGGATTTGGGTATTTTGCTAGTTAGTTGATTAAAAATTAATTGGGTATTTGATATTTGGAAGTTAGTTGATATTTGGTAGGTTAGAGATTATTTTGAAGCAATTACTAAGAAAACCAAAAGAAACGTGATATTAGTTGAACCAATTATTGTATGTTATAATCGTTTACGTTTCGTGACTTCATTCTAATCATCACGAGCTTAGAAATACCCGCCCGAAATTGATTTAGTAATTAATTTCGGGTTGTCCCCGTTTTGGGACTGCTTTTTGAATATTTTATCTCATTTAGGATATGAATGTGTATTACATATTGTTTGTTTAAGAAAAATTTGGTCATTTTCTCTTTGCTCCTCGGGTATATATTTCTATATACTTGGGAGCTAAGAGGAAATGCTGCCGAATTTTTCTTAAACAAACAATTATGTAATACATGTTCATATATGAGATAAAGTATTCAAAAAGTGGGTATAGCAGCCTACCCTTTGAAATTCTCAATCTACTGTCCTACTTTTTGTTTGATAAATCGTCTTGTGTTTGAAGCTGCTATTGAGATATTTTTCTAATTTTTTCTTTTAGAATTTATGCTAATTGTTTGCATATTTTAAATTAGTTGTGTTAATTATTAGGTTTTACTTGTATGAATTATGCTATAATATTAGTAATTTGGTATGAATTGTATGAATTATGTTAATTGTATGAATTATCATGTTAATTATATAAATCTTTTGTACTTTAATTTGGCTAAACAAAATTAGTTAGTTATTATGAAAAACAATTGTAATAATGTATATTATCATTTGACTTTTATAGTAATTCGTTATTGTTTATATTAGTAGGTTTTAGGGTTTCGGTAAGATTCATTCTGATAATCACGAGTTTAGTAATTCCTTTTTGTTCGAGTTTTGTGGATAATTTTTCATCCACTTAAATCCTAATATATTTTGCAGTTCCATAATCATGCCTATCGATAAAAGTTGGCTTCTTAATCCGAATCGTAGATCACCTGAGTATCAACAAGGACTTAGCTCTTTTATAGATATGTGCGAAAAACTTGTGGACAGTTATGGCCAGATTCGATGTCCATGTATGAAATGTCAGAATACGGTATTATTAGGATGGGTTAAAATGAAATATCATTTAGAAATATGGGGCATGTGCCGGTCGTACAAGGATTGGATCTATCACGGTGAAAGTTTAATTCCTGAAGTTGTAGTTGTGGAAAACGTTGCGCCAACAAACGAAATGGCTGACGTTATCGAAGACGTTATGGAGGAGAGTAGCGGTCTCCATGAGCAGAGTAGTGGTCTCCATGATGATTTTGAGAACTTGTTAGAAGAAGTTCAATCAGAATTATATCCGGGTTGTGCTAAGTTTTCTTCACTTGATTTTTTAGCAAAGCTTATGCATATCAAGGTGAAGAATAAATGGACTAATAGCTCATTTGATGAGCTTCTTGAGTTGTTACAATCTTCACATCCTGAGGGTAATAAAATCCCATCTTCTCATTATGTAGCAAAAAGGACATTAAAAAAGATTGGTTTAGGATATGAGTCGATACATGTGTGCAAATATGATTGTGCTCTTTTCTGGGGAGAAAACCTTTTGTTAGAAAAATGTCCCGTTTGTAATGAGAGTAGGTGGGTTGATACAAATACAAAGGGCAAGAAGTTACCTCACAAGGTGTTACGATGGTTTCCTTTAACCCCGAGACTACGACGATTGTATTCTTCAAGGCACACGGCAAAAGATATGATTTGGCATAGTACCGGACGATCAGAAGAGGGTACGATGCGACATCCTGTTGATGGTACCTCATGGAAAGATTTTGACATAAAGTACCCGACCTTCTCAAGGGAACCGCGAAACGTTCGCCTAGGGCTTGCAGCCGACGGTTTTAATCCATTTGGTAACATGAGTTCGGCTCATAGCACGTGGCCGGTTGTACTCACCACATACAATTTGCCTCCATGGTTATGCATGAAAGAGTCATCATTTATGTTGTCATTGTTGATTCCTGATCCTAAATCACCGGGGAAAGACATGGATGTGTTTCTTAGGCCGTTGGTGGATGAGCTTAAGCAGTTGTGAGTGTCAGGCGTACGTACTAAAGACGCGGCGACAAACACGTTCTTTACAATGAAAGCGGCGTTGTTATGGACTATAAACGACTTTCCAGCTCGTAGTAGTTTATCTGGTTGGAGCGGGCAGGGTTACAAAGCATGCCCGACATGTAACGAAGACACTCCTTCTATGCGTGTTACAAATAAAGTTGTATATGTTGGTCATCGGCGATTCTTAGATGCTAACCATGAGTGGAGAACAAGTTTAGAATTTAACGGAGAACCCGAGATCAGAGCCCCTCCGAAACAGTTTAATGATACAGACATAGAAGCACAAATTAGTCGTCTACGCCATCGTTTGCCGGGTAAACATCCCGATTTTGGAGGTGTAAAATCAAAGCGGGAGGAGTTTGAGTTGAACTGGTCGAAACGAAGCATATTTTTGAACTTGAGTATTGGTCTTCTCTGCAGCTAAAACATAACCTAGATGTGATGCATATCGAAAAAAATGTGTGTGACAGTTTGTTGGGTACTCTTCTAATGAATGAAAAGAGCAAAGATACGCCAAATGCACGCGTTGACCTGAAAAATCTAAATATTCGAAGTAGGCAGTGGTTGGAGAAAAAGAATGGCAAGTGGTATAGTCCACATCCAAAATACTCATTGAAGATCAGTGATCGAAAGTTATTTTGTGAGTTTATAAAGGATGTTAAATTGCCTGATGGGTTCGGATCTAATATCAGGAAGAGAGTGGTAGATAACAATACTAATATTACTGGGTTGAAATCTCATGACTGTCATATTCTCATGCAGCGTTTAATACCGATTGGGGTTAGATGCTTTTTGACCAAAGATACTTATACACCAATAGTTGATCTTTGTACGTTTTTTAAGCAACTCTGCTCAAGAACACTATTGGTCGAGGATATGAAGAAAGCTAAGGATGCCATTCTTATAATATTGTGCAAGTTAGAGTTGATCTATCCTCCGGCGTTTTTTGACATTATGGTTCATTTAGTTTTGCATTTACCTGATGAAGCGATTCGTGGTGGTCCTGTATGTATGAGATGGATGTATCCGTTTGAAAGATATATGAAAAAACTAAAAAATTATGTCAGAAACAAAGCAAGGCCGGAAGGTTGTATAGCTGAAGGTTATGTTGCTGAAGAAGCTCTATCATTTTGTTCGAGATACCTTCGAGATGTTGAGACTCAGTTTAATCGCCCTGACAGAAACGAGGATGTCATTATCCAAAAAAGAAACGTGTATGCATTTGAGTCTAAATGTCGTCCGGCTAGTGCAACAAAGATGAAATACCTTTCTCCAAGTGAAAAGCTTAAGTTAGAATGGTTTGTGCTCGATAGCTGTCAAGAAGTCAGAGATTATATGAAGTAAAGTTTCCTATCTTTAACTTTGCATCATTAATTAAATATATTTCATTGTCACTTATTGTATATTTTTATCAATATTGTAGTGAATTTAAATCTGTATGTCCACATGAGGATATTAAAATCAAATTTCCATCATGGTTCCTCGAGAAGGTAATCTATATCTAACACGTGTTACTATATATTTGTTAGGTATTCCATATATAACACGTGTTAGTCAATATTTTCTTAGGTTTATTCGATGAAAATACAAAATTCTCCAAAATTTCATTCAGAGTTGTATGCTCTTTCAATGGGTGCGGATGTAAATGCCTATAGTTATACTGCTTGCATAGTCAACGGTGTTAGGTTTATGGTAGTTGATCGTGACGCGCAACGCACAACGCAAAACTCCGGTGTTTTAGTGGAGGGAGAGAATGGTGAGAAATATTATGGGCAACTTGAGGAGATTATTGAATTACATTATGCAAATGGGTATTCAACTGTCCTATTTCGTTGCAAATGGTTTGATACTCGAAGGGGCGTTTCATACGACAATAATATCATTAGTATCAACACAGAACGTGAATGGGACAAAGACGATCAACTCATATTTGCCTCTCAAGCTAAACAAGTGTTCTACATCCGAGAACCTTCTCGAAGAAATCAAAACAATAATCACCGGTGGGTCGTCGAGAATGTTAATCATCGAAAAATTTGGGATCGCCCTACAATCAATGATGGTGTCATGGAGAACATTCAAAATGTTGACAATGACTTGACAGAAGATCTTGACGTTGTTCACAACCACTCTTCATCTAATAGCATACTTTTCATTGACTTCACACAATACTTTCATAACATACCTACTCATGTCACCGAAGACGAGACTCCAAGTGAAGTTAATCCGCCAACTGTTACCGCTGAAGAGGTGTTTGAAGACGAGGATGATTATGATGAGGACGATTCTGATTATGACACCGAAGAGTCTGACGAAGATACTGAAGTATATGAGGGTGACTCTGATTGAAACATTTGTTAGGATTTGTATATGTATTTATTTATTTAAACCTTTGTTTGTATTTCATGTTGTACTACAAAACTTTCTTCTTATTTTAACATTATGTTCTAAATCTTATATTTCAAGACATGTTTTCATTGTGGATTGTTCTCGTATACCTTATGGCTGATGTGATGAGTCACGGAGGTGATGGCGCGGGGGATCCACCACTTCCTCCATTTGACACTCATGGGAGTCACGCGTTAGACGGTAATGGTTATTATAATTAATTTATATACTATGTTTATTCAATTATTATTAATATATGATGCAATCATTGATTTTTTAATCTGATTACAGGCACGCCTTCTCGTAAAACAAGAGGCAAGGCGAAAAATAAGAAATTGCAGCAAGAGCTAGCTAAAAAGGGAGGACCTTTATCTCTACCCTTTGATAGAGCTGCCACGTATACCCCCGTTGGCGAACTTAATGATATGTTTGTTCGCGAGGTGGGGATATACATGGAAGCTAATTTACCTTTTAATGTTCGTTCGTATGAAAATCTTTCCGATGCTCAGAAGAATGCTTTGGAAGAGCATATGGCGGTAAAATTTTATAAGTTATATATTTGTTATTCATTTTTACATAAATAACTTTTATTTTGTTGAACTTAAATGTAGCGACGCTTTGACTTTGATGAGATATTGCGAGATCGTGAGCGCGCACAGATAGAGGGTGGAATCCGTGCGGTGTTTCTCAAACGATTTAGAGATCGAAAAAATGTGGCAAAAAAACATTTTGATCGGGTTGGAGGCTACGATAATGTAGAACAAGCAAGGGTCAATCCTCCAACAGGAATGAATCATGATAATTGGAACAAAACCGTTGACTATTTTATGAGTGACGCATATAGGAATGTGTCAAGTTCAAACAAATCAAATCGTCAACAACAAATATATACAAACAGTGGGGGGACTGCTTCATATAGTAGTTATTGTTATAAGCAGGTAATGATTTAAATTTATATATTTGTGTATTATATATTAGTATTTTTAATATATAATATACTTTTTAAAAACAGAATAAAAGCAGACTTGAAACGTTTCATGATGCTCATACTGGTAAAGATGGGACATTTGATAGCGAGGTAGCAGAGCAACAATATGTAAGTATTTCTTAAAAGTATAATTTTTAAATATATATTTATGTATGTATAAATATGTTGATATATTTTTGTTAATTAATACAGAACCAATTAAAGGAAAGGTTTGATGAGCTAAGTCAAACCCAAAATCAAGAAAGTGGATCATCAACGCTGAATGAAGTCGATATCTTTGAGTCGGTGTTGGGACAACGGCGTGGACATATTCGGGGGATTGGGCGTAAACCATTTTCATCTGCAGGGACGAGTTCTTTTGTTCATGATCATGAACAAACTCCTCAGTCGTTTACACAGGTAAGTGCATCATAGTTGGATGTGTTAAGTTCATCATAGTTCACTTAGGTTTATTATGACTTTTTATCCCTAAAATAGACTTAATTATCTAAGTTTAGCTTAAACGGGTCAAATGGGTGAAAACAACATGATTTGAGTTAAAACGGGTCAAAATGAGTTAAACTTGGATGTGTTAAATTCATCATAGTTCACTTAGGTTTATTATGACTTTTTATCCCTAAAATAGACTTTAATTATCTAAGTTTAGCTTAAACGGGTCAAAATGGATGAAAACAACATGATTTGAGTTAAAACGGGTCAAAATGAGTTAAACTTGGATGTGTTAAGTTCATCATAGTTCACTTAGGTTTATTATGACTTTTTATCCCTAAAATAGACTTTAATTATCTAAGTTTAGCTTAAACGGGTCAAAATGGGTGAAAACAACATGATTTGAGTTAAAACGGGTCAAAATGAGTTAAACTTGGATGTGTTAAGTTCATCATAGTTCACTTAGGTTTATTATGACTTTTTATCCCTAAAATAGACTTTAATTATCTAAGTTTAGCTTAAACGGGTCAAAATGGGTGAAAACAACATGATTTGAGTTAAAACGGGTCAAAATGAGTTAAACTTGGATGTGTTAAATTCATCATAGTTCACTTAGGTTTATTATGACTTTTTATCCTAAAATAGACTTTAATTATCTAAGTTTAGCTTAAACGGGTCAAAATGGGTGAAAACAACATGATTTGAGTTAAAACGGGTCAAAATGAGTTAAACTTGGATGTGTTAAGTTCATCATAGTTCACTTAGGTTTATTATGACTTTTTATCCCTAAAATAGACTTTAATTATCTAAGTTTAGCTTAAACGGGTCAAAATGGGTGAAAACAACATGATTTGAGTTAAAACGGGTCAAAATGAGTTAAACTTGGATGTGTTAAATTCATCATAGTTCACTTAGGTTTATTATGACTTTTTATCCCTAAAATAGACTTTAATTATCTAAGTTTAGCTTAAACGGGTCAAAATGGGTGAAAACAACATGATTTGAGTTAAAACGGGTCAAAATGAGTTAAACTTGGATGTGTTAAGTTCATCATAGTTCACTTAGGTTTATTATGACTTTTTATCCCTAAAATAGACTTTAATTATCTAAGTTTAGCTTAAACGGGTCAAAATGGGTGAAAACAACATGATTTGAGTTAAAACGGGTCAAAATGAGTTAAACTTGGATGTGTTAAGTTCATCATAGTTCATTTTGGTTTTTTATGACTTTTTATTGCTAAAATAGACTTTAATTATCTAAGTTTAGCTTAAACGGGTCAAAATGGGTGAAAACAACAAGATTTGAGTTAAAACGGGTCAAAATGAGTTAAACTTAGATGTGTTAAGTTCATCATAGTTGTTTTAGGTTATTATGACTTGGATGTGTTAAGTTCATCATAAGTGTGTTTGTTTAACATTATTAATTGACACTTCATATACTTAGCCAAGATATAAATGTATATTTTGTTTTTGTAGGAGCAAATTTCAAGTCTATTTCAAAACGCGCAATTTATGTCACAAATGACGCAATTAATTGCTTCGCAAAAGGCTCCAAATCAAGTCGAAGAAGAGGATTCAGACGAGGGGGATGAATAGCATGCTTATTATTGTTTGACATTGCGTAATCTAGATTTTAAGCTTTTAAACATGACTTAATTATCTATGTATGATTGGATGATATTTTGTACGTAATCTAGATTGTAGTTTATGTATAATTTTATGATATCGTGTAGTGTAATCTAGATTTGATAAACATAGGTTTATTTTGGCTGGAAAACAGGATTTCCAAAAAAAAAAAAACAAAAAAAATTAAAAAAAGACCATTAGCGGCGACATATGTCGCCGCTAATAGTCGTAAAATACCATTAGGTGGCGACAATTATTAGCGGCGGTTTTTTGGTCAATAGCGGCGACACTTTTAGCGGCGACTTATTAGCGGCGACTTTTGGTCAATAGCGACGAACTTTTAGTGGCGACTTATTAGCGGCGACTAGTCGCCGCTAATAGTAATAGCGGCGACACTTAGGGGTATTAGCGGCGACATATGTCGCCGCTAAAGGTCTTCTTCCTTGTAGTGACCATTTACATCATACAATTTCATGGTGCACCGGTGTTGATGAAGGTAATGAATGGTTGTTTTTGCTTATATTGATTGTCTTCTTTGTTTTTGTTGGGTTAGTTACTTTTAGGGTTATGTAATTTCTTGGTTTTGAAGTCTTAATAATGTTATCAGGGCTGCTTTCGTTGGTCATTTTTCTCTACACCATAGAAACTTGGTTTTTGAAGCCCTGACAGTGTTATTTGTCTCTTTCTTAGTAGTTTGATGATGATCCGATCTACGGTGGATCCGGTGGGTGTGCGGCGGAAAGGGATTAGCCGGCGATTCTGCAGCGGAGCTAGGGGTTTGGAAGATGAGCGAGTTAGGACAAGCATGCTTCCATGGATACCCCTACTCTTGGTGCAGGTAGTTTTCAGATTTCGTACGTGATTTTGGGCTTTCCAATCTTAGATTTGAGTGAATTTGTTTTCTTATATCTCTGAATACCTCGGTTCTAATAACTGATATGTAGTTTTTATCGATCTTTTGTGCACAAAGAATATCATTTTGTAAATTTGTTATTTGCATTGAGGTGGATTGAAGATCAATTAAATGTAAATTGCATGCTTTATGAGCCCAATGTATTGTATTATTGTGTGTCCTTTATCTGTTGTTCAATATGAGCTGCTTATCCGTGTTGCATAGTGTATTTTTTAAGAATGTTTGGTTTACTGGTTTAAGCTTACTAATGTTTTGGTTCTCTATATGAGAAGTAATGCATTCTTGCAGCATGTTGTGAGTTTTATAATTGCAAAGATGAAAAACTTAGGGTGAAAGTAGGGTTTAACAAAAACATTACAAAAAATAAATGATGCAGTTTTTAACGGATAAGCCTTTGTTTTGCCAATCAGGACTCAAAGATAAAGCAAAAAATGGCGGGTTTCAACTAGATTACAGGTATGAAGCTTTTCTTCTTTTTAATCAAAAAAGATGATTAGGCATTAATCAGGATTTGCAAATCTGATGGTTTCAATATATCCAAGATCAAAGTACATTTTTTATTATGTTAGTTTACTCATTTATCATTTTAGAATTAGCCCAATAGAGATGAACACGAAGTACATTTTTAATAAGATTGATAAACAAAAAACATGTAGCTTTACAGCATGATATTCTAAGGATGTGCTCAGGTGTAAAATTAATTGCTTGTAATGCATATAAACAGTTGGACTTTTTATTGAAGTTCTTTCAACATGGTTTTAGGTATTTGGATCATTTCCAGATAAAAACATGGTGTGAAGCATCATGTAAAGATTAAACTGGTAAGAAGGGCTATTTTGATCAATAGTTTACGTAGGTTTGTGTTGTCTTGACTTTTTTCTTAATTATTTATGGAAGAATCGTTTAAGATTTCGAGGAATGGAAGATGCAATTAGGTTCATGTGTAAGGTTAATTGACAAAGGTGTTTGTTTATTTGTGTGTATCTGCTTCAATTATGTGATTTGTGAATGAATCATAGGTTCTAAGATTATTTTTGTAGCGCAAATCCATGATAAATCGATATTGTTTCATCATCTTGCAAATAGTATTCTCCTTGATGTGTGAGGTCAATAAAGGTAACCTAGGTTAAGGTGAGGCCAGGTAAGGTAACATGAGTTAAGTTGAGATCAGGTAAGGTAATATGTTTACTCTTATATATAATTAGTCATAAACCTACTTACTTCACTTAATTGTATACTTCATTGTCCAGTATTGTGTAGCAAAATGATTTATTGGCTCATACTTAAACCGGTCACTTTGTGCTTCTTACAGTTAATCCACTATGTATTCCCCTTGGACCCCTTCTAGAAAAAGTTTCATATTCAACCTATAAGTTTGTCTTAAAGTAACAGACATGATTAACAATGAGTAGCCACCGTGACATTGTTTATGGTTCTTAAATACCCCATCTTTCCCTTTGTATAGGTTGGGCGCTATTCGATAAATAAAACATCTTTTAAGAAAGTGGTTCAGGTAGCTCAGCTGGTTAGAGCATCTGATGCATTAAATAAATCTTGCAGTTGTTCGTTTCCTGCTTCAAATTTGCATGACCAGGATGTGCAGTTATCGTATTCTGCTTCAAATTTGCATGACAAGGATGTGCTTTCTAATGTTGGTTGTTTGCTTTCTTCTAAGAACCTGCTTAATTTAACCTTTTTGTATTCCAAGTGTTGATTTATTATTGCATTTGTTATACTATATGCTTCTTATACTTCTTATACTTCTTAGCGTGATTTATAGAATTATGTGGCATGTTATGACAATAGGCTATAGAGTATGAGAAAAAAACTAGGAATAGCATCTATTTTTTCCTTTTGATATATCATATACAATAATTACTAAAACTGTCGATATGCTTCTATGATAAATATATCTAGGTTGTGAAAGTGTCACATGCTACATTTTTTTTACCTATAGGTGGTTAAATGGATGCGTTAGATAATTCTTCTAAATGGGCCAGAATCATTTAGTTTTACGAGTTTGACCAGCTAGCAATATACAACTTGTCTCTTGTATATCCAGACTTATGTTCGTATTTTAATTATTAAATGTCGGGATGACGAGTACTTTTCTTCTTTGTTTGTCTCCCTTTTATATTATCTATGTTATTATTATTACTTAGCAGAATTAAATTCAACACTTTTTTTTAAATAATCAATGGTGTTGTTTTGGAATTTTCTTTGAGCAAGGTCTATGAAAGTTTGTCAGCACACTTTAGCAACTGTGACAGAGTACATGGCTAACACAACTTTACAATAGTTCTTAAAAGAAAATAAATACAGGTACCAAATTTGTCCTTTGTATACATATTTCAAATACTTTGGTCATATAACATTTAAAAACCATCTTTCAAACGACGTATAAGACTTATAATGGCTTTGGATACTGCTTTTCGAATGGAATAATTGTATGAAAATTGAAAAGAGATTTTAAGAAAGTATTGCTAAAGAGTAATTAGACAAGCTTTTAAATTGGGCTTAGTTGACAAGCCAAAAATTCCCACAAGCCAAAAATTTTGAAAAGTAAAGCATTTATGAAGTGTCATACATGTTTCCTGTCACAGCAAAAAAAAAAAGATATGATTATTTTAATTTACTTAATCTTCAGTATGACAAGGTGTTGGAAGTTCGTTAACACAAGCCAAAGAGAAAGGGCTACCATTTTATTGAGACGTGCAACCTAACTTCCTTACTTTTTTTCATATGTTGTTGGAACTTCCATTCGTCAAGTAATTAAGATGTTGTCAGTTGCCGATTCATGTATGTGATAGTTTCTCTGTTGCTATGTTTCTATCACTCCTATGAGTGCTGAAATGAAACTTAATTTGGATGCATTTACTTATATGTGGGTATATGGGTTGTGTCGTTGTCTTATGTTTTACTTTAATGGGTCAAACGGATTAAGCTAAAGGATTTAACAAAAAGGAAAATGGGTCGAATACGTAAAAGTTTGAAAGTATAGAATGCAAAGAGAAATAGTTATGTCATTATGACATTAAAATACCCGGCCACCGGACGGGTATAAAACTAGTTGTTTATTGGTGGAATTCTCCTACACTGGTACGACAGGAAAATAGTAAGAAATACCAAATTGAATTAAAAACTTGTGTAAAAACAAATATAAATTTGTGAGCTATAAAATCACGTTGCTGTGAAAATGAACGTTAAAGACATCAAACTGAATTAAAAAAAAGTAAATATGTGATATATTTGATCCGACTTGATGTTGGAAAAAAATATATCGAATAACCTGGGATCTAACATAGCATTATATTTTAAAAGGTTAAAAATAAAAAAAAAAGTATTAATATATTACATTTGACCTAGCTCAATCTTGAATAAAATGTATATATAAAATTTAGATAAAACTAAGCTACGTCGCAACGCTATATTCAAATTTAAAAGATCAGATTAGGTTTTAAAAGTTGTAACATAACAAAATATGTTTAATTTTAATTATAAATATTTAATAATAATAAAAATCTAGAAAAATAAACCTTGAGTTACTGTTAACTTTAAAAGTTTACATACAAAAAAATATATATATACGTTACCCAGATTGGATTTATTTATAATTTATATTTGAACGTAACTGCATTCGAACTTTAAAAATCCATTATATTTTTGAAAAACATAAGAGAAACACAAAATATATAAAAGATTAACCTTGAGCGCCTATTCTACTCGGTTGGTTTTTTAATAATATATAAAGGATTTTGGGTATATGTATAATCATATTGATTTACAATTGATTGTTGTCAAAGGTGTAAATATGACATTGTGTCTGATTTCTGAATACTTTTCTGTATCTATTCAAACTTAAGTGGAAGTTCGAAAATATCTAAACTAAAGTTGATTAGCTGACCATGGTCCATTGATGTAAACCGGAGAAAGGAAGAAAAGAAACCAAACAAAACAATATTCCATAAATATAAAACATACCAGAAAGAAAATTTCAAAAATGTTGATATAAAAAGCATGAACGCTTAAATACTTAAATATTTACGTGTTTGCCAATTATAAATTATTATTATTGGCACCTATACCTTCTAAATATTGTCTCTACTAACCAACTTTCATCGATTCGACCAATAATTAGGTAGTTGGGTAAATTACATACGAAACCAGATATTATAATCTTTAACTCTTTAAGAAATAATGTTTTGTTTTAAAAAGTTAAAAGTTTAAAAGCATATATTGTTGGGTGTAAAGTTATGTCCTTACGTAATATGTAAAGAAATGATGCTTACATATATGTTTCTTTTGTGTTAGATAGTTATCCTTTCTATCCATATAAATAGATGATGGTTTGATATAAAATAATTTTAAAAGAGAAACGAAAGAAGATTATAAAAACTTTGTTTAACACTACGTTTCAAATTTTAAAGAAGCATCTATGCATATACTTTTGTCGTGACATTATTATTATTATTATTATTATTATCGTTGTTATTATCGTTGTTATTATCGTTGTTATTATCGTTGTTATTATCGTTGTTATTATCGTTGTTATTATCGTTGTTATTATCGTTGTTATTATCGTTGTTATTATCGTTGTTATTATCGTTGTTATTATCGTTGTTATTATCGTTGTTATTATCGTTGTTATTATCGTTGTTATTATCGTTGTTATTATCGTTGTTATTATCGTTGTTATTATCGTTGTTATTATCGTTGTTATTATCGTTGTTATTATCGTTGTTATTATCGTTGTTATTATCGTTGTTATTATCGTTGTTATTATCGTTGTTATTATCGTTGTTATTATCGTTGTTATTATCGTTGTTATTATCGTTGTTATTATCGTTGTTATTATCGTTGTTGTAATGGTGTTGTCGTTATTGTTGTTGTCGTTATTGTTGTTGTCGTTATTGTTGTTGTCGTTATTGTTGTTGTCGTTATTGTTGTTGTCGTTATTGTTGTTGTCGTTATTGTTGTTGTCGTTATTGTTGTTGTCGTTATTGTTGTTGTCGTTATTGTTGTTGTCGTTATTGTTGTTGTCGTTATTGTGTTGTCGTTATTGTTGTTGTCGTTATTGTTGTTGTCGTTATTGTTGTTGTCGTTATTGTTCTTGTCGTTATTTGTTGTCGTTATTGTTGTTGTCGTTATTGTTGTTGTCGTTATTGTTGTTGTCGTTATTGTTGTTGTCGTTATTGTTGTTGTCGTTATTGTTGTTGCTGTTATTGTTGTTGCTGTTATTGTTGTTGCTGTTATTGTTGTTGCTGTTATTGTGTTGCTGTTATTGTTGTTGCTGTTATTGTGTTGCTGTTATTGTTGTTGCTGTTATTGTTGTTGCTGTTATTTGTTGCTGTTATTGTTGTTGCTGTTATTGTTGTTGCTGTTATTGTTGTTGCTGTTATTGTTGTTGCTGTTATTGTTGTTGCTGTTCTTGTTGTTGCTGTTCTTGTTGTTGCTGTTCTTGTTGTTGCTGTTCTGTTGTTGCTGTTCTTGTTGTTGCTGTTCTTGTTGTTGCTGTTCTTTTTTTGCTGTTGCTGTTTTGCTGTTGCTGTTGTTGCTGTTGCTGTTGTTGCTGTTGCTGTGTTGCTGTTGCTGTTGTTGCTGTTGCTGTTGTTGCTGTTGCTGTTGTTGCTGTGCTGTTGTTGCTGTTGCTG
Source organism: Flaveria linearis (assembly GCA_024085815.1). NCBI lineage: Eukaryota > Viridiplantae > Streptophyta > Magnoliopsida > Asterales > Asteraceae > Flaveria > Flaveria linearis. Next base: position 89,525,280 of record CM044006.1, on the reverse strand, counting down.
TTGTTGCTGTTGCTGTTGTTGCTGTTGCTGTT